>CM067373.1:104552781-105134933 GCA_034401795.1 Chaetoderma sp. LZ-2023a
AGCAGCTTCATGACAGCATACCAGAACATTTGTATGGCCTATATTTGCATGCCACAGTTGGACTAACACAATGTCACAAACGTGATGTACGACAGATCCTGTTTAAATACCAGGAGAGTTTTTCTGCAGGCAACATGGACCTGGGAGAAACTCACCTCGTGCATCACTCCATTGACACCGGGAACAACTGACCTATACGTCAGCCGGCATGTCATCTTCCCATTCATAAAAAGGCAGAAGCACACCGACAGGTGAACGACATGTTGCGGACAACCATAATAGAGCATTCAGCATCCCCCTGAGCGAGTCCCATAGTACTTGCAGGCAAGAAAGATGGATCACTGTGGTGTAGCCTTTTGGCAGTAATACCATCTAAATTTAGTATGTAAGAACAGTGGTGTTCGTGATATCTATCGCCAGATTTGCAGTACCACGTCAAAACAGTGGTGAAGAACAATGAACGCATCCAGCATTTTAAAATTAATGTTTTGACAGCAGCCCAGATTAGGACATTGCTTTACGTGTCGCAAGAGCTAAGTGGCATGGATCATCTTGTGCCGAAGCAGAAACCCTGCATTATACTTCCTAGTCTTCATAAAAAAGGAGGCATTCATCACTCCGCATCAAATACAGCATATCACTATTGCGATAGATTAGACGCTGTGTACTATGTGCGGAAGCTTGTTAGCCACTAGAGATAACTTTATTCTTCCACTGTTCCTGAGTATGGACCGCATCAGATGGAACCCTGCGGTAAATCACCAAGCAGCCGCTGCACTGCGTGCCAACTTGCACCACAATTTTTCAGTGCATAAACTATATGTGACGTTTATTAGATTCTGCACTGATGACTAATAGGTGCACCACATAGAAATGTAGCTTACTTATATTATAGCATTACTCACTAATAAGTACCAAAATTAGTGGTACCGCAAGGTCAGGTGCGACCTCCATTATATGTTTTTACTGTACATAATTATTTACATTGTAATGGTGCCAGCAATTAAACGACACCGCAAGGTCAGATGCGAGCTCCGTAGTTTCATTGTTTTGTATAAATGTAATAAGGCATTCTGCCAATTAAGCTACTGCTTTTATTAGTTAGTTATAACAAAAAATTACAAAATATTTGGACTGCAGTTCACTTAGGTTACACTATACACCAACAACAAACACATCACCTTGTTTCTTCCCTACAGCAACATTTTTTCATTAAGGTCGCTGATCATACTCTCACTAGTGAACATGACATGCGGCCACTAAACCTAACTATGAAAGCTCGATAGGATAGGTTTAAAAGTAACTATGGTTGACTACTCGTTAAACGGAGACTTGTTATTGTAAAACTCTTTTTGTGTGCTATGGCTCCATTATATTAATGTATACTGTCAGTTTCCATAATTGGCCATTTGCATTAAGGCCTCCTAAATTCAATGAACGAGTAGCTTCCTCTTAATAAGTTTCTCCGGCCATCTGGCCAAATAATTGTTTGGATTACCTCCGCCACATTGGTTAGGACTGATTTAAGAAACTAACTGGGGCTTCTTGATGATCAGACTCAAGGTGTCGATGACCATACACTCCACTCCGTATCTTTGGATACTTGTTAGCTAAGCCTTTATGTCAAAGTAGGAATCACTGCGAAAATATAATTATTATAGCCAGACCCAGCAGTGTATTCTTTGGGCAACTTTCTTTAAACCTAAACCAGCTAAACAGTAGCTCCAGGGTGCGGATCTCACATAGTCCACATGCAAAACATTAGGTGACGGATAAAGACACAGATCACCATCTAACTCAAATGGTGACTGGGTGTGGCCTTAGAGTACACCACGCTCTCTTTGAAGGCCACCATAGATGGAAATCTGTTTCTTCCTCCCAACCATAAATAGGCAAAAACCGCTTTCGAAACACTTTTGTAATGTGACTTGTCTATGTCTTGTTTGTGGTTGCGCTGTGGTATGTGGAGGGATCACTTGCGGTTCTGAAACCACTACCAGGCAACATGCTGCATGCTGTCAGTCTGAGAAGCGTGGGGTATCGGCAATAGTACCGAGCATCCTCACCAAGAAGATGTTCTCATTAAAGTAAGTAGGTGCTAAACCATTTGCGGCCTAAAATTACGTGTTTGGACCAAATATCTAAATGTTAGTCTGGGTTCATTAAGAGGGCCACCAGAAATAAAGCGGCACCAACTAAAGCAATATCTTTAACTCACATAAGATGATGGTGTTGAATTCATTGGAAATAAGCTACCCTAGCTTCACATAAAAACTGCATGCATCTCAGCAACAAAAAACTACACTAGGTTGATTCATTTTATCATCTTTTGCATTTTTCTCAAATAGGAGGGCTACCCTTTTTACCACATCTCCTCCTCCGCTTCGGCGTTGTAGGCATTTTCCTGTGATGGAGGCCCACGCGAGGCACTTTCCTCTTGCAAAACCATAATATTTTCATAGGTTAACTCTTCTATTTTTGTTTTGCATCTCTTCTAGGGGAGCGGCCCTTTTTACCGCATCCCCTCCCCCGCTTCATCATTGTAAGCATTTTCTTGTGATGGAGGACCGCACGAGGCACTTTCCTCTTGCAAACCAATAATTTTTGGCCAGCCTGAGGTAGATATAGTTTACATTAGACCAACTGATTGACCGCACTTGGTCCCTCCCTCGTGGGGATACCTTCCATGATACACTCTCTATATGAATAGATCGGTTAGATACCACTGGCGAGATATGGAACAGCACATCACTTGTTTTTAGGTACACCTTTGTGTAAAGCAGCAAATGAATACCATTGTTTAGCTCTTTTTCTTCTTCTTGTTGAATTGTGTCATTACCCCCTCATCTATGAAATGACAGAAAGAGACACTGGTTATACGAACAGCTGGGATGAAACAGTGATGTGCAATTTCCGCGGCAATGACTGCACGAGCCCACTAGAATGTGATTGTCCCACCAGCCCTGGAGGTCAGTCTTTGTGGGCACCAGAGCTGCATGTCATCTACTCCCAATCCCCGAGACTAGCTAAACAGCTACATCTTTTGGAGGAGCAACGCGCACCCCTGGCGGCTACAGTGGCACTTTGTCAAAGGCGTTCATGAAGTCACAGAAGATAAAATTAATACAGCCACCATTGTCTAGAATCTTTGTCCGTTTCTCTAGTACATGGAGTAGCTGTAGCACTGTGGATTGGGAATTTATGAAGCCATACTGCTGACTGCTATAAAGCTTGTGGTCTTTCATGTGCTGCGTGACCCTTTTTCTAACCAGGGTTTCATGTATCTTGCACATCACATGTGTGGTAAGCATTCTACACAGTGCTGGTTGTTAATCTAGGCAATCTAGCTAATAATTATGAGCACATGTCAATTAGGCCTCTATGCTCAGCTCTTCTTCGTTTATCTCAGTTATTGTACCATCATTTTCGGTCTGGGTTGCATCTAGTCATACTCTGCCTCTTGATTGCGCCAAAGCATACCTAAATGATTTTCAAAAGTTTTAAGAGTTTGTGCCGAAACAACACGTTCAGACAAGCCATTCCACAGATTGCACACCCTTAGAGAGAAGAAATTTCTTCTAGGGTTAGTTCTCACCCGCTTCTGCTACACTTTAAGATGGTGTACACAGGTCCTTTTGCAAGCAGAACAGATTCAATCTCAGGGTCAATAATCCGGTCATCATCTTGTATGCTTCAATCATGTCTCCCCTGGCTCGCCTATAGACCATTGTTGGTAGTTTCAGGGCTTGTAGACGTTCATTGTATGGGAGCTCTCGGAGAGATGGGATTAGTTTGGTTGCTCTGCGCTGGACACTTTCTATGGCATTCAAATGTGGATACCAAACAGAGTTGTCATATTCCAGATGGGGACGGACTAGTGCCTTATACAGGAGTTTGAAATTTTCACATTCCAGATAAACAAAAGTTTGTCTGATCAGTCCCATAATGGCATTTGCCATGTTGACCGTCTCATAGATGTGACTGTCAAAGCTTAACCTACAATCCACTGTGACACTGATGTCTTTTTCCTGCTGGACTTGCTCTAGGGTTGATTGTTCTCTTGTATCTGGAATTATTGAATATTCGTATGGTTGTGATTTCTTGTAAGGCAGGGTTAAAACTTTACACTTCAGTGGGTGAAACTTAAGCAGCCATGTGTCTGACCATGTTTGGAGGCTTGATAAGTCCTTTTGCAGTATCTCATGATCAGCTGGAGACTTGATTTGTCGTGACAGTTTTGTATCATCTGCAAACATATATACATCGGATTCCACTACTTCTGGGAGAACATTGATGTATACCACAAACAACAACGGGCCAAGGATACTTCCCTGTGGAATACCACTGGTTACTTCTGACCACATTATTTATTCAAACTTGTTGTTTCTGATTACTAAGGAAGTCTCTTACCCAGCCACCAACCGGGTCCTTCACACCATGAGCTTCTACTTTTTCCAGCAATCTTCTGTAAGGGACTTTATCAAATGCTTTTTGGAAGTCCATATAGATTGTGTTGACTTCTCTGCCATTGGCGATGACTTCTGCCCAGATGTTCAACACTTGCAGTAATTGCCACTAATAAATCGATACTGTTTTGGGCTAAATACTTTGTTTCCCTTTAGATTGTTGTAAATTGTGTCCCGTACGATAGAGGCCATTATCTTACATACTATACTTGTAAGGCTTACTGAACGGTAGTTTGTGGGGCTTTTTCTATTGGCCTTCTTGAATATTGCTGAAATGGTTCCGTTTTTCCAGACATCTGGAAGGGTAAGAGAATCTAGTTGGAATATGATGGATTGCTAATAATCGGGCTTAGTTCTTTTAGCACTCTTGGATGAATATTATCTGGGCCAGGAGATTTGGCTGAGTTCAACTTTTCCAGTTTCTTCCTAACAATCTCCCCTGTTACACTTATGTTATCCACTGGCTTCAGAACTGTTTAGGGTTACTTTTGCTTTGCTTATCAATATCTTTTTCCGTTTGTCTTTGTTTTGTTCTTGTCAAACTTCTTACTTTGTTTCTTGCTTTGCAGTATGCCTTGTGGTCGCTTTGACTTCCACTCTTCATAAAATTCCTCCATAGACCACTGTGTGCTCACATCCAGCTCTGACAGCAGTTCCAACTTATCATGAAGCATTGATAGTTGTTCCCGTGTTGAGTAACTTTTATATGTGTTCTTTATCAATAGACCTTTCCCACATTACCGTATTTTGGGAAAATACCTTCCCAGAATGCATTGCGCATACCACTTCTGGCTGGTAACGGCTATCGCTGACACGCAAACAGCATTACTTTACTATTGGAATCCGATACAATGCATGTTAAGTAGTTTATGTGAAGAACTAATTCCACACATCATTGGAAAGCTACGCCAATGTCCTATACATTTCTGTATTCGTTTTTATATTTTTGTAAAATTTAATACAGTTTATTGTCATTTTAAAATAGCTCCATTGTCTAATTGACTTAATCTAGGTATAATGGTATATTTTAGATATGCAAATAACCCAGTGAAAATTTTACAAAAATATAAAAAATAATGCATTAAAGGTACTGTGTCACACCAAATAGTCTTAAATGAAAAATAATAGCAAACTTACAATATTCCCAGCGCATTTAGCATATTTTTATGCAATTTAATGAAATATGAAATGATTTTCCATGTTGAGCACCCTATCATTGAAATTGAGCTGTGCATAAAGACTGAGCAACATGGATGAGTTTTATTTAAAATGTGTAGGTTGTTCATCGTGAAATGGTGGAACAGCCATTGAATAAGAAGAAGGGCTTCCCCGGTCGCAAAGTATGTCACAGCTAGAGACATAGGTGGCACTGCAATTTTGTCTAGCAGGCAGCATTCGCTCAGACGTGATTAAGATGACAAAAGGATAGATGCTCACTATTATCTTAAGCGCAAAAATAACATGCGTGTTTCATTCACTCCATAGAATTTTTATGAACAGGTGTGAAAAGGGAACTGGAATTAGCATTTCACCAGTATGTACGCATTCTCTTTTATGATAGGGATCAATTGTAGCTAAGTAAACATACACATACCAGTTTTCGTATGACAGATATTGCATGTTTTCCACTTGAAGTCTATCATTATTCAGGCCTTGCAATTATGATGAGCAATTGGCCAACAGCAGTATAGTGATCAATAGATTCTGCAAACCGTACTTATTATTATGTTATCTATTTTGTTTACAGAAGAGCAGTGTAATTAAAGCCTTTGTTTGACAGATTTGATTAGGAAACATTTAATTTTCTCACAGATAATGTCCATTTGCAAATCAAGAGAAGACAGTATTTGACAAATTTCGTATTAATGCCTTCAGAGAATTCACTATCACTACACACACTCATTCTCATTCATTCTCTATCATTCATTCTCTCTCATTCATTCTCTCTCTCTCTCTCTCTCTCTCTCTCTCTCTCTCTCTCTCTCTCTCTCTCTCTCTCTCTCTCTCTCTCTCTCTCTCTCATATTATATTTAGATTTAGTGTTTTTTACGCATGAATGTGGTGTGTGCTATATTTCAGGTGTCACAGGCGAGGAAGTTGCTGACAGAGAACCATTGCCTGTTTCCAGTACAGTAAGCGCTGAAGATGAAGCAAGTGAAAAGCTGGATGTATCTATTGATCTTATAGTCACAGGGTCCATATAAGGATCATGAAAAATCTGGACAGTCAGAGAATTTGAAAAGAATAACTCGTAAAAACTGTGCTTTTTCTTATAAGTCATGGAAAAGTCATGAAAAATCAGAATATCACGCGTGTCAAGAATTATGCTATAAAAATTGTCATGGCAAAAGAATAAATGTAGCACGGACCGACCGGATGGGTAATGACAGTCCCAGCGAAGCTGGGTGCGGAATGGCCACTCCAGATTCGCTCCAAGCACGCCCCCCCCCCCCCCCCCCGGGTAGGATGGTACAGGCCCTATGAGAGAGGTTTTCGTTAAAATCAGCTAAGTCCGATAAAACGCGTGGTGCACATGCGTGCGTGTCAGAGCTTCCGTGACAACATGTCTTGGAATTGGAAGCGAGTGCATGCCTATAGTATACCGAGTTGGTACTCGTAAAAAACCTTTATTTACTCCGTTCTCGTTGATCTTGGTACCAAGCAAAACCAGAATAAAACGAGTTTTATAAAACTTTTTACTATTTTAAAATCGGTCCAGGAATGGCTGAGTTACCTGCGAAAAAATCCCTTAAACTATTTTCAAAACATTGCATTTGACGTCGTAATCGCGTATATGCATAAATAGATCTAGAATGTTCTGTGCACGTGATAATTAGGTCACTGATCTAGCCGCACGCTGATTGGCTACTGCTCGGCCTCTGATTGGCTGAGGCATCTGCCTCTGAATCAGGAGCATCACCGGCGTGGAAGCCAGCCCGCGCAGGACAACTGGACCATCGGGATAGACGTGTGCAACTGCAAACCTACGGTGATACCTACTTCATCTGGTGCCATTCAGATTTCTGCTCATCCGTGGTGGTAAGGAGTCCTTGGCTTCCACAGTTTTTGTACACCCTCGGACGGCCATCCGAGGGCAATAAACTAAACTTAAAGTTATAACTCCCGCATCCGGACCTTCCTAAAGGGAGTCTTTCCGAGAGCGGGCAGTGCGGGCCAAGGATGTAATTCTACCGAATGTAGAGTTGATGGTGACTCTTGGTCGATGACTTGGCGGATCTGCCAACCACGCTGGAAAGTGGACTTCAATTTCCGCACTGCATGTCATGTGTGTTTAATTAACTTTTTGACCATAGTCTGGTAGAACTTTGCTAGGTGCACCGCAAGAGCTATGTGATGCATCCCGCACCATGTGCCAGTTATGTATCCGCTAACATTATATACAGCCCTCACTGTTAATGGGCAAACTTCACCTTTCTCACTTCTGTCGCCGGATGGATAACTTTCCAACTCTTCCGTATAAATTGTATACTAGCTAAGAGACTATCTAATAGACATTTCCTGAACTGCTCTGTTTCAGTGTCCTGAGTGTCTACCGTGGCCACCCTGCCTGGAGAAGTCAGTTTGCGGATATCTGCCTGCGGAAATCTTTCCAGTTTCAGAGAATGTGTCAACTCGCGATATGAATACGTTAGCACCTCAATTTCAGGAACATAGTAGCCTGTTCCATACTGATGACTATTAGGTACTCAAGTAGCTATACTATTGTATATTTAATTATCATTTCCGTATATGGTACTGATGACTAATAGGAACCTTCCCGGTCTTAGGACCGCAAGTTATAATTTCTGTTTTACTGTGAATATTATCCTTGTTTACTGTGGGTGCTTTCAACTAGCAGCACCGCTTAGGTTCATCAACAATGTGATAGTTATTTAAACCATTCATTTATATTCTAATTATTATATCTATTACGTGCATTGGTTAGTTGTATATGGCAGTTAGCCATCCAGTTCATATGTGTTGTTTATTTGTAAAGACACCGGACCACAGTACGCTAGGAAATACTATACAGCAACACTTATATCCGCATCACTTTATTCCCCCTAGCATCAATTTTATGCTGAGGTCGCTGTCCATGCTCTAATTGTTTGAGCCTGGCATGTTACTGACTAAACCTGACTATTCAGCTCGATAGAGTAGGTTAAAGTGGTTAGGGACAATTTCTTCATTTAGAGACATATAGTGTACGCCTCTTTTCCGGCTGTTGCGGTAATGTAGCCCCGCACTCTGGCAAGGTTGTGTAAAATTGGCCAGTTACCTATAAGGCCTGATATATATATATATATATATATATATATATATATATATATATATATATATATATATATATATATATATATCAAGTTATTGTCTCTTTCTACGATCCACCAGCCTCTTGGCGTATTAATTGTCCGGATTTTCCATCAGCACGTTGATCAGATCAGACCCTGGGAAACTATCAGAGGTTTCTGAGCGGTGATGGTTAAAGCGCTGATTCACATACATCTCCCCCATATCTTCGGATACTTGTTAGCTAGATAACTCCGCCAATGTAAGAAGCACTGCGAAAACACATAGTTAGCAATGTGAGTTAGTTAGTTCGTGTACCGGCCCGCAGTGCATAGCTGGGCATATTGGAAATTAATCCTAATGACAGGTCAACTGTTAGATCCATAGGACTCAGTGTTGGACGGGACACGAATCTCCATCCAACTCAGTCCAGTGTCTGGGTAAGATCTTGGAATCCGCCATGGACGGTCGCGATGGATATTCGTCTCTCTATGCCCACCATAATGACATTTTTGCGATCAAAACTTGCTTGTGTGAATTGTAGCCATTGTCCAGGTGATGTTATATGCGGTTGCGGGGGAAGGTGGCCAGATTTTCATCTAAATCGGAGGCCTTGTGTTGTAACATGTACGCATGCTGTCCTTGGAGGTAGATGTTAGACAAGGCGACCTACGGGAAGCTGAGCATCTGCGCCCATTGGACAGCTGTATCTAATGTTAGGTAGGAATCCCTACCACTTGCAGCAAAAGCTGGTTTTCGTTTCTAACAACTAAACGGTAGGTTAGACTGTAGCAGAAGGCCCGCATAAATGTAGCGGCAACTACCAATACAGTATCTTTGGAACTGTGACCGGCTTTTGCTTTAAAATGTATCTCCTCCTATACCGCTTGGCAGATTTTAATCAAATTTGGCTAGAACGATCCAATGAAGGAATGACTCTGCTACGTCCATTCAGATTTTTGATTCGTCAATTTCTTTGGTGAAAATCTTAGATTTTATAAAAATTTACTGGAAAGTGTCAAAACGCATCTCTTCCTTAGCTTTTTGACAGAATTCAGCCAAATTTGTCTTGAACGGTCCTATAGTGGTAGGTTCTAGAACTTCTATTCAGATTTTTGATTCGTCAATTTTTTTGGTGAAAATCTTAGATTTTGTAAAAAATTTACCGGAAAGTGTCAAAATGCATCTCCTCCTTAGCTTCTTGACAGATTTCAACTAAATTTGCCTGGAAGGATCCTATAGTGGTAGGCTCTAGAACCTCTATTCAGAATTTTGATTGGTACATTTTTTGGGTGAAAATCTTAGATTTTGTAAAAAATGTACTGGAAAGTGTCGGAGCACATCTCCTCCTTAACTCCTTGAGAGATTTCAGCCAAATATGTCTTGAAGGATCCTATGGAGGTAGGCTCTGGAATCTGTATTCAAATTTTTGATTGGTAAATTTTTTTGGTTAAAATATTTGATTTTGTAAAGAATTTACTGGTGTCAAAACGTATCTTCTCCTTAGCTTCTTGATAGATTTTAACAAAATTTGTGTGTAAGAATTCTACAGTGGTATGCTCTAGAATTTCTATTCAAAATTTTGACTGGTAAACCTTTTGGAGTGAAAATCTGAGATTTTGTAAAAAAATTACTGGAAAGTGTCACATGTCTCCTCCTTAGCCTCTTGACAGATTTCAACTAAATTTGCCTGGAAGGATCCTATAGTGGTATAGTGGTGGGCTTTAGAACTCCTGTTTAGAATTTTGATTGGTAAATTTTTGGGGTTAAAATCTTAGTTTTGTAAAAAAAAATCTTGCCAGAAATTGTCAAAATGCATCTCCTCCTTAGCTTCTTGACAGATTTCAACCAAATTTGCCTTTTAGGATTCTGTAGAGGTAGGCTCTAGAACTACTATTCAGATTTTTGTTTGGTCAATTTTTTTGCGTGAAAATCTTAGATTTACTGTAAGTTGTCGAACCACATCTCCTCGCTAGCCACTTGATGGATTTCAACAAAATGCGGCAAGAAGGACCATATGGCTGTAGCCTCTAGAACATCTATTCAGAATTTTTGTTTGTCAAATTTTGGTGAACATCTTAGATTTTATGAAAAACTTAACCGAAATTTCAAAACGGATCTCCTCCTCCACTTGATGGATTTCATTCAAACAAATTTGCCTAGGACCCTATTTGGGCCATTTTAGATGCCATGGTGATCATCCATAATCTGTTAATTCATCCGTCATCCATCCTTCAATCATCTGTCAACTGTTGCTTTAAAACATATCTACATCCTATACCGCTTGGCGGATTTTAAACTCATTTTGTTGGAGAAATCTTCAACTGGTGGTGGGCAGAATACCATAATTGATTGTCAGCTTCAACACTTCTAATGAGAATTTTGATTGATCAATTTTTTTGGTGGCCATCTTGGATTTTCCTAAATTTTCTAGAAATCTTTTAAAACGTATCTCCTCCTATACCAATTTTAGCCATATTTTGGTGGAAATATTCTCTGGTTTTAAGTTAATATTTTTGACAATTTTTTGACAATGTTTCAGAACTGTTGATACGAGGTCGCTATTCTGGCTGTAGACCAAGTAAGTATTCTCCTTTCCAAATAGGAGTAGGCGTTGACCACTCTTTCTTAAATAGGTTCTGTGGAGTGTCCACTCCTTAATAACTGGAGAACTTGAAAAACCTGTGGAATGTCCAATCCCTACTAACTGGACAACTTGTAAAACCTGTGGAGTGTCCACTCCCTAATAACTGGACAACTTGAAAAAAACATGTGGAGTGTCCACTCCCTAATAACTGGACAACTTGCAAAACCTGTGGAGGGTCCACTCCCTAATAACTGGACAACTTGAAAAAACTCGCAAAAATACACCCTAAAATGTACAAATTTCTTTTATGTACAGTGGATTACCGCTCAATTCAGTCTCACCATCATCATTTTAAAAAGAAGCTGAAAAAACATGTATATAGTGATGCAGATATAAAATGATAACATTCTTAAAACCTAGCTCTTTTGTATGTGAATGAGGGAAACTCTTAGCAAACAAGCAAATTTGGGTTAACACAAACTAATGCCTATTAGGGTGGTCATGTAATTCCAGCACTAACATAAAGAGAATGAAAATTTGTTTCTCAAGCAGCTATTTCTGAGTACAAGTTCTTTAGGAAATGCGTCAATTTAATATGATTACCCAGGTGGTGATTAATGATTAATCGTGTCTGTCTGTCTGTGTGCGTGCATGTGTGTTGTGTCCCTGGAGCTAAATCTAAAAAAGTACTGATCCGATTTGTCTAAAATTTTAGCACAATGAAGGAACTTACGATTCAAGAGGATTTCCCATGATTAGTCTTGATCAGGATAAAGGAATCCAGATCCAGCTAAGATCTGGATCTATGAATATGTAGGAAACTACTGGTCTGATTTAGCTCAAATGTTAACACACGAAAGCGTGTGGCCATACACTAGGATTCCCCAACCTTGGGCGTAATCCAAACTATCTAAAGAAATTAAAAAAATCTAGAAAATCCAAAAACTATACAATGTAACAAAAACGGAATTGTTAGGGTTTGCAAATCTCTGATTGCTCTTGTTTATGTCTCTCAATAGTCAATGTAGTATGTAATTATTAGGTTTATCAATTCCAGAGAACAAAGATATAATTTTTAAACATCGCATATGGATGGATTCAATCTGCCACTCAAGTATATGGCATCATAATCAATTGCATCATATGTAGGCTGACGTCAGAATAAAAATGCATAATAAATGTTGTATCCGGCTTATTTACGAACATTTAAAAGTCTGTCAAGTGTACGAGTTGTATTATTGTATGTCCTGGATGAATTTACCGTTTAATAAACATTTTGTTGAATAAATCATGTATTTTGAAATTAATTTTACTGGGTTTCACAGTCAAATTAGTTTCAAAATATTCAATGGCTTGCATATATAATTACCTTGAAAATAGGATTCTGAGAATTCAGGGTTCAAAGTATATAAATCAATCGCAACACGTGCAAAGTGTGGTCGGGGATTAGAAGTAGGTGGGGCATGACTAAAATGGATCCCTCTAATTTATTATAGTCCGACCTACTTGGAGGCCAGTGTACAGTCTTTACATGTTAAATTAATGTTTCCAGGACATGGATGGTGGGGGTGTGGAGGGGTCAAATTACTAGCCATCTCATTGTCATTTTTTTCTTTGTTGTAAATAAATAAATTATCACATTTTAGACATGTTGTTGAGTTTTATTTTTTAAGTTTTCAGTACATATGATCCAGAAAAAGAATAAAGAAGCATCTTTCTACATATTCATAACTGTGTTTTGTTGTCATTTCAAACAGGTTTAAGTTATAAAATTAAAATATATTCCTCATTGTTCCTATGATTATATCATTTGGTTTCCAAATGTATGGTTATTAAAGCCTGTCTTAAGACAGCTGTCATCAATACAACCTGGATTCTCATGCAAAGCGGGAAACATGGGTATTACTTTTTCTATGATGCTGATTACATACAACATCATAGAAAATTCTTGTCGAGGCTATAGTTTGAAGTTTTTTGTTTGCAGTTAATAAACTTGATGTATGGCAGCACTTTTTGGCTAATAATGGGTCACATATAAAAAATAGTTCAAAATGACCTACTGTTCATGGTTCACTGAACATCATAGAAAATTGTGTTTGTCTGTCCCAACTTTTTTGTACGAAGTATAGTCCGAATAACTTTTCACAAATACATGTATTCAATTATGGCTATATGGATGTGTATCTTAGGCTAAAGGTTAGTTATATATCGGAACTAGGTCACTGACCTATCTTTCATGGTTCACTGAGCATCATAGAACATTGTTGTCCGTTTTATAACTTCAAGTGGTTTTGGTTTACACTAATCAAATGTGGTGCATGTATGCATTGTAGGCATCATGTATCAATTAAGTTAGGTCATACTAAAGGTAGGTCAGCATAACCTACCTTTCGAAATTCATGAATCATCATAGAAAATCCCTGTCCTGGCTTTAGTTTTAAGGGTTTTTTAAACCAATCTTGGTGTATGGATGCATGTTACTTGTATTATCAAATTAGGCCTACTTCATGGTTCACCCAACTTCAATATTAATTGCATGCTTTCAGCCAAGGGCAAGGTTCAGTGGAAGGCGGTGGTATCCTTCGTGATGCACGATACTATATGGACCACAGTTGCATTTTTTATTCCATGCAAATTGTTGACTTGTTTTGCTACTTTAACAGCGTCACTAAAACTCTTAGTTTACAATTACCACAAGAACTTTGTCATAAAGGAGCTTAATTATGTTTCAGTAAAATTCACGGTCAACTCCGAATTGTATGTTTTTCGTCATCGGGTTGTAATTTACTTGCCTAGAAAACCTTGGTCGAAACGAAACTAGCAATCTATCTCCCTAGAAGACGCTTCTGAGGGTTTTTTTTGCATAAAAAGTTCAATGTCACAAGTTTTGTCTTTAAACCTGTATCAAAGATCAACTTTTCCAGTCTTAAAAGAAAGTTATCTCATAATTTATGTGGCTACATCATGTACGTCATAAATGGGATATCCTGATTTGACCAATCAAATTATCGGAAATATCTAACACATCATTTCAACTGATTCGTTCTTGGCAAACTCCTCCATCTACATTGAATGTTAGACAGCAAGTTTTAATTTGCCTATCATTTTAAAGTGAGTTCTCATTGGCTAAACTGTGCAACTATTAATTTGCCCAATTAATTTTTCTATGAAACTGCGTAAGTATACAAGATTGAGCTACATATTAATGGTAATATTCCGACGAAATGTCTCAAACCTTTATAACCCTCAACGTTGTTTAATAAAAATTTCAATTTTCTCATAAAAAATGTCCATTTGCAAACATACAGAAGATTATTTTTGAAAATGTATCACTGGAATGACTGGCTTGATTACCGAGTCAGTCATTCTTGTATTGCATTTTCAAAAATAGTCTTCTTGGTCTACAAATGGAGATTTTCCATGACCCCTGCAGAAGCCGTTTTTGACGTTTCGAGTCTTAAAGGGTTAATGAAAGAACTTTTAAGCCAAAATGGCAGATGATCTTTCTTGACAGGTTGAAGTGTTCTTTTTGTAATTCATGGACTATGTAGTCTAGTGCAGTCGTGTGATGCCTATCGCTACTGACGCTGTTTTAGAAGCGATGTTCTAGGTTTTAAAAATAGTTTCTGTAATCATAAATTTTTATATGATGCTAATAATTCTTAGTTACATAAAGTTCTACAATTACACATAGGTACCATATATACAGTATTATTGTTCATGTTTGTTAACCCGTTGCTTACCACATGCAGTAGGTAATGAAGATAGAGTCTCTTAAATAGCTAATATTGACATGGAAAAATTGCATATTTGATAACGTTGAATTGGCACTAATATGAGTCCAAATTATGTTCCTTATTTAATGCTAGTAATCTTCCGACCAGAGGTCTTAATGAAGCGCCTTATTTTAAATCCAAAAAGCATATGACACGTTGAACTCTCCTGCCTTTACCAGTAATTCATTGACTAAGTTGATCTAGTGATCACGTTTGAGAAGCGCTTTTCAAGATCTCCATACATTTATTTCTGTCACTAATGTCATTGTAATTTTGTGTTGCATAAAATGCTAATATTACATAACGTTATCTGTTATACAATATTCTTGTTCACGTTTGTTAACCCTTTACTCACAGCATGCACATAGTGAGAGGTAGTGGAGACGGAATGACAAGATTTTACAATGACATGCATCATCTTCTTCTTCTTTTCGTTCGCTGATCATACCGCCAGTCCTGTAAGTGACTATCGACATGATCATAAGCGTTAAGTGCGTGGATCCATGGTTTATTAGAGTGCGCCGTGCGGCCTGGAACCTCCGTCTTCAGCACTCGAGGTTTCTGTCAGGGTTACCTCACCCGTACCTCCTTTAGTCGCCTCTTATGACACGCAGAGGATACGGAAGGCGTATTCTAAGCCCCACCTACAGGGCATACATGCATCATGATATCAGTTAGAATTTGTAATCCATGGTCAGTAATTACTTAAAAGTAAATGCTGTCTGTAACTTAGCGATGTCATCTGTTGTTGCATAGTAAGTACAACTTCGCATAGTGCCACCTCTATGTCACATTTCATATACTTCATCCGAACCATCATTCCAGAATTAGTCTTATTCAACTGTACTTCATGTGTCCATCATCTCTTACCAACATAAAATTGCCCATGGATGAGCATGAAATTCAGTTGACCCTAACACCATGTCATTGTCATTAACGTCAAAACATGCCAAAGAACATGACTGTCATACGAGTCGACACAGACATTTATCTAAGAATGTTAATTTTGTTATTCCATTAACATATTTTGCCAAATCAGATACAAAAATTGGCACCTATCAAAGTTATAAATTCAGTTTATTATCAAATTTATACACCCAGTGAACACTTAAATTGGAATTATCAAGTCATGAGATTTTACTCTAAATCATTATCGGCAGGGATTATAGAAATCGTTTTCATGCATGTGATTCTGTTTCCACTCGAAAATTTGACGATTCACTTCATATTTTGAACATGAGGGATGAGACCTTGACTGGCATTCAGATTGGCTAAAATACAGCTGCAGTTATGCGCTTGAATTCTTGAAAAAATTGTCAGATTTATTCACTAGAGTTCTTGCAAAATTGTAAAATATTTGGATTCAAAATTGGAGTACAAACATGATTCTTCGGTCAAATTGTCATGGTTGATTTACTAAGATCTTATTTCGAAGATTATTCCGTATTAAAACATAGAACCTATCTGTCATCCTGTAGAAGTTTCACAAAATATATTTTCATGAGATATGAACTACCCAGTATTTCAAATGCTAATGTTGCAGGTGAGCGGCAGGCTGGTAGGCCTCTTGTTCTGTTGAACAAAAGAGTGATCCTTTTTGCCAGCTCTTTTCCTCTGCTTCGGCGTTAAGGGCATTTTCCTGTCACGGAGCCCCGCGCGAGGCACTTTCCTCTCGCAACAACAATATTTTCTTTGTGTGTGTGTTAGGGGTATACCAGCTTATATTAATTAACTACCTAGTGACTTCGTTGCAGATGCTTCTCTCGCGGGGATACCGCTGTGGATTCAAGGACCTGTGTGGTACCGCCGGCGATACCACGTGGAAAGGACACCGCATGGCTCTATGTTGTTTATTAATGTGCTCAATTACTGTCAAACGAATCACATTGTTTGTATAGTATATTAATATTTCTACTGTTTAATTATAATTGTTCCATATCTCTAAAATTAGTATGGATAGACACACCGGTGACACAAATAGTTGTGACTACACCGTGCGGTTCAATCTTGGCGGCAATGGTCGCATGGCCCCACTGGAGCATCATTGTTCCACCGTCTCTAGAAGTCAGTCTTTGTATTACTCAGAGCGACGTAATATGGGATCCGCAACCCCGAGATCAGCAGCTAACCAGCATTCCCAAACATTGTGCACTTATGGTGAGATGGGCGGAAATGTCATAACGGACCAGCATGTACCCCCGTGAGCTACAAGTGGCACCTGATGTGGGGTTCGAACGAGAAGCGAACCCACACCCACTCTCAACATCTGCTTCATCCGACAGTCAGCGCCACCTCAACATGGAAGTAGCATCATATGACGGATGTACTGCTCATGTGCTCACTGACAATGTCACTAATTTACCCGGTGCAGAACAACCAGCACTGCCTCAACACAAGTTCTCACTGATCAGCGAAGGGACATTCCGCAGTGCCTTGCAGGCAGGAAATCAATACATCACATTATCGAATCTCCATGATAGGCCACAACCATCTACGCCGGATCACAGATGACCACATCAAAGACCCCTATGGGGGCAACCTCAACCTTCCCGACCATTATGTTCGCCAACGTCATCAATAGATGACCAGTGGCCAGATACTCATGTACCATATCCCTCACCTCCTTTTCGCGCATCTTCACCGTACTACCCACTAGCACCACATTACAAACTGGAAGAGGCAGCAACACCTTTTCAGCAATACATCAGAAGACGTACACATCACACACACATCATCAACGTCAGTCACCTGCACCACCTCCATATGAGGAATATCCGTCACAGCATCAAGAATGTCTACATCGTCTACATAGCACGCATCCACCCGTCTATAGCCCTACACCTGTCTATGTACCCGCATCAGGGCAATATTCGCCAGAACCAACGTATCATGCACCACATCATCAACAGGAATCACCTTCATGGATGCAACAGCATGGACAGGGGCATCGATGAGAAACACCACCACCACCACCTACACGCCGACCAACATCCACATTCTCATCAGTCTCACCAGGTTTCGCGCCAATTACTTCCCCATGAGGACCTGGCCGGATCATTCTATCTCAACCACCACCCCCACCCCCACCCCCACCCCCCCCCCCCCCCGAATTTAGCGGGGGAGACTGACTGGGCCAATTATAAAGTTCAATTTGAGATTATAAGTAGGACAAACCGGTGGAACAATCGCCAAATTGGAGAGTATTTAGCAAAACTGTCCAGAAAAGGGTTACAAGTTCTGGAAGACTTAGTAACAGATCATACCCCAACATACACAGAACTAGAGAACGCATTGTCGGAAAGGTTTGGTGACACAGCCCTCGGAGAAATGAGTCGACTTCAACTCAAAATCCTACGTTGATGCTCAGAGGAAAGCTAGCAAGCCGCATCCATTGGTTAGTTAGCTGCGCCTACTCCATCCCGAATCTCGAGGGCATCACGCACTTACATTTGGACACTTTCATCAACGCGTTGAGCGGAGAACCCACCCTAAACGAAAAACTATTTCTCATGGAGCATGGCCACCACAGTTCGGATCGAGAATTTCTTGGAGCGGGAGAAGAATAATCGCCGCCAACTACACCCAATCAATGAGGTAAATGATGTAAATGTCGCCAATACCACCGAATCTAACACCGCAACCACCAACAATACACCAACCGAACAACACGTGCAGCAAGAACAAAACAGTCAAAATCACTTGACTAGAGGAAGAGGGCATGGCCAATCCCATTGCGGGGGGGGGGGGGGGGGCACAATCATGCCCCAGGATACGGGAACCAGCACAACAACAACAATAGGCAAAACATGCATGAAAGACTAGAAGAGATCACTAAACTGATCTCCGTGCTCACCAATCTCGTGAATGTAGCTTGCGTTATCAGTTTTCATAACGCGTTCACAATAGTTTGCAAACTATTGCAGTTCTTACGAAAACGGGCAGCACAACCCACGTTCATTCATAAGTGTGTCTTACCAGTATTGTGGTATTTTCGTTATGGGACCTTCATTATGAAAAAACAGTCATATCCTGATTTTTCTTGACCTCATCTCACCGTGAAATTACAAATAGATGCGGTATGGGATATGGGAGGGGAAAGAGAGGGGTGACTTTTTGACAATTTTCAACCGACCGCATGAGTGACAGATCAGCCGACCGGCCGATTGCAAGAGTGACAGATCGGATGACTGACCACTGCATGAGTGACAGATCGGATGACCGACTGACTGCATGAGTGACAGATTGGTCTGCATGGGTGATGGACTGATGGGATGCATGAGTGACAGATCGGATGACTGCATGATTGACGCGCTGACAGATAGGGAGACAGCCCGAATGACTGACTGCATGAGTGACAGATCAGATGACCAACTGCATGAGTGATGGACTAACAGACTACATGAGTGACAGCTCGCATGGCTGTATGAGTGATGGACTGACTGACAGGCCGACCGACCAACTGACTGACTGACTGCATGAGTGACAGATCGGATGACCAACCGCATGAGTGATTGACTGACAGACTGGATGAGTGGCAAATCGGATAACTGTATGAGTGACGGACTGATGCGCAGGCCGACCGACTGACTGACTGACCAACCTACTGCATGAGTGACAGATCAGATGACCCACTGGATGAGTGATGGGCTAAAAGACTGCATAAGTGAGAGATCTGATGACTGCGTGTGTGACGAACTGATGGTCAGGCTGACAGGCCGACCAGCCGAATTAATGAGCGACCAAAGGATTGACTGGCTTACTGCATGAGTGACAGAGCAGATTACTAACTGACTGCATGAGTGATGAAATGCATGAATGACAGATTGGTTGAATGATGAACTAATGGACATAGTGACATGATCGGATGACTGACTGCATGACTGATGGACTGATTGGATGCATGAGTGGCAGAGTGGATGACTGCATGAGTGGCGGACTGACAGACAGGCCGAACGACGAACTGCATGAGTGACAGATCAGATGACCAACTGCATGAGTGACGGACTGACAGACCGCATGAGTGACAGCTCAGATAGCTGTATGAGTGATGGACTGACAGACAGGCCGACTGACGGATTGACTGCATGAGTGATGGTTCGGATGAATGGCTGACTGCATGAATGAAAGATCAGCTGACAGACTGCGTGAGTGACAGATCTGATGACTGCATGAGTGACAGACTGACGGACAGGCTGATGGACCGACCAACTGACCGAATGACCGACTGAGTGCATGAGTGACAGTGCAGATGACTGACTGACTGCATGAGTGACAGATCGGATGACCGCATGAGTGATGGACTGCATGAGTGACAGGTCGGTTGACGGACTGACGGCCATAATGACCGGCCAACCGACTGACAACATGAGTGACAGATAGGATGACTGACCGACTGCAAGAGTGACACTTCATATGACTGACTGCATGAGTGATGGACTGATGGGATGCATGAGTGACAGAGCGGGTGACGCCATGAGTGACGTACTGACAGGCCAACAGACCAAACGACTAACTGCATGAGTGACAGATCGGATGACCAACTGCATGAGTGACGGACTGACAGACTGCATGAGTGACAGCTTGGATAGCTGTATGGGTGACGGATTGACGGACAGGTAACAGATCGGTTGAATGATGGACTGATAGACATAATGACCGGCTGATCGACCGACTGACTGTCAGCCTGAGTGACAGATCGGATGACTGATTGCATGAGTGACGGATTGATTGGATGCATGAATGACAGAGCGGATGACTGCATGAGTTATGGACTGACAGACAGGCCGAATGATCGACTGCATGAGTGACAGATCGGATGACCAACTGCATGAGTAACAGACTGACAGACCACCTGAGTGACAGCTCGTATAGCTGTATGAGTGATGGACTGATGGACAGGCCGACTGATCGACCGACTGCATGATCGATATTTCGGATGAACGACTCACTGCATGAGTGAAAGATCAGATGACTGACTGCATGGGTGACAGCCTGACAGACTGCATGAGTGACAGATCTGATGACCGCATGAGTGACAGACTGATGGACAGGCTGACAGGCCGACCAACTGACCGAATGACCGACCGACTGCATGTGTGGCAGTGCAGATGACAGACTGACTGTACGAGTGACAGCTCGGATGACCGACTGCATGCGTGAGGGACTGCATGAATGACAGATATGTTGAACATAATGAATGCAGGTATGGACAGACATGATGAATGGCTGACTGAACGACTGACTGCATAAAGGACAGATCGAATGACCGACCGACTGCATGAGTGACAGATTGGATGAGCGACTGCATGAGTGACAGATCGGACTGACTGACCCAATGCTTGAGTGGCAGATCGGCTGACTGCATGCTTGATGGACTGACTGACCACACGAGCGAACGACCTACCAACTATATGAGTGACCAACTGCATGACTGACAAATTGGATGACTGCATGAGTGACAGATCGGAGGATTGCATGAGTGACGAGCTGATGGACAGGCTGACGGACCAAACCACCAACTACATGAGTAGCAGACTGCTTAAGTGGCAGATCGGATGACTGCATGATTTACATATCAAGTAACTGCATGAGTGACAGATAATATGACTGCATGAGCAACAGACTGATGGACTGCATGAGTGAGAGATATGATGACTGCATGTGTGGCGGACTGATGGACAGACTGATGGACCAAACCACCCACCCACCGACTGACAAACCCACTGACCGACCAACTAAGCAATCAACTGACCGCCCGACCAACTGCATGAGTGACAGACTGCATGAGCGACAGATCGGATGACTGCATGAATGACAGATCGGATGACTGCATGAGTGACAGACTGACGGACTGCATTAGTGACAGATCGGATGACTGCATGAGTGACAGATAGGAAGACTGCATGAGTAACAGACTGATGGACTGCATGAGTGGCAGATATGATAAATGCATTGCGACGGACTGATGGACAGGCTGATGGATCAAACCACCCACACACCGACTGACAATACCCACTGACTGACCAACTGAGCAACCAACTGACTGCCTGGCCACCCGACCAACTGCATGAGTAACAAACTGCATGAGTGACAGATCGGATGACTGCATGAGTGGCATATCAGATGACCGTATGAGTGACAGATCAGATGACTGCATGAGTGACAGACTGACGGACTGCATGGGTGACATATCAGATGACTGCATGAGTGACAGATGGGATGACTGCATGAGTAACAGACTGATGGATGCATAAGTGAGTGATACGATGACTGCATGCGTAACAGACTGTTGGACTGCATAAGTGACAGATCAGATGACTGCATGAGTGACAGATCGGATGACTGCATGAATGACGGACTGATGGACTGCATGAGTGACATATATGATGACTGCATAAGTGGCAGATTGATGGACTGCCTGAGTAACAGATTAGATAGCTGCATGAGTGACAGATCGAATGACTGCATAAGTGACGGACTGACGGACCAAACCACCCACCCACCGACTGACCAACCCAGTGACAGACCAACCGGCTGCATGAGTGACAGATCGGACGTCTACGTGAGTGACAGGTCGGATGACTACATGAGTGACAGATCGGATGACTACATGAGTGACAGATCCGATGACTGCATGAGTGATTGATCAGATGAATGCATGAGTAACAGATCAGGTGACTGCATGGGTGACAGATCGGATGAGTGCATGAGTGACAGACTGACCGACTGCAAGAGTGATAGGTCAGATGACTGCATGAATGGCGGACAGACAGAAAGGCTAAGAGACTGAACCACTCGCCCACTGACTGACCGACCAACTGCCTGTGTGGATGACTGACTTAGCGACGACTGAATCTGTAAGACTCGTGTATGCGTATTCTACAAGCAAAACGTGAATAGTCGACCTGTATCCTATATTTTCTTATTCCCAATGCATAGAATAGGGCTATGGAACTGGCGTAGGTGTATACAATATCACGTAAAATCGCGGAAATCACCGTGGACTTTAAAATAAGCCGCCAGCGTATTAGTCCGGTAGCCAAATGGCATATTTGAGGCTAACCCGGAAATGTTTGCCATAAAAGGTTTTAGTGCTGATTCTAATAGATATGGACCCCTAGTTTGAGAATCCAGAGGGTGTGGTGTTCTAACTGTTGAGCTTTCCGAAAAATCCAAGATGGCGTCCAAGATGGCCGCCGTTATTATGGTACTTTTACCAGAATTGTAAAGGTGGCTTACATGTCCACGTTTTCGGGATAGGTTGACAGAGAATCATATAAATCCATGTTTTTAGCACATAAGTTACAATTTGTCAATCTGGAAAATCTAAAAACTAATTGTAGTACCATCAAAATCCAAGATGGCCGCCAAAATGGCTGCCGATTCCAATAGTTTGTTTCAGAAAATCAATTTTTATCTCACATGATGTTTTATGGTGAGAAATTTAATTTTACTTATATACATGTACAGATACATGGTGAATTGACAAATAAGTAAAAAAAACATAACTTTGAAACATTTAGTAATATCAGAAGCCCATTATGCACATAATGGACCTCTGGTAATATCAAACATGGCGACAAACGTTTCATGACAAACTTCCAAGTTAGCCTGAAATATAGCATTTGATTACCGGATGTATTATTATTATTATTATTATTATTATTATTATTATTATTATTATTATTATTATTAATTTTTGTTTTTTCAGGTCTCTATCTGTTAAAATCCGGTCACAATGAGTGAAACATGCCACTTTCAAGGTTTCTATGGCTGCAAGTCATCTGATCCCGGTCTGCAGAACTCTGGTGCAGCAAGAATTAAAACTATAATTGCTTGCAGCCTCCAATATGGAGATGGACTCCAGCATAGTCTACAAGCAGGACTTGATGCCAATGAAAATCTGACGATAAAATGCCACAAAACGTGTGTCTCTCGTTATGTCTCTTCAACAAATGTTAAGTCATATCTTGGTAAAACTAAATCTCGCGAACCAGATCAGGATCAATTTCAACCAAAACGTCTACGAAGTGCTGTGACATTTGATTTCAACAAACATTTCCTGTTTTGCCGGGAAGTGACAGACTGTACTATAGAATATGATGCCAAAGTACCATTGAATCGACGTAAACCAGCATGCTTAGTTAGAACGGATAAAAAGGATGACGGTACCTCATACAAACAACATATACTAAACACATGTGACAAACGCACTGATGAGTGGGCTACAACTGTTAGACAGAGGGTCGATGGTGCCATTAGTGATCTACACGCGGTTAATGCCAGGTATCATACGAGTTGTCAAAACTCTTTCATGAAAGCTCGTGAGAGAAAACTGTATGAGACAGAAGATACTCTCGATACTGCATTCATTGAGACATGCGCTACCATGTACACCGACAGAAAGAAAATATGGAACTCCATCGACATATACTGTCTATACGAAGCTAATGACGGCAACAAGCTAACGAAAAAGTCATTAATGAAAGAAATTGTCAGTCATTTTGGAGCGGTAGTTGTTGTGCTATCTTCTCCTGGTTTGGCAAATCTTCTCGTGTTCAAAGACGAAGCAGCTCAAACATTGAAACTTGTCTCCTCTGATGACGATGACTTGAACATATCTGTTGAAAAAGTAGCTAAGCAAATTGTTAAAGAATGTTGTACTGTTAAAGAAAAGCGATCACACTATAACATGAATATAGATAAAAGTTTAGCTCAAGAATGTGTTAGTGACACATTGTGTGAGTTATTATCACATATATCAGATAAACTTGATGATTCACTTCCTTCGATAATGATTGGTAACATAGTTACCGGTGTAGTAACAGGTCACCCAACTAACCTACAGATTGCATTAGGTATTATATTAAGAGATCATAAATCACTTATTGTTGAAATGCATAAGTATCATGTCTGTTGCTCATATGATGAGGTTCTCAGGTTTAAGTACTCAGCAGCTTCTGCAGTAGCTAAATCTAATGGAATAGCAGGTGTATCAAGCTTAGCCGGCATATCAAGTGCTAGTCATGGTCTCATCCAAATAGTTGTTGATAACTTTGACGCTAACATATCTTCACAGAATTGCAAACTCTCAACTCACTCACTTGCTATGGTAGTTACTCAGCCACTTAGTAAAACATTGGAACCGGAAGACAAAAATTGTCCAATATTACGTGTATCAAAAACTGATATGAGTAAATCAATTGAATATGATATTGCTGCCAAACGGTATACAGGCCCTAAAAAGCCACCAATGCCACAAACAGCTGCCACTAAGTCCATACCACCACTGGCACTACTTGCTGAGAAATGTGTAACTATGCAAAGAGCTAGAGAAACCGATTTTGCTTTTCTACATGATGTGATTATGACTAATAATTGTTGTGAGTTTAATGGTTATAACACTAAGTTGTGCCGTGAAGCTGGTATGTCAGCTAAACCGATGACTGCAGTAGCATACGTCCCCCTCATTGATATGACTCCAAGTGACCCAGACACAATGTTAACTGCACTTCACAGAGGTAGATTGATTACACAGGAAGCTGGCCAAGATATCCTCATATTTACATGTGACCAGCAATTGTATAAGGTTGTCAATTGTACCATAAGAGCAACGGTAACCATGGCGAATTGGCCCTGGGGCGAACGCCTATTGACGGGATTGTTTTCCGCTTCCAATCGCGTCAATACTGTTGAATTTTCTTATTCTAGCGCACAAATATCTTCATATGATTCAATATCAAGTGTCACCAAGAAGTTGATACATGAGAACATGCTAAAACACTCGAGTAGGAGAAGAAAAATGTGTAGCGTAACATTCACAAACTCGTCGCTGTCACGAGCGATTTGTATATGCGTTGTGACATACTTTGCGTTGGGGGAAGCCCTTCTTCTTATTGAATGACTATTCCACCATTTCACGAGGCACAACCTACACATTTAAAATAAAACTCATCCACGTTGCATAGTTTTTATGCACAATTCAATTTTAATGATAGGGCGCTCAACATGGAAACTCATTTCATATTCCATTAGATTGCATAAAAAAATGCTAAATACGACTGGAATATTGTACGTTTGCTATTATTTTTCATTTAAGACTACTTGGTGTGACATAGTACCTCTAATGGAGATATATCCAGTCTCCGCATTTTCTGTTCTTGTGGAAAGCCAAATGACAATTACATGGTGATGTGCTCCAATTGTAAGAATTATGAACATTATGCATGTACCAAGCCGCCACCTTACATGCTCTCGACACTTACCTCTAACTCCCGTCGAAAGTACACTTGTAGTGCTTGTACAGTGATAACCAAACATATTCAAGAATACCTCCAGTGGTATGGATCAGCACACGAAGTCCTTGTAACAACCAATGCTGATCATGATAGTACTGAACCTGTGTCCAAAACATCCAATCATGCAACAAATAGTACTGAAATGAGAGACAGTAGTGCTGATAACCAAACAGCACATGAAGGCATTGAAATAACCAGTGCTGATCATGATATTACTGAACCTGTGTTGGAAACACCAAATCCTGCAATAAATTGTACTCAAAAGGCAGCCAGTATTGCTGATTATCAAATAAACACACAACTGACTGAAGTACCTCTACCTACAAATTCCAAACCATCTACTTCTGTAAGAACAGAAACAACCAATACTATGGATATTCTTCATAAGTTGGTAAAGCAAGTTAATGATATGCAGAATAACTTTGACGCATTGATAAAACATGTCAATGATCTTCAACCTAGAACACAAACTAATGATACCAGTACCCCACAACATTCATCTTATAGAGATATTCTCGCAACTGGCAACCAGGGTGATTCACAAAATCTGTCTAACCCGCATACTGGCAAAGCAACACCAATTTTGAAGGTCAGGAAACCCCAGTAGCAGATTATAATAATAAGGGCAGCAGGGGCATTTGCCCCAGGCCCCAGATCTTGACCAGTCCCCAATAGTTACTCATTTTTTTGAGTGAATAATGTGTTTCATGCAGGATTTTTTTTTTACAAACGAGAATAGCAATAAGACCCAGTGGTTGGCCCAATGGAGTGCTCCAAGTGGCCCTGGCTACCACCCCCCCCCCCAACCACCACCCACTTAACTAAAACGTTTTCTCATAAGTCATGAAGCTGTCGTGGACAATTATGGTCCTTTGAACCGTGAAGCCATCAAATCTCAATTTCAAGACAATCATACGAGTCTGTAAGCTGTTGAATATTTTAAAACTAATTTGACTGGAAGCTGGTGCATCCTTTATGCATTTATGCCTTAGACAGCAACAGCTCTCAGTCATATGTGTGTCAAACTATCCGAGAGATAAAAAAAAAAATTTAACAGCCAACTGATGGTCCATATTTACCTCTGGTAATGCAGGAGATGCCATCTGCGAGCATCTAGATTTCAAAATTTTCAAGGGGATGTCCCCCGGACACCCCCCCCCATTGCTTTGCTTTTCGCTTCCACCCAACCCCAGAAATATTCTTTGTTGGGAAAAATGCTCAAATTGTCAACGCTAGGTCAATTCCTGTAGTGAACAATCGAGGGACACATCCAAATCAGACACCAAACCCATATGCCCAACACCTGACATCTGGATACTCCCGAACCAGAGTACCAATTTAACATGAAATACCACCATCGCTTACTCAGACAGATAATGGCAGTCATTACCATAGTAAAAATCAGGATAATGATTACATACCTAAGAGCAGATTAGCAGGATTTTCCAATACCAAACCCACTTCCACCAACGCGAATGATAATTGGATTGACCAACGAAAAAAGGTGCTCATTATCGGTAGCTCCACACTTAGAAAGTTAAGTGGAAGATATATGTTTACCAATGAACTCAATATTAATATGTGGGGCACGGATTAATGATTTAACAGACCAATTAGACAACTACCTTCAAGTAAACAGTCATGATGCTATTGTCATACATGTTGGTAGCAACGACATTGGCAAACAAAACCAACAAAGTATGACTCAAGACTGCTCTGCCTTAATCGATCGCATTTGCTCTATATCCCCTCACATTCAGGTGTTTGTATCATCCTTGCTGCCACGCCCACAAAATGAGTATTGCCATAATCTAACACTCGAGTTAAATTGTATCCTACTAAGCCTGTCTGAAACGCAACACACCAGATTTATAGACAACTCACCACTTTTCTTCAATCCCAGTGGTGAGGTGTATAAGGAATCATTTTATGATCACATACATCCAAATATGCAGGGGACATGTATCATATCCAAAAATATTATAAACTACCTCAACAGTTCCCCTATCAACAATTCTTACAACACCTATGCTTCCGCTATTCGGCAGACTTACCCAGCTGAGAGATCAGCTTACAATCCACATTTTTACAATGGTAGAATCCATGGGAGGAATCCACCAGCATATACCACAAATCATACACGAATCAGCAACATGCCCAATCAACGCCTCACACACTACAACACAGGCACTCCACCAAGCCAGTACTATTAAGTACCACTAATAATTCCTCTAAGAAAAAGATGGTAAAAGCTGATTTAATTACAGACGCACCTCTTATAAATGTAAAGAACAAAACTAAAAATCGTGACATGCTCTTAAATGACAAACTGAGATTTACGTGTATAACAAATGTAAACACATGTAGACCAAATATGTCGTCCAAGAAATCGTCTAGCCCAACCCATGCCAATTTCAAACATGACAGTGATATCACAGTTTTATACACTAATGCAGATGTCTTCACACAACACAAGATTATTGAACTCAAACACTTAATCCAAGACAAGCCTCCACATATCATAGTGTAGCTTGCGGGGTTCCATCTGGTCATTCTGGCATGAATCGCTTGGCCGTCGCGCCACATGTGCATGACGAACAAGGGGGCTGGCTAGCTCCGAGTCTCGGGTTTCCGGATAGCGCGTGATGTCGCTCCACGAAGTACATAGACCGGCCTCTAAGGCTGGTGGAACTCAATCATTCCAGTGGGGCCGTGCGACCATTGCCGCTAACATTAAACTGCATGGTGTCATCCCAGCTATTGGTGTCACCGGTATGTCATTCCATGTTAATTTAAAACTATGGAAAATAACTAAAAAGAAGTAGCAATTTGTCAGACAAGGTGTATCGTCTGACAGTAATTGAGCATATAATAATAATAATACATAAAGTAGAGCTAGCTGCCCAGATAACGCAGCTTACTGGGCCGATGCTGGGTCGATACCGGGCCAATACATTCAGTATCGGCCCAGTATCGGCCCGGCATCGGCCCAGTAAGCTGCGTTATCAGGGTGGTGTACTTTGCACGTGGGTTTGCCGGAGGTACCACACAGATTCGTAAATCCGCCGAGGTATCCCCGCAAGGGAAACGTCTGCACAACGAGGTCACTATTTAACTTAATATAAGCTATTATACCTTGATTATACAAATAAAGAAATTCCTGTTGTTGCGAGAGGGAAGTGCCTTGCGCAGGCCTCTGTCACCTAGATGTGTTCAGGGTAGTGTGAGAGGTAGTAGCCTCGCATGGGCCTCCATCCAGGACATCTCACTTATGCGAGAAGCAAGTGCCTCACGCAGGCCTCCATCACAGAAAATTGCCTTTAACGCTGAAGCGGAGGTAAAGATCTGGCAAAAAGGAGACACTCTTTTGTTTAACAAAAATGCAAGGGAAAAAGACCATCCTAGTGAAAATATAATTAACGTGATGCATATTGGTTTACGAGAAGATGGGGCAAGCGACTCCCGGAGGATTCACAAGTTTCCATCTTATGTTATTCTAAAATACTGCATTGGTAGGTGCCGCTTTTATTTATGCTGGCCTTCTGCTAATCCTGACCTACCATTTAGGTGTTAAAAACAGGAACTAGTTTTGTCCGCAAGTGGCAGAGATTCCTACCTATCATTAGATATAACTATCCAACAGGTGCAGACGCCCCGCTTCCCGTGGGTCGCTTTGGAAAGCATCTACATCCATGGATAGTAGCGTACATGTTACTTCGCAACACATCTGAACTGGGCAAGAATCCAGATGCCCTGCTCTGTAACCACATAAAACATCACTGGATGATGGCCACATTTTGCATAAGCAAATTTAATGACTGACATATCATTACAGTGGGGTAGATAGACGAATATCCACCACGAGTGTCTTTCCCATGAGGGCGTGGCAGATTCCAAGATCTTGCCCAGACACCACAATGAGTTGGGTGGAGATGCATGTCTAACTAATAAGTATCGAGGATACAAGGGAGATGTATGTGAACCCACACTTTGGCCATCGCCGCTCGAAAGCCTCTGATAGTTTCCCAGAGTCAGATCAGTCCAACGTGTGTGTAGGGTCATCCAAGCAATTAAAAAGCCTGATGGCTTGGTGGATCGTGGGAAGAAACAATAACTTGATAATTGTGAGGCCCTATAGGTATTTGGCCAATTTTACACAACCTTGCCGGAGTGCTGGGTTATATTACCGCAACATCCGGAAAAGAGGCATACACTATATGTCCCTTAATGAAGAAATTGTCCCTAGCCACTATTAACCTATCCTATTGAGCTGAATATCCAGGTTAGTCGGTCTACAAAATAAGCAAATCATATGAACTGAATGGCTAACTGCCATATACATAACTAACCATTATAATAGGACAATATCACAGTTTTATAGAATGATTTAGATGAGGTAGTAAGTATATTAAGGTCAGACCTCATTGAATCGACGGGTTAAATAGGGCTTTTTTAGTTTCATTTCCGTGATTTGTTTACCATAGCAACGGTAGATAGTCAGTTCTACCTGGCACATTCCTGCCAAAATAATCAATTTTCAATTGTATTATAAACTTGATAGAATCCAAATATGCATAAAATAGTTTAAAATATGAGATTATAGTCCATATAAATTCTTTAAAAAAATTCTTTAAAAAAAGAAGAAAAAAAAAAGCATTTTCTGTATGTATGTATGATTACTGTATTCTGCTAGTAGAAACATCCTACAGCTGCAATCAGTCCTTCTTCGCTTTTGTCCACTGTGTCTTGTCCTCAGCCAAAATCCTTAGCTTCCTCAGGAAATATTTTTCGGCAGAAATTACAAATCAAGTTACTGACACAGCAACACCTACAAACACTACAACAGCAACTAACCCAGAGGATAGTGCAAATGCTCTAGCCACATCTAAAGTGGTGACCCCTACCAAGCTTACACCTACCAATAAAACCCCAAGTAAGCATGACCTTGCCAATGACTTAAAGGAAGGTGCATGCCAGTGCGGTGAGCCAAATAACCCATATATGATAAGGTGTCAGGTTTGCAAAGCGTGGCTGCATTACAACTGCTCAAATCCACCCTCATACATGCTAGATGCTCTCACAACATCAAAGCGTAAATACTCATGTAGTTTCTGCACACCATCCCTAGCCACATAATAGAGTTTCTGTCATGGTATGAACAAACATTTGATAAGAAATATATGGGAAATGCAAACGAAATTCTGCTCAAAACATCACTAGTCAACACAACGAACGGCAAAGTGTTAAGTCAAATGGATAATAGTGAGTCGACCAACATACCAATTATAGAGATAACAAATGCAGTCTCAGTAGAAGTAATAAAAGAGAGCCTACCCAAGTCAACAAATGAGGGCACAAATAGCACACAACTTACAGAGAAAGATTGTGCAACCTCAGCAGAAGTCTATGAACCTCCTACCCAATCAAAGGTTCATCTAAAACCTGTCGTTAATAATGCTAACCACGTAGCAACACATGTGTGTGATGCATACACTGAAACAAACATGGGTGGTCATACTAAATTAAAACCCTCAGATGACTCTTGTAGTGAGATCCTTAGTGAGATCCTGGAAGAGATCAGACAGATCCGAAATGAGTATGCTGCTCTAAATACACAAGTAGAAGAATTGCAGATGAATAAACAAAATGAGATAACCATACTCATATGTCTAACCATATTGATCTAACAAGACCCAAAGAGCTACTAGGACAGCACAAACAGACAGTCGTTGAACATGTTTCTGCTCCGACCTCCAGGGATATCACTAGAACCCAGCGTGGTCGTACACATAATATACAGACAATAAATAGGCGAGATACACCCCAATTGGGACAAGTAACCATCAAAGTGCAATTAACAAATGCAATACACTCAACCAGAGAACCTAGGTAGATACCCAGCCAGAGTTGTACACAAATGAACCACTACATATGTAGCAACACTATTAAGCCTGGGACCAGAAGTTCCAGCCATGTTGCTGCTAACAACAATGTCGTAGACACTCCATACTCTCCATCCTTCTCTAGACAAACAAATGGTAACAACCACAATATCAAGCAATCTGCTGGCAAGTTATACAGCAAACCTTCTGACCACACAAATAACAACAACATTGATCATGGTCAAGCTTGCCATAATATGACAAAGGTGACTATTCTGCACTACAATCACCTCTGTGTATTAACTGGGAAGAACTTTTCCACAACAAATCCCCCACACACACCCCCCCCCCCCCCCCGAGGAATGTTGGATAAATTTCAAAGATCTTGTAAATAAATTCACGAAAAACTATATTCCAACCAAACAAGTTAAAAACAATAAAAAAAATATAACGCCCCCGCCCCCCCCCCCTGGTTAGACAGAAAGACCCTCAAGTTAGTGCGAAAAAAAGAAAGGAAGTGGAAAAGGTATTTGAGAACAAGAGCATCAACAGATTACAACAAATATGCTAGTATACACAATAAGGTGAACCAATTCTGTAAACGGGCAGTTAAAAAATATGAGGAAACTGTAGCTAAAAACAGCAAATCTAATCCAAAGTCATTCTGGGCTTGTGTAAATAGCGAGCTCAAGTCCAAAGAGAATGTGGGAGACTTAGATCTTGATGGCAATTTAATAACCACAAATGAAAGAAAAAGTCAAGAACTAAATCGTTTTTTCTCTAGTACCTTCACCAATGAGAACCTAGATATTATCCCAACATTTACAACAGAGACTACAACAACAATAAACAATATTACTGTTTCTGTTGAAGACGTCAGAAAAAAACTTGAAGATTTAAAAACAAATAAATCAGCTGGGCCTGATGACCTGCATCCAAGACTTTTACATGAACTAAACGATGTATTATCCGAACCACTTAGCATAATTTATAACAAGTCATTATCAGAAGGGACTATCCATTCTGACTGGAAATGTGCTAATGGTATACCTGTGCATAAAAAAGGAGCAAAGAGGGATCCAAACAATTACAGACCCATCAGTCTAACCTCAGTTCCATCCAAAATACTTGAAAGCATAGTAAGGGACAAGCTGATAGAGTATATGAAGAAAAGTAAAATAATTACTGAATACCAACATGTGTTCCTAGGGGGGGGGGGGGGGGGGGGGTGGGGGTGGGGGTGGAGATCAATGATAAGTCAAATGCTAGAAGTCATAGATGAATGGACAACTGCTTTGGATAATAAGAAATCGATTGATGTAATTTATCTTGATTTTAAGAAGGCTTTTGACTCTGTACCACACGAGCGATTGTTAATTAAGTTAAAAGCATATGGTATTTCGGGGAAACTCCTAGAATGGATTACGTCATTTCTAATAGGAAGAAAGCAGAGAGTAGTGGTTAATGGGGCAGCCTCAGATTGGGCCAGGGTCATAAGCGGTGTCCCACATGGCAGTGTACTTGGCCCACTACTGTTTGTAATATACGTAAATGACATGCCAAGAAACATAAAATCCAGACTCTATCTTTTCGCAGATGATACTAAACTGTTTAACTAAAAAACTGATGCAAGTGATTGTGAAATCCTGCTAAATTATCTAGAGGCCATTCAAAACTGATCCCAAAATTGGCAATTAATGTTTAACACAAGCAAAAGTTCAGTTATGCACATTGGCCCCAAGCCAAATGCCACTAATTTTAAGTACAAACTCCTTGATAATGATATAACAGTACCCCTAAAGGAGGAGAGTGAGATCAATGACCTGGGTATAATAATCGATTCAAACGTAACATTTGAAACACATATAAATAACATCATATGTCATCCAAAAGCTGTGAGTGTGTGATGTCATATTTATGACGTCACAATGCCCTCTGGGATTTTACAACAATCTCACAAAATGCGAAAAATACGATGTAATGAAAACTAGGTGTAATGAAAACTAGGTGATGACGGGTGATGAGCAATATTTTTCATATAGAAAAAGCTTACCCTGACTTTTATTAGCAAAAACAAGAATAGCCAACAGAATGACAGGGCGTATATGGAGAACGTTTCATTCCATTACTACACACATTTTTAAGATGCTGTACCAAAGTTTAATACGCCTTCATCTGGAGTATGCTGGTCCCGTTTGGTCCCCACACACATGCAAATTTGCCGGACAATTAGTAAAAGTCCAGAAACGAGCCACTAAAATGGTGCCAGCTTTGCAGAACATGTCCTATGAAAATCGTCTTCGAAATCTAAACTTACCAACCTTAATCTATAGAAGAATACGAGGCGATCTCATAAATGTTTTTAAGTATCTTTATAATATCTACTCAGTAAATCCCAGTAAACTATTCACATTAAATCAAGATGACAGAATACGTGGCCGCAAATTCAAACTTAGAAAAACTAGATCGAATACTAACACTAGACTGAATTTTTTCTTCAACATAATCATAGACTGGTGGAATGCATTACCAGAAACAGTCGTTGACGTGCCTACCATAAACACATTCAAAGCTAGACTAGACAAAATCTATGCGACGCACCCAGTGTACTACAACTATAGAGCATTAGATAAGCCAAATCACCCGAAAATCACCATACATTAATAATTATAGTTTATACACCAGCTGATAATAGGACGTAAAAGTCCTGGGCCCGGTTTCACAAAACTTCTTAAGTTTTATAACTTAAGCAAAACAAATTTGCTGAGCTGGGCAAAAAATCTTAAGGCGTTTCTCGAAATGCTCTAAGCTCAAAACGTGATTTGCTTAGCTTAGCAAACTCTTAAGCAAGGAATCGCAAGAGAAAGGATTTGGAGTTGGGTACAAGGCTATACTTTGATGCAAATTCGAGTTTTAGCACGGCTCTGATAAGCAGGTGCTTTCAGTCAGGGTAAGCTTTTTCTATATGAAAAATATTGCTCATCACCCGTCATCACCTAGTTTTCATTACATCGTATTTTTCGCATTTTGTGAGATTGTTGTAAAATCCCAGAGGGCATTGCGACGTCATGAATATAACATCACACACTCACAGCTTTTGGATGACGTATGCCAATGCGTTGTTTATTATCATTGAGCCAATCTCGCACATTATGACGTCGCATTATTGCGAATAGACAATATAATTCTTCTCTGTGTTTCCACAATCTGTTTATTACAAATATATTATACGTTTTTTCAGGCAGTTTTATATAACTACTTTAAAATAGTTCCTGTGAGTATATTTATTGAATATTTTAAATCAAACAGGTCAGATTTTGATGACAAACATAAATCGTGCCTTATGCAAATAAAACAAAGATTTAGTTTGAGTTGTACCCTTCAAAGAATTTCACAATAGCGTGAGTCAACCGCATACGTCAATTCCAGTCACTTTGGGTAGTTCCGGATCAAGTCATTTAAACTGTCAGTTTGAGGACTATAAAATAATATTTTCGAAACCAGTCTTATTCCATTGTCATGTTTTCAGAAAGCAAAAACAAGAATATGAGAAATATCATTGACATACAAACATATGCTGTCTACAGAAGCATTTTCGTCATACAGCTGCGGGCTGCATCCCATGATGGGTGAGTGTGTGTAGCTGGGGCGGGGGCGGGGGGTGGGGGGTGGATAGGGTCAAAAGGTCAAATATCATAAGCATTCCTTCCATCACTCTTTCTCCCCTGAAAGCATTTGGTGAACTCCAACCAAATTGTTACATCCCCTTTGCATGGGGTGGGTGCGGGGCCAAAAGGTCAAAGCTGAGGAAAGTGATGGGGATTTGTGATTGGGCAATTAAGTCTAACAGATGTGGGAAAGTGGTGGATAAGCCTGACAAATGATCTGACGGGAACTATACTATATATAGTTCGATGTTTTTTAGAATTTATTTGTTTTTATACGAATCAAAATGTTCAAATTTAATTGATTAATTCATGAAATGATTACTAATTCGGAGGCGTGGCTAACACGGTTAGAATAACCAGGAGGACTACAGCAGTAACAGTGGCTGCGCATTTAATGTATTATTAGAGTCTATATATAGTGTTATTATTTTGTTTATTTCATATGCGACTATACTAGTGAAAAACATGAGTGTATGGATTTGTAGCATAGTTAACGCTCCTCTTTAACGTCGAAGAATTGCAACAAGAACGTGTCCGGAATATGAGTGACTATACCTGTGACGTTTCACTATTATGACGTCATAATTGGATGTTAATTAATGCTAAAATAGCATTGATTACGACGTTAAAATGCCTTATTAGATCGTTTTGTTGGTCTTTCTAAATCGGCTGAAAAAAGGACAGTTAATGGCATTAACGATACTGGGACAGTATTTTATGCGCATAATATATGTCAATTGCGGATACTGCCAATCTCTAAATATTTTGTCATGGTGAATCATGCCTTCTATCGAATGTTGTTTCTCACGGCGGCCATATTTATCTGACTAGTTTTGAACTTAAGACTGCTCTATACCATTCTTAAGAAAATTACGTTTTTTGTCTTAAATATTGTGTAGTTTTGAGCTTAAGATTTTTCGAGCAAATTACATGACTTAAGAAGTTTCACGAAACCGGGCCCTGGTAAGCTGTATACTTGTTATGTTATGTATATGTTGTTATGTTATGTTATGTTATGTTATGTTATGTTATGTTATGTTATGTTATGTTATGTTATGTTATGTTATGTTATGTTATGATGATGATGACACAAAGACTGCCTTAGCTGCAGTGGAGAGACACCTACAAACTGATGCCTTGTTTGATGACTTAATTTGGTGTATTATCAAACTGGCAAATCAGCAAAGTCTGTTCTTGGGATGCATCTATCGGCCATCAGATGGTTCTGAAACAAACGATTATCTTCTACATAGCCGACTAAGAGCAACAGATTCACACATCGTGAAGTTTAGCATAGGAAGGGTTTAAATTGCGGTGTATTTTAGTGAAATAGTAACTCAGCTGCTTGTTGGCGGCGATACCAGTGAGCAGGTTTTCTATGAGCGTTGATTTAGGGTTATCCCGGCGTAATGACGTCAATGTGGGAAAGGTGTATTAATAAATATTTCAATATTACCACACATTAGTGTGGGTGCTCCAACCAATTGGCGGAATATCTGTGCAAGAAGAAGAAGACACGAACATTTTATAATTGTTTCTACAAGTTGTGTATATTTTTCTTGCTCAAGAGAATACTTTACCGTGTATGGTAAGAGTGTGTCTATATCTCGACTCTCACCCCTCCCATAGCCCATAGATGGGTGGCTAAGGCCTATAGGTTTACTATGGGATTTGCCACGAAATCTGGTTAAAACACTAAATGAAATCTATGATGCTTTCAATGTTTGCAACATTAATAGGTAGTGCTCTGATTTTATGATGTGTTTTTCGTCATACAAATAAGGCGGTAAATCTAAATAACAGAAATAAACTGGAGTTACCAGTTTTCGTGAGAGTTAAGAATAAGGAGCTTTACTTAGGTCTCAGGCGGTTTCGGCAGCCATGTAATTTCGGCAGCCGCAAATATTAATTTGTTTTCGGCAGCCTACCGGGACACAAATATGGTGCATAAAAACACATTTTCGGGAGCATGTTCAACATATTGTTGTAAAATATTGTAATTTTATGAATGTTATTAAAATTGTTTTACCGGCGATCTGTATAAGTCTGTCTGTATCTAATAATATTTCCTTTTTTTCAGGTTAATACCGTGATTAAGGAACCATAGATCTGAAATTCATAGACCTCATTTTAATTGATGTTGCTTCTGCAACATTTGCATACACCTGTGAATTGAAAAAATAAGGTGAATAAATTGCGTGTGCCCAACAAACATCTAACGAAAATTATTACCTGAAAATTCCTAAAATAAAAATACATATTCGTACCCACGCATTCATTTTATATTGTTCAAGGGAAGTAACTGCGTGAGGCTATTGTTAGCTAATTACCGATACGATTTACCTCCCTTGTTAATTAGAAATCGGAACGTGACTTTCACAACACAGTGATCTTTTTATGTTTTTATTTGTGTGTTGTTATTACACCACAAAAACATCCATTACCGTTCAATCACTACTTGCTAAATCCAATTATCTGCATTTAGCTACCAGAATAAGATTTTTATGCTTGCATACACTCCTCCCCATGCCTATTTCTATAAATATGGACCATCAACCAGGTTACTGGTTAGGTCCATTTCCTGTCACTAAGCACGCTTGCGCATGCGCATGTGCACTGGAGCCCAAATAGGAAACAGATTCACTTTTCAATTATTCTGCAAGCAGAATAACTGCACAAATATTATCAGAAAGTTTTTATAGCTTTGCGCTGTGTCAGCTTACTATTGAAGGACTTCTATGCCTACTATGAAGTCTATCCTCCCAAAATTATGTCTTTGGAAGTATTTCGTGGTTATATTGAACTTTATAACTATGTATATAAATGTTACCGGGTTTCTTTTTCGTGGTAACAACTTTAATATGCCTAAGTCATCATCATATAAAACACTATTACTCCAGTGAGCCCTTAATCACTTTCAGTTAAAAGAAAAAATAGTGCTTTACAAGGAATTACGTTTATTTCCCTATGATAGATTGTTTTCTTATTGTTAAGGATTTTTTAATTTGAACTTTTGCGGCCTTTCTTTGAAAGGCATTTGCATGTTTCTAGACTCCTTTTATCGAAATTCTAAGCTGTATGCTTCTTTCGTAATCTTTTTTCGTTTTTTAAGAGTCTGTCTTAACGACTGATAAATCAAGTGCATGTCCTCAATCTGTGAACAGGAGTATGGAGGACATTTCTGCTTGAAGTGCGCTACGTGTACCTCCACATTGATGTGCGGGTTTTGCATAGGGTGGTCTGCGTTCATATCTAAGTTTCTTTAAGGATTATTCATCCTTACAGCAATGCCCTATGGTCGTCCTTCCCCTACCTCTGTTGCTAGTAAGACAAAAGCTGTGTCTTTTGCAATATTCTAATATGTCTAATCCAGTAGCAATGGAGGGGGGGGGGTGCTTCTTCGGCAAATTCGGAAGCTGTGATAGCTTTATTTGCGAGATTTGAATCCTTCGCTGCAGTTTTGACTAAATCTTTAGATGGAAGAATAACTTCTGCCATCATGGAGGCTAAGAAACAGGAAGTTTCTTCTCCTTCGATCAATACTCACCATTCTGTTACTTCTGATATACAGATGGCCTTGACAGCGGCTCTAGGATTATAGACTTAGAAAGCTTTACCGTATCCTTGGAACCGGGTACTTGGCTCCCAACTGCCGAGTACCCGTCTACCATAGAGCTCATTCTTGTTTGCATAGCGACAAGAGAATACATGCGTTTTGCAGTTGGAAAGTCTTAAGATTGTTTAAGCCTAAGTCTTTTTACTGTGATTAATTGTGATAGCTTGTGCGTTCTCAAAAGGATATTTTGGATTAATATGGACGCTTCCGAGGATATCAGGTCGTATATTTCCATGTTATTCCATAGTTAAAAGACTTAGGTCTCTAAAATTTTGTATGTGTCGCATGTTCCAATTTCTAACCCCAAAGAATCTGGGACGTGTGTTAACAACGAAATATGCCAGATGATCGCCTTCCTTTAAATCCCCAACAGGCGATCGGCAGATATGAAATTAGGTGTTGGCTTATCGGTGTTTTAACACGATGATCGGCTGACGTCGTTCTCAGTAAGATCCGAGCGGGTGTCGTCACACCCGTGTTTCTCGGATGTTTTTGTGAAGAAAATGTTTCATTAATTCGCGCATCTGATTCTGGGTGCTGCGTACTTTAATTGGTACCAGGAAAACTGGAATTTTCAAGTTTTGCGTGTTATCACGATCTGTTTGCAATGATCAGTGGTTTCAAAATTCTTGATTTAGATGTGTGGTCTGCGGTTTTACCGTGTGCTACAGCAGTTTGTTTATATTTTGTTGTTTCTTCACATATCGTTTTGGCCTTCGTTAGGAGTATAATTTATATTTATTAGTAAATATACCCCGAATGCTATGCGATATGATTCCTGGTGCCGTTATACATCCTTGAGTATCAGTGTATGGGTGTATTATTGCCCGCTTCGTTCTTGTCGTCATAATCAATGCGATCTTTGCTGTAACGTTGCGGGGTGGGGTGCGGGAGGGTGACAGTTAATTTATGGTCAATATATTTGAAAATTAATTGTCTGCCTTCCATTTTTGTTTCGTTCCGCTGGCTTCTTGTAGGTTTGGTTTATAGGCCAAGCCAGCCCCGCCATCATGTGTCGAGTGCCACATATCGTACCGGTTCTATGCAAGGACCATGTCTGTTTCCACTGTACTAAGTGTAGTCTTGACGGCAGGTGTAACGTTCGCGCTGTGTGGTCGGTCGATATGATGCTTAAGTTCCTTGCCAGAAGGACTTGGCAGGGTCTGAAAGTAAATCGTGGAGCGTCCGTTTCGGCCCGTGGGGGCGTTCCACGTCTGCAACCGGAGGTGGTGGAGATGGCACCGCCGGCGTGGTTTGGTCCGGCTAGGCAAGGTGTCTTGCATAGCGTTCTGGCGACGCTGATGTCGTCCCTGCTGGCAAAAGTTGTAGGGCAGTCTCCCCATGTTTGATTCGGACCCTGTCCATGGACATGGTTCTGGACTGGACACCGAGGGAGCCATTTCGTACGGCCCCCCCTGGCAGTCCCGTCGGGCTCCGGCCTGATGGGTTCTGTCTCTCTGTTTGGCCACGGTTCCTCAACCGCTACGGGTCCGCACGGTTTTCCGTACAGGCCTACTCCATGGACTGTGTGTGTTCCATGGGGTGGCGGCGGAACCGTACGGTACCAGAGTTCCTGGCATATCAGCAATGGCTCCTAGCCGGGAGGCCGTTACTGGTAGGGCCGTGAACATATCAACGGGTGACGTGTTCACGGGAGTGTCCTCCTCGGAGACGGATTGGTCTGAGGCTCTGGCTTGGCTAGCCAGGGTGGACCCGTCTGGTTTCGACCACGGCCGAGGAGGATGTACCCCGTCCATTGGTGCATCGATTAGGACGGGGATCTTGCCCGCAGCCCTGATCCAGTCTATTGGACTGGATCCATGGTTTATGGTGTTGATACTAGTTATAGCAAACAACGCATGAACAAGGGCAGCTTCTTGCGGCCTCCATGGAGGTGCGGGCGAGGGGTCGTATTCCACGGAGGGAATACGACAGGTATGGTGTTGTCCCGTCGGTCACCGAGAATGACCGCTGGGTACTGGGTGTTCAGAGTGCTGGAGCGGGTGGCCCCGGTCCGGCACTTGTGGACAAGACCCAGGCACACCAGGATGAAGTCCTGTCCTTATGCGATGAGGGTGTGAGGGCAGCTATGAGTGCTGTCAACCATTCGTAATGCCTTCTTCAGTCGGTGTGGGTTGAAGCGGGGGCAGGCCACCCTGTGCCACCTGTGGCACTTTCGTGCGTCAATGATGGCTTGGTGCTGTCTATGGACGCACTGGCAAGGGTGCAAGCGCGTGTGACAAAGTCCAGGAGACAAATGGTTCTTGACCATATGCATCCGGCTACGGCAGTCAGGGAGCGTCTTCTTGGGACACCCCTGACAGGGCCTAGCATCTTCGGTGGCCAGGCGCGGGCCATCCTAGAGGACACTGCCAGCATTGCGCAGAATCAGTTGGCGGTAAACCTACAGCTGGAGCTAGTGAGGCAAGCGCACGCACTAGGGGCTGTAGGGAAACCGTTAGCTGTCCAACCTTCGAAGAAGCATAAGAAGCAGAAAGGCAAGGCACAAGCTAAGCCTACTGCGACTTCTGCTTCGTCTGGATTTTCTCAGCCGCCGCCGGCTAAGAAAGCCAGGAAGGTTGTGGAGGCCCCTACCCTCCCCAATGTTGCTCCTGATCGCCCTAGATGCGGGAAGGGTAAGGGTGAGTCCTCCAAGGGCGGAAAGAAGGGAGCGGATCATACCTGAGGGTACGAGAGCTCCCTTCATATCCGCCTGGACCGCACCTGTGCGACAGGAACAGCGGTGCCAGTTATACCTGCCGAGCCAAGACGGAAATGGTTCTCTCTCTCTCGTTAAGAAAGGGGGGGGGGGGAGCGGACCGCGAGCCGGACAACCCCGTTAGACGTCGAGGCGTCTATGGTGGGTGGAAGGCTCATGCGTTTCGTCGAGGCCTGGCGAGGTGTGACGTCAGACAGTCTGGTCCTGGGATGGTTATCCCAGGGGTACATGCCGGAGTGGTGGGACTTGCCGCCGCAGAATCTGTCTTTGGCACCTGTCTGGACACCCGTACCACGGGAACCAGACAAGTTAGAAGCCGTTCAAAACGAAGTGTCGGGTTTGTTTCTGAAGGGAGCAATAAATCCAGCGAACCAGAACACTCCAGGCTTCTATTCCAATATGTTCCTTGTCCCCAAGAGCACAGGGGGATGGAGACCCGTACTCAATCTCAGGCCATTAAATTGGTTTATCCATACGCCTCGGTTCCAGATGGAAACGCCGAGGTCGGTAATGGCAGGATTGAGGAAGGGAGTGTGGTGTGTATCGATTGATCTGAGTGATGCATGTTCCCACATTCCTATGAACGGGAGTTGTCACAGGTTTCTGAGAGTTGCGTTTCAGAATCTAGTATGGGAGTTTAAACCTCCCATTCGGCCTGTCGACAGCTCCAAGGGGTTTTCACCAGAGTGGTCCTTGCGGTGACAGCGTTTCTCACAAAAGAGAACGTGGCGCTTCACACCTACATAGACGATTGGCTGATCATCAGCCAGGTTAGAGGTGGATACTGCTCGGAATCTGAAGTTGCTTTCAGATCTAGGCTAGATAGTCAACAAGGAGAAATCTGAGTTGACACACCACTCAACATTTCGTTTATTTAAGGGTGTGATTCGATCTCGAGGAGGGCAGGGTTGTTTACCCGTCAGAGCCCATAGTGGTGTCTCTGTTAGCCATCCGCAAGAGTTTCGATTGGGAAATCACATTCAGGCGAGGCGGTTTCTTCAGATGCTGGGCATGATGGTCTCCATGTAGCAGGTATACCCGTACACTGCTCGTATGCGAAGACCTATCCAGTTGTATCTGATGTCTCTGTGGAAACAGAAAATAGAACCCCTGTCAAAACTGGTGCCAGTTTTGGAGCCAATAATGTCGCATCTTGTAGGGTGGGAACAAGCGTCAGAATCTCCTAGTAGGGTTTTTTTCTCTGCACCTACCCCAACCCCAGCTGTCCGTGTACGTGGATGCATCGCTGGAGGGATGGGGGCCCTACCTGGGAGAACACCAGGTCTCGGGCACATGTACTCTCCAAGAGAGCCAGCTGCATATCAATCTGTTGGATATGATGGCAGTGGAACTGGCATTGGAAAGGGTTTCTTCCAAAAGTCAGGGGCAAGGCGATATTGATACGGTCGGGCAACTCGACAGTAGTATCATACAGAAATCGCCACGGCGAGACCAAGTCACCCACACTATGTACCTAAGTGTGGCACTTGATTCAACGGCGCAGAAATTACTCGGTTGTTTTTTAAAGCAGCTCATATTCCTTGGCGATTGGACATTCTGGCGGATGCTTTGTCTCGCAGACAGAGAATTCTGCCAACAGAATGGTCTCTCAACCCTCCAGTTCTTCACAGGATCTTCGAGCATTGGGGCAACCCCAACGTGGACTTGTTCGCCACACGGGAAAATGCTCAAATCATGACTTATGTCTCGCCGATACAGATCCTAATGCCGTCGATACAGACGCTCTGGCGTTAAGCTGGAGAGGGATGCACACTTACGTGTACCCACCCACCATTCTTCTACCGAAGATATTGGTGAAGATCAGGGAGGACCCGTGCCTGGTCCTGCTATAGCGCCGTTTGGCCCAGCAGGCCGTGGTTCACGGATCTTCGAGGTCTGCGGGTGGAAAATCCAGTGCAGTTGCCCGAGATTCCGAACATAATCTCCCAGGCCAAGGGACGCTTCCTACACGAGCGTCCCGAAATGTTATTGACTGCGTGGTTGTTGTCAAACAACGTTACACGTTGGCGGGCCTTTCTAGACATGCTGCAGATTTCATCGCAGCTGTGGGAGGGAGTTCAACCTTCAAGTCATATAACAACAAGGTTAACGGATTTGCAGACTGGTGTGAGGAAAAGGGTATTGTTACCTTTCATTCCACTGTTCAGCAAATAGCAGACTTTCTCTGTGAGCTGTTCTTTTCAGGACTAGCTCCTGTCACAATTGCTGGATACAAGTCAGCTTTGGCATCAGTTATCCCTTGTCTAGCCAACAGGGATAGTCCAGAGGTGGCCCAGTTGAGTGTGATGGTGAAGGGAATGAGCAATCTCCGACCGAGACAACCGGTAGTCATTCCAGCCTGGAGTCTATCTTTAGTGCTTAATGTACTGGCCAAGCACCCTTTCGAACTGTTGCGTTTGGCTAGTCTAAAGCATTTGACTCTAAAGGCGGTCTTTCTATTGACAGCTTCCTCAGCTAGAAGGCGCAGTGTGATCCATGCACTTTCAGCAGAGGGACCGATTGACTAAGTATAAAACGGACAGACTCGTTACGGTCGTATGATAGACATCTGTGGATCTGCCATATGGCGCCGCATCCGTGGATTCTATCTCTCGTTGGGTAGTCGAATGCATTCAGACTACCCGTGAGATTATGACTGGGCACCAAGTGCAAGGCACAACGGCACGATGTTAGAGGAATAGCCGCCTCTTCCGCCCTTTACAATGGTGTTCCGTTTAAGGACATCATGGCTGTCGCACAAGGGCACTGTGAGTCCTCTTTCACGGATTACTATATGAGGGATGTGTCAGACTTCGCCATTCCACTCGCTTTAGCTGTTTTGAGACGATAGCTATATGACCGCGCTGCTCTTCTTCCTTTTTTGGCATTTGTAAGAGAGAATTAAGAAGCAGACATGGTCGAGCGAGAGGATATCAACCAGTTGTGTCACTGATGGCCGGACAAGTGAATGGTTGGAGGCTCCAGGTCTGAATTCCAAATATCATGAGGTAATTCACGATTGAGAGTGTTTTGTATTATGTCTGTATATCATGATCATTCATCCTATATATTCATGCTCATTCCCAGGCTAATATATGTAAAGAGCAGTTAACCCTCTTGGCATATTTGTGTTTTCAGGCGAGATGCATGTTCGTGAGTTCTCTCTCTTTTCTTAGGAGAAAAAGGGGGGGGGGGGGGAGGCAGTGATGCGAATGTGATTCGGTTCCGTTAACTTGACAGCCCTTTTTAGGTCTCCGTTAGTCAAGTTTACGTCTAATTCTTTCTCCAAGGGGCAAAAATTTACCCTTCCTTCAGTAAATTCCTGAGTTTTGCTTACTAAGATCGAGTTTGGCAGTTTCGCGCCATGTCTTTTGGCCTGACCACGGCTCCTTTTATTTTTCTCGCATAATCACAGCCATGGCAGAAATTTTCACCGTCATTCTATCCATCTCCCCGTTTATATAGACGATTGGTTAGTAAAGTAAGTCTTCTTCAATTCTCTCAGGAATTCTTCCAGAGGTTTGCAGTCTGGCATGCAACCTAGGGTGGATTTTAAATCTAAAGAAATCAAGCCTAGGTCCCTCTCAAATCTTCACGCATCTAGGCGTTTCTTTCGATCTGGCCCAGGGTCTAGTCTTCCCCTCAGATCCAAGAATAGAGGTTTTATCAGTGGCAATGGAAATCCTGTCTTCTTCCATGGTCTGAGCAAGATTTCTGCTAAGAGTGATAGGTTTGATGGTCAGCATAGAGAATGTTATTCCATGGGCGATGCTGATGAGAAGACCCTTCCAAATGTATTTAATGTCCCTTTGGAAGCAGTCAGTTCTCTCTATTTACCGTCAGATTTCCATCAGAGAACAATTGATTCCTCTTCTAGATTTTTGGAAAGATCGTTCTCCGCTTCTTATGGGTGTTCCACTGGTAAAGTCCTCCCCTCAGGCGATTATCTTCAGACGCTTCTCAGGAGGGATGGGGAGCGGTCTGGGACTCCCTGTCTGTTTCCGGTCTTTGGTCCCTGGAGGAGTCGACAGCTCATATCAACATTCTGGAATTGTGTGGTGTCAAGAAGGCTCTCCTTTCATGGTCAGATCTTGTGATAGGTCTCAAAGTCTCGATTCGGTCGGACAATTTGACAGTGGTCTCTTATATCAACAGGCAGAGGGGTACAAGGTCATCCCTCCTTTGTCTAGAAGTGTGGAACCTTCTCTTATGGTGTCACAAGAATCAGATTCTTCTAGTGTCTTCTCATGTCCCAGGCAGTCTGAATTTTCTTGCAGACCAACTGTCGCGTCCCAACAAATTCGCCCACACAGAGTGGCAGTTAAAGAGGTCGGTTGTCAAAGCGATTTTCAGTCTTATGGATCGTCCTCTGCTAGATCTGTTTGCGATCTCTCTGAATGCTCAGATCTCCTCTTACATGTCTCCTTTTCCGGAAAGTCAAGCCCTGGCGGTGGATGCCCTGTCTCAGTCCTGGACAGGAATGTTCGTCTATGCGTTCCCTCCAACGATTTTAATTCTGTTAGTGTTAGAGCTCTAGATAAGCAGGGTTTTTGCTTTTTCACCCAATAAAAATTGCCAATCACCCAATTAATTTTTAACATCCTGAGTACTGAAATAGAAAATCACCCAATTAATTTCAGTTCTCGTGCTAATAATGTATAATAACCCAATTAAATCCCAAAGAAACCCAATTTACAAAATTTCTAAGAGTGAATCACCCAATTATTGAAAAGCTTATCTAGAGCTCTGGTTAGTGTTGAAGAATGTCAAAGAACAAATCTGCGGGATTCTTTTATAGCTCATTTTTGGCCAAAGAGGATTTGGTTTGTAGACCTTCTAGATCTCCTGGTAGACTTCCCTCGTCTTCTTCCATTCTCCCAGGATCTTCTGTCTCAAGTAAGAGGTCTTTGTCTTCATCAAACAATCAAGAAATCTTCAGTCTGTGTGTTTGGAGAATATCGAAACTAAAGTCTACGAGAATAAAGTTTCTTCAAGATCTCCAGTAATTATCGATTCTTCCAGAAGAGAGTCGACCTGCAGAGTTTACAGAAATTTGTTTGGAGAATGGTGTTAAGACCAAGGTCTCGTGCCCGATTCTGTTTCTATTGCCCATGTATTAGACTTTTTAAAATATCTCTTTGATTCCTAACACTTATCAGCTAATACAGTTTTCTCTGGCATATTCTCTTCCTTGCCTTCTGTATGGCGATGTCAAGGACACTAAGATCTTTAATAGTTTTTTTTAGAGGTCTAGGCAATATTCCTCCTCAGATAGCTAAGCCTTTACCTTCATGGAACTTGGCTTTGGTTCATCAAGTGCTGGCAGGCCGTCATTTTGAACCTCTTTCCTCTATTAGTATTAACGGCCTCTGCTAGAGGGCGTTCAGAATTCATGCTTTTTCTGCTGAAAGTGAGAGATTTATAGTTTCAGGAGACGGTTTAGTTTTATATCCCAGAAGGGATTTTTGTATCCAAAACTCAGTCTAACCGGTTTCCTGCTAGTCCGGTCATTTTAAAATCATTATCGTCTTTTTTGCCTTCCGACAATCTCTGGTGTCCTGTTAGGGCATTAAGAATGTACAAACAGCGAACTGATTTCAAAAGATTTGCTCCGTCCCTTTTATGGTTTTCTTATGCGGAAGAATTATCTAAGCCGGTCTCAAAGTTTAAGATATCCTGATGGATTTGGGAGACGATTAAGCTTTGTTACGAGATTGCTTCTCCGGATCAAATTAATCTCTCCCATATTAAAGCTCATGATGTTAGAGGAATGGGGTCCTCTTTTGCTCTTTTTGACGGTTCGTATTTAGATGAAGTCATGCAGGTTGCAGGATGAAAATCTGAATCCTCTCTGACACCCTTTTATCTGAAAGATCAGAGTGCAGCAGCCTCCTTCTTTCGTAATATTATGATTTTAACCAAAATAGCTGAAGACCATTTACCAAGCACATCTCGCCGTTTTCGTTAAGAAATGTTGAGAGTTTATTTTGGTTTTTATTTTTCTCTTTAAGTTCAAGTTTTCCTTATTTGATAATCACGATGTGATTGATTTAAATGCACTATTATGTTATGTTATTAACATTTGGATAAGATTTGTTTGATTTTTGTCCTTGTTTGTTGATTCTCAAATCGCCTCCCACCTAATGTTATAAGTGGGGCACTGACCAAATCTACGGATTTAGCAAGTAGTGATTGAATGGTAATGGATGTTTTTGTGGTGTAATAGCAACTACCCACAGACCCCCCCCCCCCCTTGCAGGTTGGTCTGTTGTTTTATTAACCACTATAAAAACATACTTACCGTTCAATCACTACGACCCGGCCTCAGCCACCCTGCGTGGAATTGATTTGAGAATTTGCCTATAATATTTAGCACTTAAATTGAGAAAAGTGAATCTGTTTCCTATTTGGGCTCAAGTGCGCATGCGCAAGCGCGCTTAGTGACCGGCGTCACTATGGAGTGAGTACAGACTAGTGCCAATCTATATCAGTTAATATACTGGAGATGGACCTAACCAGTAACCTGGTTGAGGGTCCATATTTATAGGAATAGGCATGGGGAGGGGTGTATGCAAGCATAAAAATCTTATTCTGGTAGCTAAATGCAGATAATTGATTTAGCAAGTAGTGATTGAACGGTAAGTATGTTTTTATAGTGGTTAATAAAACAACAGACCAACCCGCACGGGGGGGGGTGCTCGGCTCTGTGGGGGGATTTATGGCAATGGTAATGATGATCTTAGTAATATGGTGAAATATGTTGCTGAGGTATGCGTCTCAGTATCTTCTTGTATATTTTTGCTATCTTTTATAATAAATCTCTCAAAACATTATTGGCGGTTATAGCCTGTGTAGGCGTGCACATGCTACGTGCTTCAAATTATACAGTACAGTTTTTGGCGCTACCTTAGGCAGCAACAGCTTCCCGTCAATTTAGTTTCAAAATACTCAACAGACATTGACACATACGTAACGAATATATTATTTTGTAACAGCTCAAAAGCAATAGTTCACTCACTTTTACGGTTTTATTATAGTTAAGTTTGTGAATATTTTGAAACCAATTTGACTGGAAGCTGGCGCTACCCTATATACATATTTAAAACCTGCACGAAAGGGCACCTGTTGAATATCTGTAAATATTTTTTTTATGTAGACGTTGTTGCTGCAAACATAATCAACATGTTCCAGTCAAATTAATTTTTTTTATACAGTCCAGCCCGAGGGGTTAATGATTATGCATTTGTCGGAATCTGGTGAATATTTGTGTAGTTATTTTTTAACAGAAGCTGTTGCTGCAAATGTTCGCAATAGGTTCCAGTCAAATTAGTTTCAAAATATATGTCCAGAACCTTTATTTAAATAAGTGGTCATTTAATGAATACGTGAGTGTCTACGTGTGTACACATTCGTCGCCATGTAATATGGTGAAACATGTTGCACTTGTAATATCGTGAAATATGTTAGTAGTATAGCCGGTATTAGAAAAGTACCACCTCCCTCCACAGGCAACCGTTCCGTGATCCGCGGTTCCCACCGCCCTCTCAATTCCTGAGGCATAGGTTGCGGGGGCCACCACGAAACGGCTGCCATGGAGGTAGGATCATCCCGACACTACTACTACCAGGGGCTGAACGCCCATTTAGAGACAAGCCTCCACAGTGATATACACCACTGATCACCATCAACCACAGGGCCAGCCTCTGTGTTCTGTGTAGGCTCAGACAAACACGTAGTCTCTGCCAGAGTCACATCGGCATGACGGGACCACCCATAGGGGCTTCCATCTACCTTGACAATGCTCACCTGAGAGGAGGCTAAAGTGATTAGCATGTGAACCACGGCAGACTCTGGCATGTTCACATGTTACGCAGAGAATCTGGTGCTGAGCAGGGGTCTCCAGCAGACAACCACGGCCTACCCTCTCCACCCCATAGAAGTGGCAGACAGACTCGATCTCTTTACATTGGTGAAAGCGGTCATAAATGTTTCTCCGCAAGGGGTCGACCCAAGGATTGTACTGGGTGTCATCCCGGAAGTGGGCCCACTTGGCATCCAATATCATGCCAGTCTCAGCGCCCTGTGCCACTGCTGTAGACGCCAGCACGAGCAGTATGATGAGAATGATGGCTATATATTAAGAGTTAAACTGAACAGAGTGAACCCCTCGAGAAATATCTGTGCTAGATCGAGCCCTGTTCCATCCGGATCGATAGTGATCTTCATCCCCCTCAGGGGCAGGAGCTAGGTGCTTCACTCTGCCGCCGGCTAAGAAACATAGCTCTAGGACTACCGTTAAAACTCGACTAAGGGACGCAGTTTTTTTTGGTCAAAACACATGTACTAGAAAGGGGGGTGCGTACTATAATTGAGAACATTCCTTCCGCACATTTTTGGGTCGAAATTTTTCTTAGTCAGATTATACCACGGAAATTGAACTAAATGTTACCCTAGCCAATTCGCGCCGCCTGACGACTATGTTTAATGTATACTCCAAAAACACCAAGCGGAAGTGAAATTATTAAATTGGGGCGCCTAAATATTGCTTATTCTTTAATACATATAACTTATTACATCAAAATTAATCCGGAATTTGACATAAATGGCGTCGAGAAAAGACATGTGTAGAAATCACGTGATTCGCCTCCAATCACAAAAGATCTTTATTCTAATTAGAGCGAGTACTCGGATATAAATATTCTGGACTCGGAACTCGGAAATTGCTATATATTATCATTGCGCGATAGGAACTGAATGTTCCCGTACCTGTTTGATAACCAACTCCCGTTAGCGCATAAGATTACACAGCGCCTCCAATCACAAAAGAGCCAGATAACCAACTCCCGTTAGCGCATAAGATCACACAGCGCCTCCAAACGCAAAAGAGCCATTACAATCTGTTTCTATCACGCGATTTCAATGTTTTCAAGGAGACATTTTATGCCAAAATTAGACTGATTTTGATGTAATAAACAATCTTTATTGAAGATACACGATATTTAGGCCGTCCTATTTAATAATTTCTCTAACATCATGATAATTTTTAGTCATGCATTAAACATGACGCGGAGTGATGGTTATTTTTTATACCAATTTCCGATTTTTTAAAGGTACGTTTTTTCTAAATTTAACAGCGTCTTATAATTGAATGCAAGAGTTTTTTGGGCTGATTTTGGTCAAATTTGGGATAGCGTCCTATATTCGAGGGCAGCCTTTAGTCGAGAAATTACGGTATATGAGCCCTTTGCGGGCTAGTGAGTCCGACTCGTTGAAGCAGTTTAACAGCACCCTTGACCTTGGAGACATGTGACACCCCATCTACCCGTAGGGTGCCCTGGAGGTTAACAGCTTCTTCTGGTCCATCGAATGGACGACGCAGCAGGAGCTTTCCACCTGTAACCCCGATCCGGTGACCCACCCTCGTCAGGGAGACACCTTCACCTATGTAGGTGAGGAAGGATGATCCCCGATTGTAGAGCTTTCGAACTGTCCCATCCTTTTTCACAACAGTGGAGAGGGGAGTAACCTCTATGTCAATGACTGTGGGAGGCCTATATAGGGGCAGCTGTGTTTGCCAGTCACCCCCCGGTCCAGCGCAGTACCACACTTCATTCTTCTCAAATATGAATTGCATGTTTTTTGCCAGGGTCAATAGCAGGCCATCATGGGCCATCGGCGGGGCACCGCTCAAATAGGGTTTGACCAGATGAAAGCTGAGGTCGTTATTTAGGGTGTTGATGTCTGCCACCTCTGTATCTGAGAGCTCAAACAACGGCTCGAGGATGTACTTCCTCTTCAGGAAATCGTACCGAAACACGATCTTGTGGCCATCTATGTTGCGACCCAGGCGCTCCTTCGTCACATCCTTGAGGTCTGTGAGCAGCTCCACCCCATCACCACCAATGGAGAGGAGGGAGAATGCCTTTGAGCTTGCTTTGTACTGTAGGGCGAATGACCTGCCATCGCTCTCTTCTACCTTGGCAGCATCAACTGCGTACACATCTGCCAGGTCAGCAAGACCAGTCGAGTGAGCAAATATGGGTTCCATAGCATGCTATAGAAGGTGTTTAAACAGGAGATATAACCATGCTGATTGTCCGACTGCTGCTCTCCGGTGGTGAGAACGTAATCTCACCCTCTCTAGAGGGGAGACGGGTGGTACAGTACCGTGTAGAATGGGTCCTCTTCGAAGTGCCCCAGCGGGGCACAATGTACATACACGCCGATGTGCTACATCAACCTCCGGGCAGTGCACACAGCAGCTCACTAGTAGAAGTCGGCCGGGACGTGATAGAATATCTCCCAGGTGCCAACAGCAACCTATGGAAAGCTATCAGTCCTAGCCTGTTCACATCTGTAAATCACCCGTTTGACAGCCCCTCCATTAACATATATGCCAGCACGGATGGGATATCGGACGCCCATTTAGAGTTTACACTCTTATTACTCATTGACCTGACATGATATCATACCAGCATTATCTGACCTTGGCCGAGATGATGAAGAAAGAGGGTCGCCCCTTCATGACCCCTGCACAGATAAATGCCTTAAACGAACAGAGGCTCGCACTGCAACAAGAAGGAAAGCGACTACAGCGGGAGAACTGGTATCAACAGAACGCAAGCCTTGCAAGGAGGCGAAGGAACAGCGAAAATTTCCGATCCTGGTAAGCCCTCCTGGAGGAGAGTAAGCGGGACGCAGGAGTCTTGACAGACGACGATGAGCTAGATGTCTTAACAGACGAGGATGAGCCAGGTGGCTTCTCAGACGAGGATGAGCCAGATGTCATACAGTGGAAAGAGGAGATGGCGCAGAAGTGTAAGACCAAGAAAAGCATCCAGCGATGGACCTACTATCTTGGTGATAAGGTGAAGTTCCAGATGTCACGTCTCAGAAAGCTACTGGCACCCAACATAGTGCTGGATGACCTCTGTCTAAGAGACGTCTGTTTCGAAAACAGCAAGCTGGCATGGTTCGCCAGGCTCTCCAAAATGAACCCTTCTATGACTCATGAGCAGATTATGCAGGTGATGCAGCTTTAATTTCCAGGTATACTATGGCAAAATCAGAGTGGCGGAAGCAACCAGAAATATACCCCTCCCTGACGGCTGACGAGGGGGTTACAGTACACGGCTGGCGACTCCAGCAGATAGATACCATCAGACAGAATCTCGTCCATGAGGCAGAAAAGTGCAGCAGAACGTGCATACAACCACTGCTGCTGGTGTGATTGGAGCCAGTGCTGGGGTGGCAGCTGTGGCCACTCTCGCTACAGGGGTGGGGGCCATCGTCACCATCCCGCTAGGTGGCGTGACACTAGCCGCCACTGTCTTGGCCACGGGCTTGGGGGTGGGACAGCGGCAGATCACAAGGAGGCTGGAGAAGCATGCTAAGTACGTGGCACTGGCACAGAGTATGCTACAGACTATCGACGAGTCTGTCAGCAAAGCTCTCGAGGATGGCCAGGTCACTGATGAAGAGTACCGCCATATGTTGAAGATCCAGGCCCTGTACCGCACGGAGAAACCTAAACTCACCCCATCCCAAAGATCGCCCTCAGTGGTGCCTCCTACACTGTTGCCGCCAAGATCATGGGTGAACGTGTTACACTAATGGAGGCTGCGGTTCTAGGGCTAGCAACGAGTGCAATGGCTGAGATCATCGTCGCCTATGTTTAACCCCTCTGAATAGTGAGAGATGGATCACGAGACCACTGCAGCATATGAGGCATGGCGTGCCGGAGGGCGGTGTGTAGCCCATAGTCGAGCATGCGGACTGAGGATCACCAATGCCCGGGAATGGTGGACTGCCCACAAGGCGTGCCCCTGCAGAGAAGGCCAGTACCCTGAGCACTGCTACCTATTCCCTTGGCCGACTGCGTGGTCCTCCTATGCCCAACTATTTCACTGGGGGTATGACTAGTAGTTGTTATTACACCACAAAAACATCCATTACCGTTCAATCACTACTTGCTAAATCAAATATCTGCATTTAGCTACCAGAATAAAATTTTTATGCTTGCTTATACTCCCTAATGCCTATACCATCACCATGTAGACCCTCCACCAGGCTTCTGGTAGAGGGACCCCCTACATTAGCCTTACAATAGACTGGCACCAGTCTGTACTCACTCCTTGGTGATGCTTGTCACTAAGCACGCTTGCGCATGCGCAGTAGGCCCCAATTGTGAAAACTGAATCACTTTTCAAATATTCTGCTAGCCAACAGTTCTGTCAGCTATCAAAATTAGATATAAAAGTTAATTAGCTTGCTTTTATAGACAATCTACTACAACTAATAGAACAAGGATGCCTACCATGAAGTCGATTCTTTCTAAGTTATGTTAACTTTTATATCATGGTGTTTTAGAGGTGTTTGTAACTCTAGCGTTTGGAGTTACCAGTTTTCGTGTCAACACTCCCGATTTAGAGGTTAGAGTAACCATGCCTATTATATACCATCAAAATACCATGTTAGAAGGAATAGTAGCCAGTACCACTCCTAATAACGTAATCTTAGGGCTCTCAAAACATAATACTGATCTTTCTTCGAGCCTTTATTAAGATCGCCCTAGGAGTCGCCTTTGTGATGTCTCAGGGGTTTTCTCAAAACTAGTTGCTTTATGTCGTATCATTTCTTATTCTTGTAGGAGGCGTCAATAGCCTCGGAGAAAATAAAGTGTGCGTCTAACAAGTGTGATCATGTTCACGCGAAGGAGTATGCGGGTCATGTTTGCCTGAAGTGTACCACCTGCACCTCTCTAAAAATGTGTGGTGTGTGCAAGGGTTGGCCATTGGTCATTTCAAAAGCGTTTTTTAAGGACCCTGTAGTTAAGCCAGCGTTGCCCTCAGGTCGCCCTCCCTCCGTTGTTGAAGGCCCTAAATTAGTGCCTGCTTCCATATCTGTTAACACGGCGGTCTCAACATCGGAGGGGGGCTGCTCCTCTATATCAGATCCGGTCATGGCATTATTCGCCAGGTTTGAATCCTTCGCTAATGTGTTAACCAAGTCTTTAGACGAACGTATCTCTTCAGCTATTAAGGCCGCTAAGGAGGAGTCATCAGACTCTGAATTTAGCCCCCAATCTCGATCACGGAAGTGGGGCAAGCCGGTTTCGTTAACAACAAGGCAACAAATTAAGTCCCCCAGGACGAAGTCCGGCGAATCAAAAAGGAAAACTGGTAAGGCGTCCGTTGGTAGGAGCCAGGTCAAACCGATGGCATCAGGACTAGAAGAATCTGATTTGTCGCCTGCAACCAAGGTCCGTTTCACAGTAATTCCGATTGCGAGGAATGTGGTAAGATCGCCGATCGCATCTAAAGAAGCACCCACCTCTGCTCCTGGCGTTGCCAGACAAGTGGGTTTGCTGTCCGGAATGGAGTCTGGTTTTACCAGGCATCCGGAAAGGAGCACCGAGATTGTTTCTGCCGTGTCCGAACATCCGGTGACTCAGGAGAATAGGAAATATGCACCAACATCCGTTTCCGAATCAACATTTTCCGGCGATAGAGCTTCCGGTTCCGGGAGGAAGAATGTAGTTCCGGGTCTGCTGGACCCGGCAGTGCATAGGATGGCGTCTTCCGTTTCCGGTTTTCCGACTTCCGTTTCCGGTAGTAGTGGTACTACTTCCGGTAGGGAAAATGTGCATCCGGGTCTGTTGGACCCATATATGCATCATTCCGCTTCCGGATTGTCAGGATCTTATATCGGTAGTAGTGTGACTACTTCCGGTAGGAAGGAGGATTATCCGAGTCAGTTGGATCCGTCATTGCGTTCGTCCTCTTGTTCCGGTTCAGCTTTGTTTACTTCCGGTTCCGGGGGTAGTTTAGACACTTCTGGTTTGAGTTACGCAGGTCCGGGTCATGTTGACCCGTCCTTGCAAGCGTCTTCCGGGGGGGGGTTCCGTTTCCGCATCAGGTGACAGTAGTTCTACTTCCGGATTAAGATACGAACTTCCGATTAAAGCAGATTCACAGTTAAGTAATAGGTCTGTTAATTCCGACTCTAGTTATTTTTGCGCCGCTCCTTTCGGCTTGGATAGACAGTATCCGGATCGTTTTTCTAGTTCTCAATTTGTTCCTGGGGCAGATTTTGTTCATCCTTCTTTTCGGGATGTAGTATCTCTCTCTCGTTCGTCATCTCCTTCCCGATTCTCTCAAGTAGGGTCTCAGAAGAGTAGTAGTCATCCGTCCTCTTCTTCTTCTGCATCCGGCTTAGCCGCTAGGGATTTTTCGTCGTCTCATGTTTCTAATTCTTCTTCTCTTTTTCATCCATCATCGATATCTCCGCCTCCGGGTTTTTTGCATATGCCGGCTTCCCTTCAGCAAAATTGTTCGGCAGCTTCGAACATACCTTCGGCTTCTGCTCCATCTGCCCCTCTGTTGCCTTCTTATTCTTCATCCTCTCCGGCGTTTGATCATTTGGATCCTATTGTTTCAGTCTTTCTGTCCCCAGAATTAGAATTCCAGATAGTTGATTCGGGATTAGATTTTTCATTGTTTTCAGTAAGCCGCGATCCCTCTCTTCACCGATCTATTATTTCGGCTAGATTTTCAATTTTGTCCAGATTTTCGGCTAGTGAGGTGGATCCTAATTTTTTCAGTGCTAGTCAGCCAGAGGATAGGGCTGTGAGTCCTCCTTATCAGGCTCCGTTGGGTTTAGATTCTCTCTCTGACGCTCCTTCTAGAACGTTAGTTTCTCCTTCCTCTCTGAGGATAGTCGATTCTTCGGTGTCGCTAGATTCAGATATCTGTCCTTCTTCTTCTGCTTCTGCGTCGGCTCCATCTCACTTTTCGGTCAGGGCTACTCAGAGGTCGGTCAGGGCCAGAGATCTGAGGAGGTTCTATAATGAGAGGGCCTCTCCAGATGACTGGTCTAAGGCCCATCAATGGATAGCTTCGTCTCTATCTCTTCCTCTTCAGGATGAATTTTCGGTTGAACCTCCGTCTTTTGGTTCTGCTCTTTCATCTTCAGACTCTTCGGCTAATGTTCCTTCTGTGCTTCCAGTGGATAACTTGGTCGTAGATATGTTAGATTTTTATATTAACGATGTCCAAATGAAAGATTTTTCTCTTAATCCAAAGGTAGATGCTCCAGTTCAGGTCCCTAAAGAAGATTACGTTAGGTTGGCTTCTACGCAATCTCTTAGTGGTCCGACATGGGAGGTTCTTTCATCGCATCTGAGGGAATCGGCTAAGGTAGAATCGTCATCAGACCTTGTTAGATGGGAGTCAGTATGTCGGGCTCAGTTGAAGTCAGCAAATTTTTTGGCCCTTCTTTCGGAAGCTATCCTAAAAAATCAGGAGAAAGGAGGTCAGATTCCTCCAGAAATATTTCGTACATTAGTTGATCTTTCAAGAAGTTCGTTGAATTCGGTTTGCCGTTCGTTAGGTTTCATCACCTCTAAGAGAAGGTCAAGAAAGCTTGCTGAGGTGAAGATATCGGATTCCCTCAGGAGTAACCTGATATCTGCTCCGCCTTTCGGATCAGATATTTTCGGTCAGGATGCTACATCAATTCTTAGGGAGGAGTCTGATCGGCTTAGATCGGCTAAGGATCTGCGAGAGCAGATTTCTATTTTAAGGCCTTCGGCAAAAAGAAACTCGGCCGCGGTAAACAGTCCCTCCTCTTCTCCTAGAAGGAAGAGTCTTAGGCCGGATGAGTATGGGGCTTATCCGTCAAGAGTTTTTACGAACTCTAGTCGTTCCTCTCCTGGCCATCCCAGATCTGCGGAGGAGGATCGTTTTAAATCCATTTCATCACATAGACCTAGAGCCCAGGTTCGCCAAGCCCCTCAGGCGAGCAGGGGTCAGTTTTTCTCTCGTGGTTATAGGTCCAGGTCTAGAGGACGCGCCTCTAGAGGTTTTCAACCAAGGCGGGTTTGAAGGGGTGGCCTCAGCCCGGGCAGGCCGTTCCCGTTCTCCTTGTCCAATTGTTCCTCCTCTTCTACTACCTTTGAATCTTTCGGTGCAACCCCTTTTTCCCAGCGTGCCAGTAGGAGGGCGATTGTCTCTGTTTTGGGAGACTTGGCAAACCCTCGCGCAGGACTCCTGGCTGGTAGATCAAATCCGCTGGGGTTATGCACCGTATTGGATAGATCTGCCGCCTCCTCTGTCTTTCCAGCCCAAGTGGACTCCAGTTCCATCCAATATGGAGAAATTGGGAGCACTGGAAGACGAATTGGAGGCGATGAGGTTGAAGGAGGCTATAGAAGAGGTTCCGTGTTGGAGAGTAGACCCGGGATTCTACTCAACTCTATTTCTAGTCCCCAAGAAATCAGGTGGATGGCGTCCAATCATCAATCTGAAGAGGTTAAATCTGCAGATATCCACCCCAAAATTCAAGATGGAGACGGTATCTCAGATTATCGCCAGTTTGAGTCCAGGCATGTGGACAGCGTCCATAGATCTCAATGACGCCTATTTTCACATTCTCATCCATCCTTCGTTCAGAAAATTCATGAGATTCGCTTTCAGGGGCCGCGTATAGCAATTCAGAGTCATGCCGTTCGGGCTGACCACGGCTCCTTTCTTCTTCACACGCCTAGTGTCAGCTGTGGCAGGTTTTCTGCACAGTCGTTCTATTCCCCTTCATGTTTACATAGACGATTGGTTGCTAAAAGCAGAATCTGCCTCAATTCTGGCAGGCATCATTCCAGAGGTCTGCAGTCTGGCTTCCAGTCTAGGATGGCTTATAAATCTAGAAAAATCATCTTTGGTTCCATCTCAGATTTTCACCCACCTAGGTGTGACGTTCGACCTAGATCAAGGCTTAGTCCTCCCGTCAGATGTGAGAGTAGAAGCCATCCTAGTAGCCATGGAAATTCTGGCATCCTCTACCATGGTCAGAGCAATTTTCTTTCTCCGAGTGATAGGTTTGATGGTCAGCGTCGAGAACATCATCCCGTGGGCGGCGCTGATGAGGAGACCTTTCCAAATGTATCTTATGTCCCTGTGGAAACAGTCGACCCATTCGGTCTTCCATCAGATCCCGGTCAGAGAGCATTTAATTCCCCACCTAGAGTTCTGGAAGGATCGCTCTGCTTCTGATGGGGGTTCCTATAGTCAAGTCTTCTCCTCAAGCGATCATCTTTACAGACGCTTCCCAGGAGGGATGGGGAGTGGTCTGGGGTTCCCTTTCGGTCTCAGGCCTGTGGTCTCTAGAGGAGTCACCAGCCCACATCAACATTCTGGAATTGTGGGCTGTCAAGAAGACTCTCCTCGCTTGGTCGGATCAGGTGCAGGGCCTCAAGATCTCGATTCGATCGGACAATTCAACAGTAGTCTCGTATATCAACAAGCAGGGAGGCACAAAGTCGTCGCGCCTTTGTTTGGAGGTGTGGAATCTCCTCACGTGGTGTCGGATGAAGCAGATTTTCCTGGTGTCCTCCCATGTCCCAGGATGTCTGAATTTTCTGGCAGATCAGTTATCTCGGCCTTCCAAGTTCGCCCACACAGAGTGGCAGTTAAAGAGGTCGGTTGTCAAATCGATCTTCAACCTCCTGGATCGTCCCCATGTAGACCTGTTCGCGACCTCTCTGAATGCCCACATCTCCTCTTTCATGTCTCCTTTTCCGGACAATCAGGCGTTGGCAGTGGACGCCCTGTCTCAGTCCTGGACAGGAATCTTCGCATATGCGTTCCCTCCGACTATCCTGCTTCCTTTGGTCCTGAAGAAAGTCAAGGATCAATTATGCGAGATGTTGTTGATAGCTCCCTTTTGGCCAAAAAGGATCTGGTTCGTAGACCTTCTCGATCTTCTAGTAGACTTCCCGCGTCTGCTGCCAGTGTCACCAGATCTGTTATCCCAAGTAAGGGGAACGTGCCTTCATCCAAACCCAGGAATTTTCAGTCTGTGTGTTTGGAGGATATCGAGGGCGCGGTCACTGAGAATCAATTTTCTGCGAGATCTCAGGAAATCATTAATTCGGCCAGGAGGGAGTCGACCCGAAGAGTTTACAAGGGTCGACTTAAGATTTTCGGAGAATGGTGTTCAAATAATGATTTCGTGCCCGATTCTGTTTCTATATCCCAAGTGTTAGATTTTTTATCCTATCTGTTTGATTCTCTTCATCTGACTGCTAACACGGTTAGAGGATATAGATTTTCCTTAGCATCTTCAATCCCTTGTTTGTTAAATGCGGATGTTAAGGATACTAAGGTGCTGAATGGTTTCATCAGAGGTTTAGGTAATATTCGTCCTCCTATTGCTAAACCTTTACCTTCCTGGAACTTGGCTTTGATTCTTCAAGTTTTGGCAGGTCATCATTTTGAACCCATTGCGTCGATTAGCTTAAAGCTTTTAACGTTTAAGACAGTTTTTCTAGTAGCGGCTGCCTCGGCTAGAAGACGATCTGAGATACATGCTTTTTCCGCTGAAAAGGATAGATTTATTGAAGCTGGAGATGGTTTGGTTTTATATCCTAGAAGGGATTTCTTATCTAAAACGCAATCGAACCGTTATCCAGCTAAGCCGATTATTTTGAAATCTCTATCTTCGTTTTCTCCGTCAGACAGATTTTGGTGTCCGGTCAGAGCGCTTAAAGCTTATAAGCGTCGTACCGATTTTAAAAGATCCGATCCGTCTCATTTATGGGTTCCTTACGTGGAAGGGGTAGCCGGACCGGTCTCTAAAGCATCCATTGCTAGATGGATTTGTGACACCATTCAACTTTGCTACGAGATTGCTTCTCCTAATCAAATCAATCTCTCTCACATTAAGGCTCATGATGTTAGAGGGATGGCTGCCTCTTTCGCTCTATTTGCTGGCTCTTCTGTAGACGAAGTTATGCAAGTGGCAGGATGGAAATCCGAGTCTACCTTTACATCTTTTTATTTGAAAGACCAGAGCGCAGCGGCTTCCTTCTTTAGAAACATTACTATTTTAACCAAATAGGCGGAAGGCCATTTACCAAGCACATCCCACCATTTTCGTTAGGCCAGTGCATCTGGGGGTAATGGTGAGAGTTGTTCCTTGGTTATTATTATTATTATTATTATTTTAATTCTTTATGTTTAAAGTTTTATTTGATTGTTAATCACTGTGTGATTGATTAGGAGGCACCATTATGTTATGTTGTTAACATTTGGTTATGTTTGTTTGATTTTTATCCATGCTTATGGATTCTCAAATCACTTCCCACCATAGTTTCGTAGTGGGGAACTGACCAAATCTACGGGTTTAGCAAGTAGTGATTGAATGGTAATGGATGTTTTTGTGGTGTAATAACAACCCCCAACAGACCCCCCTTTAGTGGGTTGGTCTGTAGTTTTATTAACCACTATAAAAACATACTTACCGTTCAATCACTACGACCCGGCCTCAGCCACCCCGCTGGGGATTGATTTGAGAATCTAGGCTGGATGTATGGCACTTATATTTAGAAAAGTGATTCAGTTTTCACAATTGGGGCCTACTGCGCATGCGCAAGCGTGCTTAGTGACAAGCATCACCAAGGAGTGAGTACAGACTGGTGCCAGTCTATTGTAAGGCTAATGTAGGGGGTCCCTCTACCAGAAGCCTGGTGGAGGGTCTACATGGTGATGGTATAGGCATTAGGGAGTATAAGCAAGCATAAAAATTTTATTCTGGTAGCTAAATGCAGATATTTGATTTAGCAAGTAGTGATTGAACGGTAAGTATGTTTTTATAGTGGTTAATAAAACTACAGACCAACCCACTAAAGGGGGGTCTGTTGGGGGATTTAAGCTGTCTGTATATGACTATGACTCTGTCACTCACAGACCTAGAAAGCAAAGAGCTAGGCGATCTTGCTCACTTGGGCGAGGCACGCCTCGGTTCAGAGGACACTGTTGCCCCTATCTCCTTCCTAGACTTCGATGAGAAGGGAGACCCACAGGAGATCCGAGGTACCATCCCAGCAAGGCCAAGACTGTACACAAGGGGATGGGCATCAAGGAGAGGGCGACGATGCTCGGTATGCTCGGAGTCGATGAGGCTTGAGCCATCAACGTTATTGCTGAGTCCTATGCACAGGACCTGGTTACGGATCTCCTGAAACCATGGAGCTCATTCCGACAGGATGGAGGGAATCTCAAGATAGGCACCCTCGGCCTGAGCCATATCACTGTCGACGGCCAAACAGGTGCTACCGCCAGCCTCCGGCTACCAGAGGTGAAGCAGTCAGGGTTCTTTGGTTTGCCGTTTAAGACCACAAGATAGTCATGGCTTCCTGTGCATGTATCATACAGATACTGGATGTATTAGACACTGTGGGTGCTGACACAGGCCTTCTACGCTATCGTCTCAGCTGCTGCTGGGATTTCATGCTTGACGCCTCCATCGCTTCCTTCGTATCCGCCGGAGGTGCAGGATTCCCCGCTCTGCAGGCGAAAGAGCTGGTACAGGAAGTACTGCCATTTAGTCTCGCAGATATAGACGAGGCTACCGCCGACCAAGTGCTAACCATCCTCCGCACGCATGTCTGTACCATTTGACAGTAGGCCGGCCGATGCTGGCCAGGTGGTGCTGATCATTGCCCCATCAGGACACGGGAAAAACATCTTGCTGCGGGCCCTCCTGGCCGAACATCTACACTCTCAATACATCCTTCTGGTGTCTGACTCCGATGCTGAGGCGGTTGACAGTAATTATCAATGGTACAATGGCCCAATCACCAAGACGCAGAACCTGCAAGCACTGATGCGGAAGCTGCTGGCAGCCCGACTAACAGAACGACTTGTTCTAGTAATCAATGACCCTGCAATGGACCAGAAGACAGTCACCTACCTCAGCAACATCACCAGGCGCATCTGGCACACAAAGATAACTGTCTTCATCCTCTTTCAGAAGTACACCCGCGAGATCTCACCAGACATCCGCCACAATGCCCGGTTGCTATATTTCAGCTCCAAGTGTGGATGTGCCGTGCTCGAGACCATATACGACATCCTAACCCTCAAGGAGACCAATTGCAGGTGTACAGAGGGCAGCTGAGCTGTACCGCTTCATCTTCAGCAACAAGGAGACAGGTAAGCTGTCACACTTCAGGCCATCTCTGGAAAAGGCGCAGACCTTCACCTACAAGCTGAATCCAGCCTGGAAACTAGCCTGCTCTACGCGTCATCGCTGACAGACTGTCGCAGCTGCGGCAACTTTTTTCATTCATCAGAAGGCTGTGCGGTCTCCGCTACTTCGTCCGCGGTCTCTGCTACTTCGTCAGATGCTTGAGGAACTTCGTCAGTTTCATCAGAAGCCTGTCGCTTAAACTCTACCCACTGAGGCTCAGAGTCTAGGGCTCTCTTCTTCTGGAACTTCTCACGGAAGATCCACTTTGTCCATGCGGGACGAGCATCTGACTTGCGAGCGGATTTGATGAGGTAGTCCTGGTAGTTATCTGGGAATTTCAGAAATGCTGCCAGATCACTGGCCAATGTCCTGCACCCTTTTTCGTTGAATATGTGCTCAACAGCCTTGCGGCCAACAGTGAACCCCTCCTGAGTACCTTCTGCATGACCAGTGTCATGGCTCTCCGCTACAGCGGCACTGACCTCCCTGAAGTAGTTATTTGCTCCAGACTGGAGGCTATCCAGCATATCTCGCTCTTCCTGGCTATGGAGGCTAAATACAGCAGCCCACTTCCCGACCGTTAGTAGATCTTTTGGATCGACCCTCACCTTTTGGAGAGCTAGAATAACAGGACTGTTGGTTTGGGCCACAGGAGGTAGGTCGAGTGTCCTGCCCTGGGTGCTGTCAAACTTCCGGTAGAGTATTCGAGTCAGGAGTTCTTTTGTACTACTTTTGCTGGCGCTCCTTCCTCTATGGCGGCCAGTATCTCCGCATCAGATGGAGGTGTGACCTTGGCTCACTCGTGGATAATGTTGATGTCATGAAGCAGTCCTCGGACACTGTCACAGTGGGACAGTGCATGCCATGGCTGTCGTGCCGACTTGTCCTGCTGCCTATAGACAATCTGCTGGAGAACTTTACCAAAGATGGCAGCCATTTAACCCCTCTATATACCCAGACCTTAAACATGCTGCAGTATTTACAACATCCAGATGGGGCCATGGAACCCGCGACATCGCACCGCACTGATCCACGGAAGGACTGCCTGACGGTCATTCGACCCAGTATACACGATGAGAACCCGTTGTCTGCTGCTGGGAAGTACATTGACTTTGCAATCTCGGCACAGATCCATGAGATCAAGCGCATGACACTCGAGTTCAAGCTTCAGAGCACAATAGAACAGACGGTAGAGCTTCTGCAGGTTCTGAACAGGTGGGAGATCATGCAGAGCAACAGCACCGTGGACACCACCTATGTGAACGATGAGTACCTAGGTCCGCTGGCTCGTGGCCCAACCTATGCGAAGGGAAAGGGGTACTATGCTGTGGGGTGCAATGAGGGGTTCACGGAATTCAAACTACGGGCAGGTGTCGAGAAGCCTGTGGCAGTTCCACTCTTAACCCTCCTCGAGAACACACACGTGAATCCGGCTGCCATGCAGGAGAGGCTGTTCCTCCGGGTGTACACTGAGCAGCTCGCAGATGGAACGATGAATGCTCCAAGACTTCATGTCTGGCATGACAAGAATGACCAGGAGCTGAAGCAAACGGGTTCCAAACAGCGGATCGTGCATGTGGAGCGAGAACACCAGTAGGTCCAAGCCACAGCTAGCCAACGGGTAGAGCTGACATTGCTTCAGACTGTCGCTGTTGCGGTCCTGGTTCAGAAGGGAGGAGCCATCCAGCAGGTGGATAAGCTAGACAACTTCAAGCTTGTGGTTGCTGGGACCAATGTTCTTGGTGAGCTATGCGAGCTGGCTGATTGCCAACTCTACAGACAGAAAACTAAGTCATATGCACTTCTGCGCCTAACCAGTGGAAACGACGACCTCGAGTCAGTACTCGAGGTCCGTCACCACCTCGGGGGCAGGGACATCCGACCTAATCAGGGCAACTGGCTCAGCTTCAACATCGGAACCCTCATATCTGGGACTCGCTCATTAGGTGTGACGGTACTTTACATTGGCTATGCTAAGGTATGCGTGTCGAACACATCAGGTATTCAGCTTGAGCGTGCGTAGAGCACGACTCCTGTCGTCACCGCTGCAGCTGCCACCACTACTATAAGCTCTGCTGTCTTCTGACCAGTTGATGCTTCATAGTCGAGCGTTGGCTCAGATACAGCCTCGTAGTACTCATCGAGACTCATCTGCCTCTTTGAGGCTCTGGTTGGCCTGAGCTCGGAGCTGGCATCGGCGTGCCTCCCTCTGGCGTATATGCTAGAGGGCTTTGCTGTACTCAAACTTCTCCTTAGACAGCTTCTCCATCGCCTGGTTATGACGCTCATGCTCGACCTCTGCCGCCTTGTCGGCGAAGCTGAGTCCCCAGTTCGCTAAGGCAAAGTGGCAAACACGCCTGCATTCAAGATTGCGGATGCCATGCTATCGTCTACAGTTTAAAGCTACTATATAGCTGTCCCCCAGCAACGGATCACCAGAGCGATGTATAAACCAGAGGCTTATGAAGATCCAGTCGAGGATATAGATGACGAGGACTATGATGAGGAGGATGATGCAGACGACTGCGATGTAGCGGAGACCGCGGGTGAGTATGATGATGTAGAGCCTGCATCCCGCAAGCTAGTACACAGAGCGAAAGGAATCTATCGCACTTACGTAAAAGGTTCTATCGGTCCGCTGGCAGCAGTTGGGGCTCTGTTCACAACGAAGGCTGGCGAGACGGTCCGCAAGATCGCCAACAATGCTCTCCATGGGGTGGAGAAGATTTCTGAAGCCATACCAGCCATCGCCTCAGGAGTAGTTAGGTTCTTCGGAGTCGCAGGCCCTTGGCTACCGTATGTTGCCATATCGCTCGCGGCCATCTGGGCCGCCGAACATTTAAGCCAAACTATATAAGGATGGCATCTCTGTACGACCTGGTCAAGGCCCTTAACTTCTGAGGGTTGGTCGATAAACTACTGTTCAGTGAGGATCCAGAAGAGATTAGACGCCAGTGTATAGAGGTGTTTGAGGAGGACTTCAGTGATGGTCGAATGAATGACGGCCGTCTGTTCGTCTGTTTAGAGTTCACCCAGGCCGTGCGTGACAGGACGGGAGTGGATGTCAGTGATGAAATCTGGGAGTTTATCAACCGTCTTTCTTGAGGAACTCTACTATCAGCGTGGTGGATATTACCATGAGCCCCCTCAACTACTCGAGGCTGCACGTCACAAGGGCCACAACTTCACATTGGAGACAGTTAGCCAGTGGCTCAGCCACCAGGCGATGTGGCAGATATACAGACCTCGTCCACAGCACATCAGGCATGCCCATTTCGAGGAAACTGTCCCGGACAGAGTTCACCAGGCGGATGTTCTATTCCTTCCACATGACTCGGTTGGTCGTAAGACCTACAAGTATGCCCTCACCAGCGTCGATGTCACCAGCAGGTACAAGGCGGCAGTACCACTCATAGACAAGTCAGCTGGCCAGGTGGCCCAGGCATTCCAGGGTGTCTACGAGGCTTCGGAAAATCCCCTCCAGTGGCCAGAATTGTTGCAGGTGGGTGAGGGTAAGGAGTTCAGAGGGGAGACTGCAGCCCTCATGCGGAAACACGGTGTGGCAGTTAGGCGAGGCGAGGTAGGGCATCACCGTGCCCAGGCTATCGTTGAGCAGTGGAATCGGACACTGGCAGAGAGACTGTTCCCACACCAATACTCCCAGGAAATGGCCGTGCCGAGTGAATGTTCTAGAGTATGGGTGAGAGGGCTGCCTGCTGTGGTGGAGAGATCCAATGCCAAGGTTACCAGGCTATTCAGGAAGAAGCCGGTAGAGGCTATCAGACACTCTGCTGGTCACAGCTCTAGAGGAGCGAACAAGGGAGATGAGAGGCTACCACCTGATGCTCTGGTTCGGTACCTGTATGAGCCTGGTGAGCTGGAAGGTGGTCGACGGTGTGCAACAGATCCTAACTGGTCGATAGATGTTCACAGGCTTGACAGGTATGTGGAGGCGGAGGGGCGGCCTACTGTACTACCTGGCATGCCAGCATGGAGTGCCTAGGCAACCATTTGTCGTAGAAGAGCTTCAGCTAGTCCATGAAGTCACACAGCTACCACCCCCTGGGGTGCTAACATGATACTCGATGGGCTCAGTATGGACCCCATCTGGCAGTACATGGCGCTTATCATAGTAAGCGGAAAGGCCGAGTTTTTCCTGCGCATACATCACCAGACCCTGGTTGCGCATGTGTAGGCCTAAATTGGTGGCTCTGTCCACTACACCATGGATGGCGCTGTAGAACCTCTGCCAGGAGATGTCATTCTGCCGTTTAGACATTCCCTTGGTCGAGCATTTCACTTGCAAGTTTCTGCTGTTCCAGCAGTCTGTATTCTCCACATAGTAGCACTTGGAGCAGAGAGCAATACCACGAGTGCCTTCGAACTTGAGCTTGAACAATCCCGGAGTGCGGTTAGACCATTTGTCTCATGCCAACCAGTCCCGTTTGCAGGCCTCATACTCCGTTCGCATCTTTGGGCTTATCACCTCATCGAGGTTGGAGCCTGCTATGGCGATATAGGCAGAATCGGTGTCCATCTGCAGGTACTCGAAGCTGTCACGAGCTATGTAGCGGTCGAGGAAGTCATAGTAGAACTCCAGCATTCGCAGCTTCGCCATCTCATATACTGCTATACCCACCTGGAAGGAGCGACGAATGGTGATTTTAGCCGTACGGCTCTGCAATTCGTAGGAATCACCGATCTCTAGATCCTCGAACCATGCGCTACGCAAGGCTCTGTCTACTGCTCATTCATCCTTAGTGAAGCTTGTGTTGGTATGACGTTCTAATGTCTCGATCAGCTTCCCATATGCACTATTGCCAAGGAATTTGAAGAGATCAGCCAACAAGGCTTTACTTTTGTCAACATCCCCGGTACGACATGCCTCAGTAACAGAGTACAAACCGTTCAAAAGGTTTCTGTGAGGTGTAGTCTATAGTGCGATAGATAGCAGTAATCTCTCACCCGTGGGCAAGGTACCACTTGAGAGTTGGTGCATACAATACCCTCTTCTCACCAGAGAGTGCACCAATGAGCTTGCTAGTTGTAGACTTTTGTCGACCTGTTTTATCACGGTATGCAAGCACCTTATAGAAGATGGGAGACATCTCCTCGAACTTTGGTCATAACACTTTAGGTACCTCAATGTCGACCTCAACAAACCCGAACCAACGATCCACTAGCAGATCCTGCTTAAAGCATTCAATATCACTGCTTACACGCCCACTCCACCGTCGTAGTTTCTTTACCACAAGGCATTGCTTGGGCCATGGTTGACAAATACAGAGCATTTGCATCATAACCAAGGAGACGTTGACATACTCGCTTACCTTGGCGAATTCGGGTAACCCCAGCCTCGTGATATCTCATGAACACAATGCTCGGACTACCAACAACAGCACCCTTTAGCATCTCGTAAGCTTCCTTGCCTGGAGAGTAAAGGCTAATATCCGGCTCATGTTCAGCAGTACCACGAAGTAAGTACTGAAGCGACACACCAGGTAGTGACACCGCATCCTTCAGAATGCCAATACCTCGTTCTGTGTAGAATTCTCACATCTTCTCTAAGGCTTCAATGAACGCGCTAACATCCAAGTTGTTGTAATATCTCAACCAGTCAGCAAACGTCGTCATCCCCAGATCTCTGAAGGTCTGCTTACAAGCTTTCCACTCTGACAACTCAAGAACTTGCTTGGACCACCACGCAGGATAATCAGGTAGTCCAGGATAGTCAAGCTTCTCAGGTGAGTCGAACCATTCATAAGGTAACCAGCTCTTCTGTTGTGTGCAACCGTAGGCTTTGATCCATTTCTTATAAGAAACCCATGGGCCGAGGTAGTTGATTACATCGAGAAACCTCAGTTCAGGCGTAATGAGGAACATTGTCTGGCTAGCCTTCTTGGCGACTTTCACCGTTCCTTTGGATGTAGTAGTAAGTTCATCCATGAAGTACTTCTTGATGAGGTTCAGGTCGTACCGCCCAGAGTTGAACCCGAGCACAGGCACCTGGTCACACCACTCATTGATAAGTCGCTGCTGTCGTTTTGGTAACTTGTCCAAGTCTGCGGGTAGATACTGTGACTGAACCCTTGCACGGATCGTGGAGGCTCGTAGTTGGATCTCCTGCATGAACTCTGAGATCAACACTTTGGAGTTAGCCTTGCAGAGGTGAGTTGTCGAGCTCGCGCTACCGTCTAAGGAGCAACCGACTGACACCGAGATTGGTATGTGGGCACTCTCGATCGTGAGACTCTGTAGGGTGGGTCATGATCCCATCTAGAAGGGCTTCAAAGTCATAGACAATAAAGTGTGGGTATGGTACTGTTCGTACAGGGGTGTGGATGCTTGGACAGCGTTTTATACAGCACAGTGACAGCCATGAAACTGGTATACTGTGTCGGTTGTCGGATCATAACCATCTACGGGAGCCCCCTCGATCTAACGCTCACCACCGTGACCACACTGCGTAGTGTATTTGAATTCCACGGTTTCTCGACTCATATTCAATCCAACGAGTAGCCGCGGAACTGGCCAGTTGGTATGGATAGAAGGCCTTCTCGTATGGGGACTGCGGTGCTACTACCTTCTCCCCAGGGCAATCGATGGTCGTTTTTTTCCCCTGTACAGCGGTCAGCATGACGATGGAGACTACATGCTTGGGTGAACTGCTGTTGACAGTGCCCACAGCTGAAAGTCTGGGCCAGCTTGGAGATGTCCTTAATGAAGAAGGTGTGGTGGTCATATACTCCAATGGTCATGACGCTCGGAGAGAGAGCCGGTTTCTTGGTCAGATGCCAGATGCCCTCTTCAGTGGGCTCATAAACACGAATCCCTGTCTTCGCAAATAACTCTACCTTGTCCAGCTGGTCTAGGGACGTCTTTGGTACGTCAGCCACAGGCTTGTTCAGGCCATAGAACTATTTAACAAGCTGTCATGCAGGAGCTGTACTTCGATCAGCTCTTGCACCCTGCTGGACTGCTAGACATCTCCAGAGACACATGTTATCTTTGTAGGTACCGAGTGCCACCATTCCCTTCCTCCATCGGAGTCAGTCTGGGATGTGCCCTGTCCCTAGCAGAGGCTGGTGGTTGATGACAACCTTTACCTCAACGTTGATTGATCGGACGAAGGCCCACGCGATATTGGGCCGATCGATATTGTCTGGGTCGAGGCGGGCTTGCTCTCTGCCCTCCACCCAAGTCTGTGTCTCCTAGTGTATTCATCCAGGGACTTCCTGGAGCATTCTTGTGGAAGAGCATTACCCTACCATCCTCGATGTGGCGGATTCGATTGGTGTGGGTATGTCGCAGGGTTGGGTTTTGGACAGTCCAAAACTAACTTTGAGCAGACATTGTCTAAAACCTGTCTTAAATGGTTTAAACCAGTCCAAAACTGTCCAAAATTGTCCAAAACTGTCCAAAACTATGTTGGACATATCACCATACTCTTATGCATCATAATCCTATTAAAAAATAACAAGAAATCAGAGATTGCATCAAAAGCACTATATTAAACAAATCCATTTATTATATGAGTTATTATTACATTTTTAGGAAGAAGCTCTTTCCTTCTACTTGCAAGCAGGATGCTATGATAGGTTCATTGTAGCACAAATTTTTGAAATTTTTTCACTGAAATGACTGGCTTAGTAAAAGCGGCAGTCATTTCACGAGTAAATTTGTTTTCCAGTCAAATTAGTTTCAAAATATTCTGCAGTTTTCCCGCATAGTGTCCTTGAAAATGATAGCTGAGGAATTCATCGGTGAAAGGGTTAAGGCATGTATTAGATATATTGGACTCCTAGCACTCCAATGTCAACAAAAAACATTTTTCAAATAAAATTAAAAGATAAACTGTTTTTTTATTTTCAACAAATTTGTCATCGCCCAACAAAATTGTTGAAAAATGAAAACCAGTTTCCTTGGTATAGTCACAATAAAATATAGAATTTTTAATTATTGACATTAGAGGGCAAGGGGTTAAGCATTAATTTTATTTACCTTCAAAATCTTGATGTCTTTGCTGATATGTGTGTCTGCACTGTCTGTATCAGCCTGTTCAACAGGACTTTCAGTAGACTTCTCATGCTTCTCATAGTGTATTTTCTTCCTTGCTACCTTGTTGACAACTGTGTACTCACACTCTCTACACTTAGCCATTTGTTTGCCATTAATCTTAACTTCCAAAAAGTGCTTCCAAATTGGATCCTTAGGCCTACCACCTTTGAAATACATATTAACTATTTCAAATACCATCAACACATAAATATTCAGGACAACAGAAGAATTCAAAGATTAATGTAGCACAAGGATATCTTTTTACTAATTGTGTAATTGATATCTAGCATTAACTGAGGATAGATGAAAACATGAAGAATCTAATTTATATTCTATCAGCTTAATGCCTTAATCCCAAATTTGCATAAGATCTTATGTAAACATAGCTAATGTGTGTACTGAGTAGTTCATTCTAAAATAGCCTTAGAGAGCAAGGGTCATCAGTTAATTGTTGAAACAACATCTTAGCAGACTATATTTTCTCTATGAGTTTAAGATTCTTCCATATTTTGCAAGAAATAGATTTAGACACAGAGACAGTTCTCAATAATATAAACATCTAGCTGTACATCTAGGTAGTCTAATATGTTTACATTATTGATTAAATAGGGTATCTGTGGGTTTAACACAACTGGTCGAAATATACAGAGTTAAAACATTTAAGACTAACAAAAGTTGAAAAAAATTAACCCATGGATTATAGAAAGAAGCAAATAAGACTCCTAATTTATTGAAATCATATGTGTCCTTTTAGATTATTATTATTATTATTATTATTATTATTATTATTATTATTATATAGCAATAAAGTATCCAAAAATACATGTAGATAACCATCCATCAATATGTACATGTACCTGTATGTGTCTAAATGCTATATAGTTGTTTTAAGAAAATTACATTTCAGAAAAATATTTTTTATACCAATATTTTAGGTTTTGGACAGTTTTGGACAATTTAAGGTGTCCAAAACCTATTTTGGGATGACGGTTTAAACCATGGTTTAAACCACTAGTGTCCAAAACTTGCCAACCCTGGTATGCCGAAGGTAGAAGGCGTTCTGAACAGTCCGCAGCTTCTCCATGATCCGACCTGTAATGTCGTCTCCTAGCCCTCTGAAGAATGTCCAGCATACTGTTCACCGTCCTCTCTCCTCTGTCTCCCTCTCACCGAGACGCTCGTTGAGAATCTGCCGACCTTCTCGCCTCATACTCCGGGCTAGGGTTTCAGATCTCGGTCCCCTCATTAATCGCCTTCTGATTCGGGGTAGAAGAGGTAGGTGTTCTTGTGGATGGCTTGCCATCCGAGTTGCTACAGCATTGGCCCGTAAGCTGACACAAGCCATCCGAGTTGCTACAGCATTGGCCCGTAAGCTGACATTCGTCTCCTCATACAACTGACGACTCTCACGGAGCAGCTGTGCTTTCTTGTGAGGGTTCCCTGGATCCTCAGAGGTGAGCGCCGGAACCCTCCCTGTCTGTTTTGCTCGGGAGAGTCGCTTTAGCCACTCCTCGGCAAGGGTGGGGAGTCGCTTTCGCCATTCCTCGGCATTGGCGTGTGCAATTATCTGGAGCCTATCGGCTTTGCGGGCCTTAGAATAGCCTCTAAGACCGAATTGCTTTGCCATCACTCGAAGCTGTGCTACAGTAACCATGATGCAAGGTCTATATATTAGATCTTAAACATTTCTGACTTACAGTAACCCTGATGCAAGGTCTATATATTAGATCTTAAACCTTTCTGACCATCTTCGCGGGTGTTACAGTAAGTGGCGATCAGTACCTGTGGGTGGTGTATATCCCTGTGGATGCCTGTCTCTAAATGGGTGTTCAGACCCTATTATGTGTGGCGAGCAGTACCTGTGGGTGGTGTATTTCTCCTTCGATCAATACTCACCATTCTGTTACTTCTGATATACAGCTGGCCTTGACAGCGGCTCTAGGATTATAGACTTAGAAAGCTTTACCGACTCCTGGGAACCGGGTACTCGGCTCCCAACAGCCGCGTACCCGCTTACCATAGAGCTCATTCTTGTTTGCATAGCAACAAGTGCAATACATGCTTTCTGCATTGAGGATTTTAGTGTTTTTTTGTGAAAGAAAATCTAAGTCTTTAATCTGTAGTGATAGTTTGTGTGTTCTTGAAAAGGATTAACTAAAGGATACTATGGAGAATACCGCCGAGGATAACCAGGTTGTATCATTCTTTATTATCCATAGTTAAAAGACTTAGGTCTCTAAATTTCGTTGTGTCGCATGTTCCAATTTCTGACCCCATAGAATCTGGGACGTGTGCTAACAACGATATATGCCAGACGAGCGCCTTCTTTAACCCCCAACAGGCGATCGGCAGATATGAAAATAGGTGTTATGCTACGGTATTTCTAACACGAATATCGTCTGACGTCGTTCTCCGTAGGATCCGAGCGGGTGACGTCACACCCGGTCGTTCGGATGTTTATGTGAAGAAGAAATTTTTTCATTAATTCGCGCATCTTGTTCTGGGTGCTGCGTACTAAAAAATGGTACCGGAAACTTTAGAATGATCAAGGTTACGTGCGATCACGATCGGTTTGCAATGATCGGTGGTTTCAAAATTGTTGAGTAGATGCGTGGTCTGCGGTTTTACCGTGTGATACAGCAGTTTGTTATACATTTTGTTGTTTTCTTCACATATCGTGCTGCTTTCGTTAGGAGTATAATTTATATTGATTAGTAAATATACCCCGAATGCTATGCGATATGATTCCTGGAGCCGTTACACATCCTGGAGGATCTATTATGGGTGTGTTTAATGCCCGCCTCGTTCTTTTCATCATAATCAATGCGATCTTTGTTGTAACGTGGCGGGGTGGGGTGCGGGAGGGTTACAGTTAATTTATGAGTCAAATTATTTGAAAATTAATTGTCTGCCTTCCATCCGGGTCTCGTTCTGCTTGTTTATTGTAGGTTTGTGCTTATTTTGTAGGCCAAGCCAGCCCCGCCATCATGTGACGAATGTCATAAGTTTGTCCGTGTTGTGTTCAAGGACCATGTCTGTTTTAGGTGTTCCCTTTGTAATATTGATCATAGGTGTAATGTTTGTGGTGTGGTCCGTTGAGATGATGGTTAAGTTCCTTGCCCAGAAGGACTTGGCTGGGTCTGACGCGGGGTCAGGCGGTCCGAGAGTAAATCGTGGAGCGCCCGGTTCGGCCGGTGGGGGTTCTCCACGTCCCCAGCTGGAGGTGGCGGAGATGGCACCGCCGGCGTGGTTTGGTCCGGCTATGCAGGGTTTTCTGCATAGCGTTCTGCCCACGCTGGTGTCGTCCCTGCTACCAAAGGTTGGGGGCCAGTTTCTCCCCATGCCTGGTACGGATCCTGTCCTCGGACAGGATTCTGGACTGGTTACCTAGGGGGCCATCTCGTACGGCCCCTTGGCAGTCCCGTCTGGCTCCGGCCAGATGGGTTCTGTTTCTCTGCGGCCACCTCCGGGTGGTCCAGTAGCGGTGGCCGGTCCGTCAGGTGTGGGAGCCGTCCGCCAGGACGGTTCCACGGTTGACTCGTCTAGTGACGACTCTTCGGAGTCTGAAGACGAGGAGGCCGAGGAGGAGAGGTTGCTGCGGCCCGTGAAGCCGCAGGTGGAGAATATGGAGGTTGATTCCGTCCTGGACGGAACCGGCCTCCATTTGTCTGGTTTGGCGCAGGCCAGGGCAGCGGCTCCGCCTGTGGCTGAGGCCAATCTGGTATCGTGCACCGGTTACGTGCGGCTTGGTTTGGCACCAGCCGTCACGGGAACGGGTGTGCCGGGCCGGGCGTGGTACTCACCTATCTCGCCTGGTCCGGCAGTCGGACATGGGGTGCCGTTGGCGCCTGTGTCCGGCTATGGTTCCGTGACTGCTACGGGTCCGTACGGTTTTCCGTGCGGACCTACCCCATGGACCGGAGTGTTTCATGGGGTGGCGGCGGAACCGTGTGGTACCGGAGTGCCTGGCGTGTCAGCCGTGGCTCCTTGCTGGGAGGCTGTGGCTGGCAGGCCCGTGAACACGTCAACGGGTGACGTGTTTGCGGGTGTGTCTTCATCGGAGGTAGATTGGTCAGAGACTCTGGCGTGGCTAGCCAGGGTTGACCCGTCTGTGGTTTCGGCCACGGCCGATGAAGATGCGCCCCGTCCGTCGGTTGCGTCGATCAGGATGGGGATTTTGCCCGCGGCCCGAATCCAGTCGGTGGGACTGGATCCACGGTTCATAGATTTGTTGGAGGCTATTTATAGCAAACAACTTTTGACCAAGGGTCAGCTCCCTGCGGCCTCCAGGGAGGTGCAGGCAAGATGTCGTATTCCGCGGGGGAAATACGACAGATATGGTGTAGTCCCGTCGGTCACTGAGGATGACCGATGGGTACTGGGCGTCCAGAGTGCCGTGGCGGGTGGCCCCGGTCCGGCACTTGTGGACAAGTCTCTGGTACACCAAGAAGAAGTCCTGTCCCTATGCGGTGAGGGCAGCTATGAGCGCTGTCAACCACTCGTATCGTCTCCTTCAGTCGGTGTGGGCTGAAGCGGGGGCAGGCCACCCTGTGCCACCTGTGGCGCTTTCGTGCGTAAATGACGGCCTGGTGCTGTCTATGGACGCATTGGCAAGGGTGCAAGCGCGACTGACGAAATCCAGGAGGCAAATGGTCATTGACCATATGCGTCCGGCTATGGCAGTCAGGGAGCGTCTTCTTGGGACGCCCCTGACAGGGCCTAGCATCTTCGGTGGCCAAGCGCGGGCCATCTTAGAGGATACCGCCAGTATCGCGCAGAATCGGTTAGCGGTAAACCTGCAGCTAGAGCTAGTGCGGCAAGCGCACGCACTAGGGGCTGTGGGGAAACCGCTAACGGGACAACCTTCAAAGAAGCAGAAGAAGCATAAGGGCAAGGCGAAAGCTAGGCCTGTTGCGACTTCTGCTTCAGCTGGGTTTTCGGAGCCGGCGGCGGCGAAGAAATCCAGGAAGGTTGTAGAGGCGCCTACCCTCCCCAATGTTGCTCCTGACCGCCCTAGAGGCGGGAAGGGCAAGGGTACGGGTAAGGCCTCAAAGGGCGGACAGAAGGGGCCGAAGCGTACCTGAGGGTACGAAAGCTCCCTTCATATCCGCCTGGACCGCAGGAACAGCGGTGCCAGTTATACCCGTCGTGCCTAGAACGAAATGGTTCTCTCTCTCTCGTTAAGAAAGAGGGGGGAGTGGACTGCGAGCCGGACAACTCCGTTAGACGTCGAGGCGTCTATGGTGGGTGGAAGGCTCATGCGTTTCGTCGAGGCCTGGCGAGGTGTGACGTCAGACAGTCTGGTCCTGGGATGGTTATCCCAGGGTTACATGCCGGAGTGGTGGGACTTTCCACCACAAAATCTGTCTTTGGCACCTGTCTGGACACCTGTACCAAGGGAGCCAGACAAGTTAGAAGCCGTTCAAAAGGAAGTGTCGGGTTTGCTTCTGAAGGGAGCAATAAAACCAGCAAACCGAAACACTCCAGGCTTCTATTCAAACATGTTCCTTGTCCCCAAGAGCACAGGGGGATGGAGACCCATACTCAATCTCCGGCCATTAAATTGGTTTATCCATACGCCTCAGTTCCAGATGGAAATGCCGAGGTCGGTAATGGCGGGATTGAGGAAAGGAATGTGGTGTGTATTGATCGATCTGAAAGATGCATATTTCCACATTCCTATGAATCGGAGTTGGCACAGGTTTCTGAGATTTGCGTTTCAGAATCAAGTATGGGAGTTTACAGTTCTCCCGTTTGGCCTGTCGACAGCTCCGAGGGTTTTCACAAGAGTGGTCCTTGCGGTGACAGCGTTTCTCAGAAAAGAGAACGTGGCGCTACACACCTACATAGACGACTGGCTGCGCAAGGCAGACTCGGCAGCCAGGTTGAACGTGGATACTGCTCTGACTCTGAAGTTGCTTTCAGATCTAGGCTGGATAGTCAACAAGGAGAAATCCGAGTTGACACCCACTCAACATTTCGTTTATTTGGGGATGCGATTCGACCTCGAGGAGGGCAGGGTTTACCCGTCAGAGCCCAGAGTGGTGTCTCTGTTAGCCATCCTCAAGAGTTTTCGAGTGGGAAACCACATTCAGGCGAGGCGGTTTCTTCAGATGCTGGGCATGATGGTCTCCATGGAGCAAGTGATTCCGTTCGCTGCTCTAATGCGAAGACCTATCCAGTTGTATCTGATGTCTCTGTGGAAACAGAGAACAGAACCCCTGTCAAAACTGGTGCCAGTTTTGGAGCCGATAATATCGCATCTTCTATGGTGGAAACAGTGTCAGAATCTCCTATTAGGGGTTTCGCTGCACCTACCCCACCCCCAGCTGTCCGTCTACACGGATGCATCGCTGGAAGGGTGGGGTGCCTGCGTGGGAGAACACCAGGTCTCGGGCACATGGACTCTCCCGGAGAGTCAGCTGCATATCAATCTGTTGGAAATGATGGCAGTGGAACTGGCGTTGGAAGAGTTCCTTCCGATGATCAGGGGCACAGTGATATTGATACGGTCGGACAATTCGACAGTAGTATCATATATAAATCGCCAAGGCGGGACCAGGTCACCCACTCTGTGTATCAGAGTGTGGCACTTGATTCAATGGTGCAGGAATTACTCGGTTGTTTTGAAAGCAGCTCACATTCCTGGCCGATTGAACATCCTGGCGGATGCTTTGTCTCGCAGACAGAGAATTCTGCCAACAGAATGGTCCCTCAACCCTCCAGTTCTGCGACGGATCTTCGAGCATTGGGGCAAACCCAACGTGGACTTGTTCGCCACAAAGGAAAATGCTCAAATCATGACGTATGTCTCGCAGATTCCAGATCCAAATGCCGTCGATACAGACGCTCTGGCAATAAGCTGGAGAGGGATGCACGCTTACGCGTACCCACCCACCATTCTTTTACCGAAGGTATTGGTGAAGGTCAGGGAGGAACCGTGTCTGGTCCTGCTAATAGCGCCGTATTGGCCGAGCAGGGCGTGGTTCACGGATCTTCTAGATCTGCTGGTGGAAAATCCTGTGCAGTTGCCCGAGATTCCGAACATAATCTCCCAGGCCAAGGGACGCTTCCTACACGAGCGTCCCAAAATGTTCAAATTGACTGCGTGGATGTTATCAAACAACGTTCCACGTCGGAAGGCTTTTCTCGACAGGCTGCTGATTTCATCGCGGCTGCGAGGAGGTCAACCTTCAAGTCATATAACAACAAGGTTAACAGATTTGCAGACTGGTGTGAAGAAAAGGGTATTGATACCTTTCAATCCACTATTCAGCAAATATCAGACTTTCTCTGTGAGCTATTCTTTTCAGGACTAGCTCCCATCACAGTTGCTGGATACAAGTCAGCTTTGGCATCAGTTATCCCTTGTCTCGCCAACAGGGATAGTCCAGAGGTGGCCCAGTTAAATGTGATGTTGAAGGGAATGAGCAATCTCCGACCGAGACAACCGGTAGTCATTCCGGCCGGGAGTCTATCTTTAGTGCTTAATGTACTGGCCAAGCACCCTTTCGAACCGTTGCGTTCGGCTAGTCTAAAGCATTTGACTCTAAAGGCGGTCTTTCTATTGGCAGCTTCCTCAGCTAGAAGGCACAGTGAGATCCATGCGCTTTCTGCAGAGAGGGACCGATTTATTGTTTCTGGAGAGGGTCTGCGTCTTCTGCCTAGAGCAGAGTTTATGTCAAAGAATCAATCTTTGAGATATCCCGGCAAACCGATCATTATACCGAGGTTAACTAGGTTTGATCGTGATGCCAGTGTCTGGTGCCCGGTCCGTGCTTTGACTAAGTACAAGAAACGGACTGACTCGTTACGGTCGAACGATAGACATCTGTGGATCTGTCATAAGAAGCCTTATGGCGCCGCATCCATGGATACTATCTCTCGTTGGGTGGTCGAATGCATTCAGACTACTCACGAGATGGCGACTGGGCACCAGGTGCAAGGTTTAAGGGCACACGATGTCAGAGGAATAGCCCTTTACAATGGTGTTCCGTTAGAGGACATCATGGCCATTGCACAATGGCACTGTGAGTCCTCATTAACGGATTACTATATGAGGGATGTGTCAGACTCAGCCAATCCACTCGCCTTAGCTGTTTTGAAATGATAGTTAGTGACCACACTGCTCTTCACCCTTTTTTCACTTTGGTAAGAAAAGAACCTAAAGCAGGCATGGTCAGGCGAGAGGATGTCAACCAGATTGTGTCACTGATGGCCGAACCGGTGAATGGTTGGAGGCGGTACGTCTGAAGTCCGATTATCATAAGGTAATTCAATAGTGAGAGTTTTTTGTATCATGTATATGTATCATGTTCATTCATCTTATATATTCATGGTCATTCCCAGGCTAATACATGGAATATGCAGGGAGTAGTTAACCCTCTTGGCATATTTGTGTTTTCAGGCGAGATACATGTTCGTTAGTTCTCTCCCTTTTCTTAGGAGGAAAAAGGGGGTGGGGGGGGTGCCGTGACGCGAATGTGAATCGGTTCCGTGAACTTGACGGTCCTTTTAGGTCTCCGTTAGTGAAGTTTGAAGTCTAAAATCTTTCTCCAAGGGGCAAAATTAGCATTTATGGCTTGCCCCTTCCCACCAGGTTACTGATCAAATCTGGTGTATATCAGAAGTAACAGAATGGTGAGTATTGATCGAAGGAGAATGCAGTTAATGTCAATTTCCCTTTCTCCGAGATCTAACAATACTCACCATTCTGTTACGGACCCAGCCTCCCAGCCCCACGGAGGCAAGCCATAGTTTTCTCTTGTTTGGAGGCTATGCAAACAATATGAGCTCTATGGTAAGTGGGTACTCGGCTGTTGGGAGCCGAGTACCCGGTTCCCAGGAGTCGGTAAAGCTTTCTAAGTCTATAATCCTAGAGCCGCTGTCAAGGCCAGCTGTATATCAGAAGTAACAGAATGGTGAGTATTGTTAGATCTCGGAGAAAGGGAAATTGACATTTCCTGCAATCCCTGTGGATGCCTGTCTCTAAATGGGCGTTCAGTCCCTATTATGTGTGGCGATTAGTACCTGTGGGTGGTGTATATCCCTGTGGATGCCTGTCTCTAAATGGGTGTTCAGACCCTATTATGTGGGGCGATCAGTACATGTGGGTGGTGTATATCCCTGTGGAGGCCTGTCTCTAAATGCGTGGCATGACACGTTTAATTTCTTCCATAACTAAACTGAACATTCTCCTGGCACAGACATTCTTGTAGGTCATTCTGTTGGAATGTTTACGACCCCCGTATGCTTTACATAGTCCACAGTCTATATAAATACCTGCCCCACATCCTCTGCACGGCTTCGGCTCAACAGCAGCCTTCTGAAACTGAGCATTGTGTGTCGCACAATATTCTCCAACACAGTTCCTTAAGTATCGAAAAGGCTTACCTCGCATAAGCCATTTGCATGTATTATAATGCATGTTTGATAAAGTCTATATCAAGATCTTAAACCTTGGTCTGATGGGTGTAGGGCCTGGGTATTTTGTATGTATTTGTGGTTCTCCCGGACAGTGGGGTCCACACGCGAGTTTTATATTCTTGGCCATGGCCATTTGTCTAAATGGAAAAACAGTTGTCTAAATGGAAATCCGGTTGAGGGAGGTGATCAAGGGAGGTGGTATTTTTCTACTACCGGCTATACTACTATGTTATATTTGAATATTTTGAAAATAAATTCCTTTTAATAAGTAGCTTGCGTGCGTGTGTGTAAACTTGTATTAAAGGTCACATTCACTCCAGAATATGCACCAGTGTTGAATACTGGTTCCAGTCAAATTATTTCCTAAAAATCTAGCAGGATTTGCATTTGTCAAATTGATTTTCTTTTCTTTAGATAGCTGTTCACTTATTGACTAAGTCGATTTGTTGGGATGGGTTGAATATTTATGTAAACATTTTGACCGGACGCTGTTGCTGCCAATACCAGCAACAGGTTCCAGTCAAATTATTTTCAAAAATATCCACAATTCCTTTAGATTTATATATGTGGTCGCGTACGGAGTGACCGCGCGTACAAGGTGCGTGAAATTAAATTTTGTTACAATTAATTAAAATGTTGAATACTTTGGAATGAATTTGTCTGTTAAAAGTTTTTTGTTTGCAAGGTATGTACATCATACTGAAAGTAGTTGCTGTGCAAGCGAAATGTGTTGTTCATTCGCGCAAATGTTCATTTGAAGACCAAAAGAAGACTATTTTTGAAAATTTACCACTGGAATGACTGGCTCGATAACCGAGCCAGTCATTCCATTGGAAATCTTTCAAAAATAGTCTTTTCTTGGTCTGCAAATGGACATTTTTCAGGACCCCTGCTGAAGCCATTTTTGGTTGATATGAGTGTTAAAGGGTTAACTTGAAATAAGCATGGCATATTTAGAAATGGATCCCACCGTTAGAAATAAAAGTGGTTAAAGGATAACTAACCTCATCTGAGTCATCTCATGATATCTATACAGATGATCTAATAGGCCACTCATAAATTATGCATGGAATTTTAAGCTTTTTATCATCCTATCAAAGAAAGATATTCAGGCTTTAGTAGCTAAATGTTGGTACATTTCTATAGCTTATGATAACTGTCATGATTTACTTTTCAACCAATCAGAAAAAACCTAGTGTGTCTGTCTCGGTATATGCGTTCAGTTATAGAAGTGCCATCTATAGCTTGACAAGTACGCATATTGATGCAAGGTATCAATGGCAAGTAGCGTGGCTGGAAATTATTATAATTCAAGTTGAGCTTCAAATTAATTTTTATATATAATATACAATTTGCAGTAGCCCAACAGGGTCAAGTTTGACTCGCTAACCATAGTCAGTTTCATGGTTTACTGATCATGCGCAGTTGCTATGCCCAGTCAAACTTGATCGTAGTCAACTATAGTTCGTTGGTACGCGGTTCCCTATTGAATTACTATTGCAGAAAATTTGGAGCCGGTAACCAGGCTCCATTAACCCTTTCTGTCGTCTGTTTTGATGACCTACGAAAATGGGTTATTTTGGTCCGCTAAGACGTAAAAAACGTCCATGTGGCATAAAGTGGGAAGGAATATGGGCTTTGGAATATTGACATACAATGGGGAAGCATAATTTCAACAAACCTAAGTTATTTAGTGAATTATTTACACTTTTATATGCATTTATTCGTGGCAATCGATCGGTGTCCGCCATTTAGAAATTTACGCAAATATCGCACTAACCATCTGAACCAAGGTCGGGTGTACAGTTGACTATAGTTAACTATTTGAAGTTCGACTTAACTACGGTTAGGAGTCGAACTTGACCCATGTTGTCCACCAAAGACAGTGACTATATCTAGACCTTGGACCCCTACATAGAACAAAAAATAAATTATACATGTAGGACTGGCACAGTCACTATATAATATAGGAAGACATGAGCTTCAAGTTAAAGTCAATGTACTATAAAGATATAGCCATTAGACATGTGATAAATTGACAATATATTTGCAGGACAGAGAGAAATGTGTTTATCTTGTTATATTAACATTCAATATTACATAGGTTCTTACTATCATTTACAGTTTGTTACCTTCCCATGTAGTGCTAATGGTGGTTGCGATTGTAATAATGATAGTTTCTTGGTAGTGTCATTACTGTTATATCTTTAAGATGATTGTAAGATGGTTGTAATGGCATCGGCCTTGGATAGCATTAGCTATGGGCTATAGGAAGAAGCAGATTATATTTTGGGGCTGTCCGTCCCGCTTTCCATCCATCTTGTGGACCATATGCATATATTCTGGGGGTTTTGTTTGATAAATCAGATTCTATCTGGAGCTAAATTATAGGATATATAGAAAGATTTTCACATTATTGCAAGAAATATTTGATGATAGAATCATGCAATATCAAGTGAGTTCTAGATGGTATTATGGTCGAAATCCTGTTACAAACTCAGTACAGAGATTCTGATACTGAATATATAGCATATTATTAGCATTTGAAAACTGTAAGTTACTCCATAGTAGAATTTTTTTAAACTGCTTTATTAGCACATTCATATATATCTATGTAAACATATGGGTGAAATTCTGGAGCCGAACCTGTTACAAGCAATATGCCAGGACCTATCGACATCTATCCGATTGTGGCTAATGTGAATCAACTATCTTTCAATGGGCACATATTGCGAATAAGTAACTACATGGACATACTTGGTAATTATGATGTTATTTGATGGTAGAATTGTGCAATATTTCGTACAGCACTAGTACATAATAATACTTAGTGAGATCTGCATGGCTAAATGTTTGAAAACTGGTTACAAACAGATTACATAGATATCGGTACGTAAATTATTGGCATCTGACAACTTTTGCTCACTACTAAGTTGCGTATTATAAAATTACTTTACGGTGGAATTTAAAAAAATCAATATTAGCGTATTTATATATCTATCTGACATTTTGGGGCCGAGCTTATTACAGACAATAGGCTACCGAAAACCATGGATTTGCCAAAACTTGTGCAAATTTTTGCCATGGAGTTGTGTACTGTGAAATTACTTCATGGTTGATATTTTTAAGATTGATACTTTATTAGTGTATTCACATACCGATCTGACCATATGTATGAATTTGAACCGAATATGGGCCAAACTTATTGCAGACAGTATGGTACTGAAAATCACTGATCTGACAAAATTTAAGCCAATTTTCGATATGGAATTGCGGACTATGGATTTATTTCGTTGTAGAATGTGTTTTAATTATGACTATAGCTAACAATGATATGATATCATATTGGTTACAGCTGAAAGTAATTTAGGCTAAATTATACTTTTTAAGCTCAAGTTTATGTGGGTGAAAATCTGGGGCCGAGCATAACTGATAGACAATAGGGCAGCGAAGACTGTGAATTGGGTAAAATTTCAGCCAATTTTAGTTATGAAAACGTGTACAACGAATTAAATTACTTCATGGTAAACATTTTTTAAAGCAATACTTCATTAGCATGTTCATATACCTATCTAACCATATTAGTAGAAATCTTGAGCCCAACTCATTGCAGGCATTTCTAACTTGGCACATACTGACATACATAACCTTTCTATTGATTTATGTATCTAACCACCCGCTACAATGTTATTGACAGCCGTTTTGACTGGAAATTTGGAACAGCAGTTGTCTATACATAGTGCATAATTGCATGCATGGATCTTTTCCCTGTGAAGGATTAAGGGCAATAGATTACTGATGAAAATCACACATACATTATTTTTGGCGAATTTTGTCTAATTTTTCATGCTCTACAATATTATCATACATGTTTTACTGTTAAAATTTACCACACATATAGTGACTAGTAAAATGCGTCCACGACATTAAAATCTTTGCCCCGACACCCTACGAGACATAACAATGGAAATTTATACACTATCTCGAATGTTCAGTCTAGTGTTTTATGCTATAATACATAAGGAAAAAATGAAACAGACACAGTACCTGGTATTGTCGTCTTAATATATTAAACCTTTACTGTCTACATTTGGTGAAAAATGTTAAAATATTTATATATTGAATGTCCATTTGTAGGCCAAGAGAAGACTGTTTTTGCAGATTTGCCACTGGAATCTGGAATGACTGTGTCGGTAAATTATCAAAAACTCCCCTCATGGCATGCAATTTGACATTGCTCAAGCTCACTTTAGGGGCCGGTTTGACCAGAAATACCATGAGGTGGTTAAAATACAATAAGAGATGATGATAGGCCTATATTCATAGCCGTCGTCATTGTGATTTATATACTTTCAACCATGACTACCCAGAATTCCATTTCCAAGGTAACTATAGAGGTGAGCTATTGAATATTTTAAAACAAATTTGACAGCACAGTTTATTAAATAGTAAAGACATAAAAGTTGTACAGCTTACAGACTTTTCAATGTTCCTGATAGCCATAGCTATGTCATTCATTACGTGTTTTGACTGTGACGTCAGCTTACATGTGACATAATTGATTATGATGTCAACATTTGAGTGACAAGTTGGGTAACTTATACCCTCTTTCCATAACAGAATCGGTGTGTTGCGATTGAGTCTACATGTGTCTGGCAGGGCAATGCTGACTATCTGAATGCTCTTGCTAAAATATGTGGTCACCTATTACAAGTTGGTGGACCACACATTACTAAGTGGTATTGGCCATTTAATGATCAAATTTGTTCATGACAATTTCAAAGGTGGGATTCATTTCTAGCTAAGCTCTGTCCATTCTTTCAGCATGTTGGAAGGAATTTATATACTTTGATTAATGACTTCCCAGAATCCCAATTTCAAGGTAACTATACAGGTAAGGTGTTGAATATCCTGAAACTAATTTGACTGAGTGCTTTTGCTGCTTATGGCCGTAACAGTGCCTGGACAAATTAATTTCAAAATATTCAATAGAATGGTGATTAAAAAGTAAAAACATAAAAGTTGTACACCTGACGCAATTCAATATTCACGATGGAGCTAGAGACGTCATTCACTAAGCATTTTGACTATGGCGCCTGTGAAGCTTTGATAGGACACAATTGATAATGGTAAAAAAACACAACGCCCAGGAAAATTAGTTTCAAATTTTCAACAGAATTTTGATTAAATAATAAGGTCATACAATTCATACAATGCCCAGTCAAATTAGTATCAAAATATTCAACAGAATGTTGCATATTGTCTGTATGTCCACATGTTGGATTTGTCAATAAAGATTGTTTGCTTGCTTGCTTGGTAGGTAGGTATAGGTAGGTAGGTATGCTTATATTTTTAGTGCACTGGCAACGCGATGACTTCAATATCTGTGCTAACCCTGCCTACTGAGTGCACCCGTTAGTTTACTTTGTTGATCATCATTTCCACGGTCGGGGATCGAACCGTCATCCTGAAATTCTGCATAGCATCAGCAACCCAGACATCTTTCCGCTGGACCACCGCACCAAGACAAGAATCAGATATACTGATACACTGGCGAATACATACTTTTGAATGGTGTATTGCTATGCCTTCACCAATTCTCCATCCCGACACTGGCAGTAGTTGATTGATTGATTGATTGATTAAATCCTGGGGATTAAATCATAAAGACATAAGGTGATGGATTATTCAGTGTTCCTGATGAAGCTATTTACATCCTTCATCACATTTTGATTGTGATGTCGTCCTACATATGACGTAAAAAATTATGATGTCATATGCTTGGGTGACAGATCAGATCCATCAATTATCATAGAGATATCCTATGCCCATTTGCAAACTAAGAGACCGTTGTTTTTGGTACTTTGCCATTGGAATGATAGGCTCAGTTATCGAGCCAGTCATTCAAGTGGTAAATTTTCAAAAATGTCTACCTGTTAGATGTAAATGGTAGTTTCTCAGGATTACTACAGAAGTCATTTTGGCCAGTTTGATCGGGACGATTGTTGAAGTGGAGATTAAGAGATGTACATGGTACAGTGGGACAGATCACAATACCATTTTATTTCTGATGCAAATGTACACTCAGCAATTAGCCCAAGCCACCAGCAGTAGGTACAACTTGCCCCAATAGTGAGGTTATGTGTTTAATGCGCACGAGCGATCTAGACAATATATCCTAAATCCACGATTCCAATCTAAATAGATGCAAGCTACCTCGCTCTCGTTAAAAAAAATAATATATATATATATATATATATATATATTCTCGCTCTCGTTAGTGGTAGATCTGGTGAGAACGTGAACGACCACAATCCCTTGCGCAAAATGGCAGCGCCTATAGGCAATGGACCTTTCCAGTTTTAGCTATGCGCCGCTCACCTCTAGCTAAGCTCCACCCACACTTCACAGTGTTGGGATCAATCGATCCCCACGAATGCCCTGACTATCATTTTCCTGAAATCTATACTGGTAAGCCATTGAATATTTTGTAACTAATTTGACTGGGTGCTGTAACTGTCTATGGCAGCAACAGCGCCCAGTCAAATTAGTTTCAAAATATTCAATAGAATATGTATTAAATAGTAGACATGCTATTCTTGCAACAACTCATAGTCCCTCTTCAATGGACCTTTCCAATTTTATCCTTCGATTATATGACGTCATAGCCAACTAAGTGATGTGCATGCTGACATCATAATCATTACGTCATAAATGATTCTATATGGCCCGTCTTTAACTCTTAAACTTCCAACACGTTGTAAGAATTGGTGTTTAAAAGTTTGAAACTAATTTGACTGGACGCTGTTGCTACCGTAAGCAGCAACAGCACCCAGTCAAATTAGTTTCAAAATATTTAACAGCTTACCTATATAGTTTTCTGGAAATTGATAGGCAGGTATTTCAGGGATCGATCGATCCCAACAACCGAGGTTTGGGTGGAGTTTAGCTAGAGGTGGGTGGGGACTAGCTGAAATTGGAAAGGTCCATTATGCATTCGTGATGTACTTGTCTAAGTCATTCATGACATCATAATGACATCATTGATTATGATGTCATTCTACATGTCACCTATTTGATTACAACGTCATGTGATGGATGGATGGATGGATAATGTGGAAAGGTCCATTCTAAACACAACCAAGTGATTGCGTAGTGCTGAGTGGCCACGGAAAGAGATGATAGGCCTACACGCACATCCGTTGTAGTCGTCGTGATTTATATACATACGTTGAACCATGACTTCCCATAATCCCCTTTTCATGGTAACTATGGGGTTGAGCTGTTGAAAATTTTGGAACTAATTTGACTGGGTGCTGCTGCTTATTAAATAGTAATGCTCTTCAATTCGTACAGTTGAAGGACTTCAATGTTCCTGGACATAAACAGAAATTCTGTGTTGTTTTGCAAACATGTTAATTTATTCTTTGGATGTTTTATACTATCGAGTCGGCAGTTTTACAGTACAGCTCATACATGTAAATAAGTCATTATATTTGCAAAGAAAAACAGAAATTCTACCTTGTTTTGAAAAATGTGTTAATTTATTTTTGAGGTCTGCTATAGCAAAAGGTGTCGGATTTCCCGGAAACTGAGGTATAAAAAAACTCGCGTTAACCATTATCTTGCTGATTTCAGAGGCTAGGCCTAGTTGTTTCACGGCCAGTACAAGAAAGATTTGTGTAGATTATGTAAACAATAATGCTGAAAGTTTTCTATATGTGTGCAGCAACGGTTTGCGGCAGCAGTTTCCAAAATGAATAGAAGTTATCATATAGTTATCATATGTACATAAATGTTTGGAATTTCAGCGATGTATGCGTTAGGTTTTAACACATTTCTGTAATTCTTACCGCCTCTCCATATTACCGTATTTCCACTATTTATTTTTTTACCGTAATTTTGTAGTTTCGATTTTGCATGTTATTTAAGCAGAATTTCTATTCCAATTAACAAAAATTAGAATTTACTGAGTTTTGGAGACTATATATATAGCTGATCGTCTGCATCAGATGTCAGAGTCGTTGAAGATCCAGCAGTCGAGACATCTATCCTATTCCCCCCATAGTGAGCGTATGCATATGAGCGATCTAGCCAATATATATATATATCCTAAATCTATGGTTCCAATCTAAAAATAGAGGCGCACTCTATCGATCTCTCTAGTTAGCTGGTGGGGACCACAATCCTTTGCGCAAAATGGCTGCGCCTTTACGCAATTCTAGGCACAACCCGAATATAAGCGAAGCCGTGAGCAACCACACAATAATCTGGTTTAAAAGCAGTCATACAGGTAAGCCGTTGAATATTTAGAAACTAATTTGGCAGCAACAACTTCCAGTCAAATTAGTTTCAAAATATTCAACCAGGTGATTATTACATAATAAAGAATGTAATGCATTGGCACTTACATGACATCACACACTATCGCTAGCTGAAACAAAATGGTGGAGATCACTCTTCAACATTTACTTGATATTACAAATCAGGTAATTGTGATACAGATAAGGGAATGTGACAGAATATGAATAATATTGATTCTATAATCAAAAATCTATCAGTGCAATACAACATTTGAGATGAGATTAGCATTCCTATAAGGAGCTATTCAATGTTTTCAAGGGGGTAGGAATAAGAATCACGAACACAATACATAAGGATAGGTACTAGAGGCATATACCGATACATAACATACACTCAGGCATTCTTGACACCTATTATCAACTTTATTGCAGATTCTAACAAAGAGTGAAAAATAGAAGCTTTGAATCCACAAGGGGTCGATCTTCAATGTGGAAACCTGTAGCAGCAGAGAAACCTCCCTTAAGTCCCTTTGCGGCTGCAAAGTTAAAAGCAAATGAAATATCGAGCTATATAGCTGTTAATGAGAAAGAAGACGCTGAGAACAAAGACAGGAATCGTAAATCACGAGGACCAGGTATGAATGATAAATATTACTATGGATCACTTGCTATTGTGGTCTCCCACGTACTCAAATATCTGACGTCAATGTCAAGTTTATTAGCTGACATCACAATCAAACACCTGGAAATCACATATATGTCCATCATTAAAGTGAAAATTGTCCGTCACGAAAGTCTGAATTATATGTTTTTGGTGGATTTAAAATTTACTAAACATTTTGTTGAAGATTTTGACCGGGAGCTGTTGCTGCCATAGCTTAGCTGTATAGTTAGGGACCTGCACCAGAAGGAGGTAGCTATATGTAATTAGTAAAACATAAGACCAGACCCTCCGGGTCATCTGGTCGATTTAGTCCATCACAAACACTTAATATTCCGTCAAGTTGAACGAATTGTATGTCTTACGTCTTTACTAAAATTTAATAAACATTCTGTTGAATATTTTGAAACTAATTTGACTAGGTGGGGTGCTGTTGCTGCCTATGCACTCAATCAAATTAGTTTCAAAATATTAACTAAACGGATATACATTTTGGCGGCCATCTTGGATAGATTTCCCGCCGAAACTCCCATACTAAAGCAATAGGAAAATTAAAATGTCTTCTCGAGAACCACGGCCGATTTCAAGTATATTTGGCAGGAATCATCCATAGGGCATAGGAATCCAAGTTTGTTCAAACGAAGCCGATCGGCCAATTTGGCTGGCGACCATATTGGATTTTGGCCTATTCCGAGAAATGGCTTTAAAAATCTTCTTTTCCGAAGCCGCTTGAGGGCATCGATTCAAACTCATCAAATATGATCTAGGCGAATAACAACCAAGTTTGTTCAAGGGACTTTGATTAACCAAATAGCTTGATGGCCATCTAATTTTCACGAAAATGACTTCTCAAGAGGAGCTGAACGGATCGAGTCGAAATTTGGCTGATATTATTAAGGACTAATGGCCATTAAAGTTTGTTCAGGGAAGTAGATACTTAAAAAAACATGGCCGCCATCGACCAATCAAAATGTAGCATTTGGCAGCCATATTTGATATTTTTATTTTATAGAATTTGAAGCCGAAATTGGTTTATATAGGTTTTTAGGTATTCTGATTTCAACGTTGCAATTTTCGAAACTGTCGGATAAGCAGTTTGTTGGCTATCTTGGACCTTTTCCCTGCCAAAATCTCCCATACTAAAGCAAAATGAAAATTTTAAATGTCTTCTTGAGAACCACTGGGGCGATTTCAAGCATATTTGGTAGGCGGCATCCCTAGAGAATAGGGATACAAATATGTTCAAAGGAAGATCATTGGCCAATTTGGCCCGTGGCCATCTTGGATTTTAGCTGACTTTTAGAAACATCTTTTAAAAAATCTGAAACCGCTTTTGGGGGAATCGATGCAAGCCTCATGAAATATGATCTAGAGCAAGAGCTGAACCAAGTTTGTTCGAGGGAACTTAATTTGCCAAATAGTTTGACGGCCATCTTGGATGACCTAGATTTCCTGAAAACAACTCCAGAACCTCTGTACGGATCGGGCCAAGATTTGGGTTATATGATTAGTGGCAAAACGCCATTAAAATTTTGTCCATGGAAAGTTGATATGTAAAAAAACCATGCCAGCCATGAATCAATCAAAATGGGCATGCTGGGCCAATTTCAATAAAACTTGGCTAAACTTTCTTCACAGAAATTGGTTGGTAAATTTTTACAGTAATCTAATTTTGTTCGCTTGTGCCAGTCGCTAATAATTCCATGTGAGCGACACAGGCCCATACAGGCCCATAGTCTAACTATGTAAGTAAGATTAGCACAGGCTTATATGCATTCTGTCAAGATCTAGTGTGAAATATTTTAGCAAAAGTTATTTGTACATTTCCTTGTTAATCAGGACTGCTTTCCATTTCTAACAAATATCGGCAGAAACATCATTCATGTTTGACCTAGGAAATGTATGCATAATTTTTGTAGATGGCTCGACATATGCACATTTAAGTAGATTTGATCTATACTATCATTGCATCTAGTCGCCATCATAAGTGAAATGTTTTTCAATTTTCATAGTTTTTTCCATGTTTGTACGGGGTTGGGACTTTCACCAATGATTAGGTGAATGTTAATGTTTTTCAATGGTTATTTAATACTTCAACGACTTATCCGATCTTAGAACTTTACAGAGTTGATCTCTGCAATCATTACATCCCATCATAATTGAAATGATTTTCCAATTTTTTTCCATATTTCTACGGGGTTTGCACATATCTTATTTTGCACCAAGAATAACATTGTAGGTAAATGTTACAGTTTTTCAATGGACATTTAATTCATGAATGGCTTATCAGGTGTCAATAAAATGGTCTTAGTTTTATTCTGTGTGATTTGTCTCCTTTTCAAGAATTAGAACGTTAATTTTTCAGGAGACATTTGATTCATCAAGGGGGTATAGTATTTTAAGAAATCGTTTTATCGCGCCATTGCCACACATGATGTGTGGTATGCGGAAAAACTAAAGGGCTCAACATGTGGGATGCAGTCCATCTAGTTTCCTAGTTTTCCTAGATGTTTATGACATCACTGGTTAGCAAATCTTTAGCTTTGTGTCAAGCTTGTGGTCTCAATATGATTTTGAGAGAAGTTTAAATGTTTTTCTCTTTCCTCACCCCACCCACCTAATGCAGAAAGCGTGCAGATGCGCCGTAGCAGAAGCAGAAGCCGCTCACGTGGCAGAGAGCATCAAGAGCGAAGCTACAGACGTTCCAGATCTCGCAGCCTCTCTAAATCCAGAGGGCGTTCAAAATCGAGAGCACGTTCAAAATCGAGAGCATGTTCAAAATCCAGAGCACGCTCCAAGTCACATGCTCGAAGAACTCGCTTTACATCTAAATCAAGATCACGTTCACGCTCGCCACCTAAGAGAAGACGATCAAGATCACCTTCACCAGCTCTTAGAGAAAGGTCACATTCAGAGAAAGACAAGGTTAAAGTACTATATGTATATAAAATGCATCTGTCAGTAGTCAATAAAAACATGTTTCCAAATGAAAATAAAACATACTGTTGAATATTTTGGACTTAATTTGGTTGGACAGTTGGATGGTATTCCTGCCTAGTGTAGCAATCGCTTCCAATTAAATTAAAGTCCAAAATACTCCACAGAACATTTGTTAAAATTTCTACTAACAGGTTCATATTATTATTTTAGAAACGTTAAGTTTCTGTACTGTACTCCTAATCAAATGATGACCAGAGAGTAGTGGCACAGCAAGGGTAGCTGTCAAAGCGGACTTTGGGATCAGGATATTCTACCTCATGTAATTCAGATATGCTACTTTTCATATGCAGTGGAGAATGACTTCAGTTGGTGTTGTTGTTGTTGTTGTTGTTGTTGACTTAGCTGATGCAGTCCATCAGATTCGAGCTGGGCTAGACTATAGCTGTGTTCACCTGTCTGTCAAGAGTGTAGCTAAGACATCTAGTATTATATATGCGTTCTGAATTTTGATTGTTTCGCTCAAAGCTATCTAAATCGATTTGGCTAGAGGTTCCTGAAGGGATCATCACTAATCTAGGCATGCAGATGAGCTTATTAACCCTTTAACACTCAAACCAGCCAAAAGCGGTATCACAGTGGTCTTGAGAAATGTCTATATTTATTAAATAGCAAAGATGTACATTTCATACAACGTGTCAGACTATTAAGAAATGCAGATGTTCTATCTCGGTATCCCGGTTTCACAATTTTCTGGCGATATACATATAAATATTTGTGTAGCCCGTCAGAAGATACTGTTACTAGGATGAGGGTTAACCTAGCCAGGTACTCAATTCTAAATGCTCTGTAATGGGAATTCACCTTTCCAGAGTACCCACCCATCTTATGACATCATAATGAACTGCGCGATGTGTAGAATGACATCATAATGAATGACATCATGAATGATGTCGATAAGTACGTCACGAAAGCATATTTGAAGATGGTCTATGCATTGTTGTACAAATTGTTTGCTTTTACTATTTACTAAATATTCTGTTGAATATTTTGAAACTAATTTGACTGGGCGCTGTTGCTGCCATAGGCAGCAACAGCACCCGGTCAAATTAGTTACAAAAGATTCTACAGCTTCCCTGTATAGTTTTCAGGAAATTGATAATCTAGGGCATTTGGGGATCGATCAATCCCAACACGGCGAGGTGTGGGTGGAGCTTAGCTCGTGATGGGCGGGGCATAGCTAAAAATGGAAAGGTCCATTGGAGAACCGACTAACTATAGTTACTGATCCCTTCTTAATATCGCCATTGTGCATGATCAATAACACAAGTGTGACACAGTATATGTGGTTATGACATAAGAGGGCGTTGGGGAGGGAAATGTCAAAAAATTTAACAAACCAACGGACAGACTGACCGACGGACAGACATATGGTACATGTAATTGTGAGCTGTGACTAAAAGCTAGTGAACGTAATGGTATTCTAGTCGAACTTGCCAGTAAATTATGTGTTGGCGGACTTAAGTGGCTATTTTTTGATTGAATGATAAATCCTGGATGGTTTGATGTTTGAGTTCTTTCAGTATGTGTGATTATTGTATTCTGCGGCTGTAGTAGTAGAAACATCCAGGCCTAGAGTCAAATATGTATTTGTATTTAAATATGCGAATTTTGTATATTTGTATTTGCCATTTTACAAAACACTGTATTTGTATTTGTTGAAGGTGTTTGGCGTATTTGGCCAAATACAGTCAAATACGATCAAATATCTACATAATACATATCATCAAGATACAGACTGAAAAGGGGTAAGCATACTAGCTTCCTATATCTCATATGTGATTATAAACAATGAACAGAGTGGACAAGATATCATATTCTATCTTCGATGAAGCAGTTGGCTTTGTGAATAGCACTTTTAACTAGTAACACTTTGTACTCTAAATACATATACATATACAATGAATTTTATTGGACTGAAAGCTATTGGTGCCTAAATTAGCAACAGCTTTCAGTCAGATTATTTTCAAAATATTCAACAACTGCCCTCTATATTGTTGCAATGATGATAGAAGGCCTCAAGATCAAAGAAGTTAAGCTTTAAATGTATTATCCCTGTAGCATGTTATGTAAGATCTCACACCTCTGCATAATGCCCCAGTCCTCTCTATTCAAACAGTGTGCCTGGTCAGTGACTAGTCAATAAAATATAATCAAAACACACCTGGATTTTAGATAATTGAAAGATTCTTCTGCACTCCATCCATCAAGAGCTTTCCTTCTGAATTTCAAGAAACCTGATTTCAGATTTTATTTAAGCATGAACTGAATATTTTTCACAAATTTGACAACAGGTTATTGCTACTGTGGGAAGCATTCAGTTTCTCAAATTATCTCGAACAAAATAATCAGTGCAGGATTTAGCCCTTTCAATTCCCCAGTATCTCATTTTCAAAGTTACCATACAGGAAAGCTGTTGAATATTTTAAAATTAATTTAACTAGAGCCATTGCTGCCATTGAAGCAACTGATTCCAGGCAAATTAATTTCAAAATATTCAACATATGTTTTATATCAAAAAGCATATACTTTTTCAGGCATTTGTTGGTGATGGTTAATAGTCTGTGTTTTGATAGTTTTATTTAATTGTGAATTTGACTAATTTCTGTCAAAATTTAAAGACCATTAACATCATCTCAGAACTTACTTTATCAGGATATAAAATGTGAATTAAATATAGTTAAAAATATGAAGGGAATATCATGCATAGCAAAATTAGCACCTGCTTGAGGCCTACTTATTCAGTTAATGCCTCCAAAGAAAATAGAAGATTACAAGACACCTCCACATTTGATAGTAAACCCATTCCATTCTATCTACATGTATATGTGTATGGTGTTGACAACAATGTGTAAGTATCCATGTGGTATATATCCACTACATCTTATTAGTCCCCTACCGGTAAAACCGAGTGGGGGTTGGTGGTGGTGGTGACTATAGGTTTGCACTCTGTCCGTCTGTCTGTCGCAGTTGGTTTGCCGCACTTTTTTGCGGTCCTTCAAGGTGTTCAACTGCGAATTGGTTCATTGTTTTATTATGAGAAGTTACAGACCAAGTTCGAGTTTCACGTGTATGCGTCAATTCTTTTATGGAGTTATGCCCCTTAAGAAATACGAAAAATATCAGCTTTCCGCACTTTTTTCAAACTCCTTCAAGATATTTACGAGAAAATCAGTACATCACTTTAATATAAGAAGTTACAGAGCAAGTTTGAGTTTCAGACATTTTCATATTTTTCATGGAGTTATGCCCCCTTTCGTCTTATGAAATATGAAAACTATTAGTGTTCGGCACTTTTTCAAGGTATTTAACTGAGAATTGGTACATTGCTTTATTATGAGAAGTTACAGACCAAGGTCGAGTTTCACGCATGTGGATAAGTTTTTGATAGAGTTATATCACCTTTCATCTTATGAAATACAATCATATCAGCTTTCAAGACTTTCGTTCTTCTTCACCATATATAACTGAAACTTGGTTTATTGCTTTGTTATGAGAAGTTACAGATCAAGTTCGAGTTTCAGCTGCTTCTGGCAGTTTTTAATGGAGTTAAATGGTTTTAATCTCTAAAGATTTATATCACCGGGTAGGAGACATGTATTGCAAAGCAATACTTACAGAATGCTTGTTTAGATGATTTAACAGAAAGTGATTGATGCTTTTGTCAGCAACGAATTTTCAGTCAAATTAATCCCAAAATATTCAGCAGTTTCATATTTAGCTCACTTAAAGCACGATCCTTCAGAATGAACTAGATTTAAAACATATTGGAAGAGGTTCAAACTACATAGTGTATGCAGCTGTCTTTGCCAGATAATGAAGAGAACACTACTAGATCGATGTTAGGTTAGCAAAATCGTGTTGCAATTCTACTGGAATAAAAATGTAGTTTAAGTGACAGGTCAATACTAGTTTGAAATAAAAATAGAATAATTCGAGAAAACTCTCACAAACTTTAAATATAAACTAATTAGTATAACATTTATCTTTTGGGTGTTTAATGTGAGTTGGATAGATGCTTAACCCTTTTATCTCGACAGACCAGATAGGCCTATTAAAAATTATTTAACCTAAGAATTTTTTGACAAACAACTGAACCACACACTGCGAGGTCAGACAAAATCAGAAAGATGTCAGTAATTATATAAACAGGGTTATTACTACATTACAACCTACATGTACCTCCTTGCATTACTATTGCTATTTCCTTATCTGAAGGGAAGCGTAGTAGGATGAATATTTTACAGCCAATGTTTACTTGGTATTGTGGTTACAGAGTGACTGAAGGCTTCTTCAGGTATCTCCATACTCTCTCCAATGATGTGATCCATAGTAATTCGCTTGAATGCTATATCTCAGAATGAGGCAAGAAGAGGGTTAATCCAATACCCAGAGCTACTGAGAAGGTTCTTCAGCACAATGACAACCTCATTGGCTGATAGCTATCACATGACCTTGTTGGTAGCAACCAAGACTTCATTCCTTTTCCTACTGTTGAAGGAAGCGGCGTATACAATTTTATAGCCAGTTTAAAAGTTATTTTAAAACTTTAAATTGCTGTGGACTAATAGAAAGGCAAATAATGATCATTTAGATGTCAGACAAATGCAAGAAACCTCCCAAGATAAGTGGCTGTAGGCCCTGGTGCTTTAATAATGATTTGTATGATCATTTCTATTTTCGTGGGAGGCGCGTTACCAGTTTTTGTTACTTGCGCCCGGAGTGTATGGACTATGTGTTGTCTATTTTTGCTTCTTTTACAGTAGCTTGTATGAGCTACTGAATTGACATGCTTGTAGCATTTGAGAATGATTCTACAATAGCTCGATAACATACTCTCTCAAAGAAACCAAAATATTTAAAAAATTTAGAGATCGGTAGGGTCTATTTATAAATCTTGGGATTAGTGCTGGCTAATCCTGAGTCATATTCGGAGCTTTACTCTATCAGATCTTTCTGTTTTTTACATTTGAGATTTGGGAAAGTCTCCGAAGAAGGCTAAAGAAAAGAATATGAATCATTCTATTAGATGTCCTAATAGCAGCTGCCACAGTCGACCTGTCTTCTTCTTTTCGTTCGCTGATCATACCGCCAGTCCTGTAAGTGACTATCGACATGATCATAAGCGTTAAGTGCATGGATCCATGGTTTATTAGAGTGCGCCGTGCGGCCTGGAACCTCCGTCTTCAGCACTCGAGGTTTCTGTCAGGGTTACCTCACCCTTACCTCCTTTAGTCGCCTCGTACGACACGCAGAGGATATGGAAGGTGTATTCTAAGCCCCACCTACAGGGAAGTCGACCTGTCTGATATGTGGGTCATGGTCACAAGCTCCCAAAATGTTTTTCTTCAAACCAAATTCCCCTGAGATCGCTAAATTTCCTGGGAATCCTTCTCCTTTATGGTCGGCGGTTAAAATAAAGGCCAAACCCGAGGCCACAGCGGATTCAGCCATCCTTGAGAAAATTGTTTTCTCCCGGGTCCTCTCCTCTCTGGTCAATCTCACGGCTTTCCCGCTCCAGCTCCGGCCCGAGTCGGGACCGGTCATTCCGGCGTGTCAGAATTAAATTTGAATTTTCTCCCGGCTCAGGCCCCGGCCCGAGTCTGGACCGGTCATTCCGATGTGTCAAAATCAAATGTGAAATTTTCTTCCGCTATTTCTGACATTTTGACACAGGTTTAGTGGAACCTCGCCCTGGTCCCTTTTGTGGACCCGGGTTCGGTTCATTTCTTTGGATTGGGGTTCGGGCCTCCAATCATCTTTTTTCTTTCAAATTTTAATTTTCTTAGCTGGATAAGTTATTTATTTTTCAATGGGATCTTTTTTCACCTTATTACATATGTGCATATCATTCATTATCTTATCTAGCAGTACTCTCTCATGCGATATCTTAGTAGTTCAGGCTTCTCTCTCCTTTTTCTGCGTGTTATTTCTCCTTTGCATTCTCAAAATTTAAGCTATAGTAATTTTTATTCGTTCTCAACCTTTTCTTCTCACACTCTTTCCTATCTGTCAGATTTCTGCACAATTCTAATTAGCTATGTTTTGGTCATTTTTTCGCCCCGATTTAGAGGCGCAGTTCTATTTGGGCCGTTCGTCTTTTCGTATAGTCCCCCTTCTCCCTTTAACTTTAGGAGAATTTACATGTCATTCTATATTTATCGTGATTATTTTGCTCTTTTAAGGCTATTCTTCCCTATTTATCACCCTTTTGTTTTAAAATATTCATTTCCTATTTCTGAATACGGGGGATTAGCTGGATTAGCTGGATGGAAATAGCTCTGCTACACTTCAGGATGAGATGGCCAGTGAAGACACTTTAATAAACAATAAACAAGCTCGTTCTTCACATATTACTGATGTTAAATGTTTAATGATTCTAAACTTTACTTCAAGTTCAACTAGTGATAGTAAATGTTACACACCCTAATTATCTATCTGTAGAAAACTATCTCTAAGTCTATGAATCTCTATATCTATCTGTATGACTGTATAATTCTATCTCTCAATCTAATTCTATTTCTCTATCTCTAGCTCTGACTCTCACTGTTTCTCTCACTCACTCTATCTCCCAAATACACAAATTCCTTTACATTTTAAAGCTAGTGGTAGTTAAAGTAAACAGGAAGGTAGTGAAGGGACATGTTCGAAATAAGTTCGAAACATGTCTAAAATCATTAATAATTTGTTTAGTATTTGTGAATACAGGATTTATGCAATTCTATAAAATAAATATAATTAACCACTTTCATGCTGTATGCGTTGACAGTATTTTACTCTGACAAAATCAGAAAATCTAGATGACTATTTTGAAAACAATCAAAGCGAAAGTTGTTTCTGCTTGAGGCAGCAACAAATTTCAGTCAAATTATTTCCAAAATAATATGCAGGTTTCTTATGCCAATGTCTTGAAATATATTTGTGCGAATTTAGAATGAAAATGGTTATCAGATTATGAACATGTATTTTCAGATGTATGTTATTATATATAAAAGTTCAGTATATACATGTCTTGGAATACTGTGATATATTATGTCCACACTGCAGGCTGGGTCGCTTTAATTGTCCTGGCTATTAATTGGGCTATTGTCCTCGGCCCACTATACTCCTAGAATTGTCACGCTTGATTTCATATGATTCAGCTGGCCATGATTAGGAACATTCTAATTTATGCTGGACAAAATCAATAATATATAATTTCACACAGAATTTCCTATACCTGGCCTAATAGCACCATGACAGTATTTTGTGATTTCTTTAATATAAGTTTCTTTGCCGTATTTCGTCGTTGTTTAGTAGCTGTCAGTTTTTATCGTCAACACTCCTAGTTCGGCAGTCGATTCGTCCTAATCTCATTTCGTCTCGGGGGGGTAGGGTGCGCGTGTGTGTGTCCAGGTCGATCTCTATCTATCGAGAGTCTCTGATCGTTCTTCACTGGTACAAGTCACGCAGCTTTCTCTTCAAGCATCCCACGTCCCAGGCAATTTTATTTTACTGGCTGATCAGTTATCTCGTCCTTCCAGGACCCCAGAATCAGAAGGGGATTTGATAGAGTCTGTAGCCCAGTCACTTTTTCTCCAGCTAGGTCTTCCCCTCATAGACCTGTTTGCTTCTGGCATGAACAGAAAGATATCCACCTTCATATCTCTCTTTCCGGAAGTCATGGCTCTTTCAGTAGACGCTCTAGCTCAGTATTGGGACAATATGGTCGCTTAATGTTTTTTCCCCTACGATTCTCATTCCTCTGGTACTCTGGAAGATCAGTCAACTTCATTGTGTGGTCCTGTTAATAACTCAGTTTTGGCTGACATAATCCTGGTTTCCGGATCTCCGGGACCTTCTTGTAGATCTCCCTCTGTTACTTCCTGTCTCCCACAATCACCCTATTGTCCTAGGTCAGAGGCAGGATTTTCAATCAGAATCCAGAAATCTCTCTTTTCGATGTGGAAGTTGTCGAGTTGCCCTTTGTCAATCTTTTCAGTCAGTTTTCAGGAACCTTTGGAGAAATCACTCAGAACTTCCACTCGTAACATTTATTAGGCTTGATTTGAGTTTTTCAACAATGGATTTCAGACCGTTCTATCCTTCCCTCTGAGCACTCTGTGACTCAGGTCACAAATTTCTGGGTTTCCCTTTCTATCAGAAAAAGCTCTCGGTTATCACTGTCAGTTCCTATCGATTTGGTCTGAACGCCTTGTCAAATGTCTTCTTGACCTTTGGGTCCAAGTACAAAAAATTCATTTCACGCATGGGTAATTCACGTTCTTTTAAGAAACCCCTTCCTTCCTGGAACCTTTCGCTCGTATTACAGATTCTTGATGGGAAACATTTTGAACCCTTAGGTTCTGTTGTTTATAACATCTTACCATCACAGCAGTATTTTTATTAGCAGTAGCACTATTAGCTAACCGTCTCTCTGAAATCCATACCTTTTCTGCTGAATTGGATAGTTTTCAAATTGCGGGGTAATTAGCATTATTCTTTATCCCAGGGCAGAATTCGTGTCAAAAACTCAGTCAGTCAAATTCAGTTCCAGTAGTTGCAGTGTTCAACAAAAGAGTCTGCATACAAATGTTGACAAATCCATAAAATATGCACCTACCTTAGGTGTATCATGATCATTATGACACATGTTTAAATGCTTTTTGACATCTCTAATAAGTTCAAGTAAAGAACACTGAAGTAGAATAGTGTTGACAGCCAGCAAATTCTGGATATCCGGTGTTAAGTAGCTGGCGCCTGGTAAAGTGTTGGATACTGTTGAAAGTTATTTCCAGGCATGTCCTAGGTCAAAATTTCTCTCCAAACTCAGTTGAGTTTTTAGATAAACACATTATATTTCATAGGCTTTCTGCTGTATCACCTGTTAGGGCTCTATATTTATAAATTCCATTCAACTTGCAAACGATCCGATGATAATTATCTTTGGATTACGTTTGCGTTAAGCTTTTGATAGTCCTGCCTTTATTTCACGTTGGTTCGTTGATACTATTAAAATTTGCCATGAATTAGCGTCTCCCGGGGACAATTCGTTCGTTGTTGTTAAGGCCCATGATGTTAAGGGCCTTGCCACCTCTTGTGCCCTTTTTTAAGGATCTTCTCTTGATAATTTCATTCAAGTCGCTATCTGGAAATCAGAGAATTCTTTATAAATTTCTATCTTAAAATTCTGGTGCTTCTATAAAAATATTCATCATCTTCTCTTCCTTCATAATCTTCATTCGTATAAGATATTTTATTTGAGATGAGTGTGAGTTCATTACTTCTTTCTCATGTGGGTATTTCATATCATCTCTTTCATCACACTTTATTTTTATTCATTTCATTCTTGCATGATCATCTCTTCTCTCTTGTATTCTTGGAGTCGTTTAACGTCCTCCTTTCTGCTCTCCTTTCTTCTGTACCCTTTCTATTAGGGTTATTTATGAGAGTACTTCTGAGGAATTACTGTCATTTGTAGTATCTTACTCTACTTGTTTTTACTAACTTCGTATTCATTCTTTCTATTTTTTACATCAATTTTGCGCAAAAAATTTGCCTCCCTCTGGGCTTTGTGCAATGTTGAAATCTGTATTTGAGCAATAGTAATGCAAGGAGGTAGGTTGTTATGTAGTTTTAGCGACCGGACGACCCGGAGAGTCTGGTCTTATGTTTTACTAATTACATACGCTTATGATCATGTCGATAGTCACTTGAGGACTGGCGGTATGATCAGCGAACGAAAAGAAGAAGACATATGCCTACCTCCTTGCATTACGACCCACTTCACGCCTCCCCTCTGTCGAATTTGGGGGATTGTGTTCTTGGAGTCATTTAATGTCCTCCTTTCTGCTCCTTCTTTCTTCTGTACCCTTTCTATTAGGGTTATTTATGAGAGTAATTCTGAGGAATTACCGTCATTTGTAGTGTCTTACGCTACTTGTTTTTACTAACTTTGTATTCATTCTTTCTATTTTTCACATCAATTTTGTTTACAAATTTTTCTCCCTCTGGTCTTTGTGCAATGTTGAAATCTGTATTTGAGCAATAGTAATGCAAGGAGGTAGGTTGTAATGTAGTAATAATGACCAGACGACCCGGAGGGTCTGATCTTATGTTTTACTAATTACATATGCCTCCCTCCTTGCATTACGGCCCACCTCAAGGCTCCCCTCTGTTGAATTTGGCGGGGGGGGGGGAGAGGGAGTGGGGAGGGGGGGTGGGGTGGCGTTGCTTGAGGCTTCATTTTAATGGTCATATCTTGTTAGAATAGTTATATTCAGCATAAGATATTCATTATATTCTTCAGCCTTTGGGTATACCCGGATATGTAAGTTTTTGACATATTTGGGTGTTTCTGAAAGAAATTTCCAGTCATATAATGTAGAGTATTTAGGTTAATTTTAATTTCAGCTTTAGTCAAATATTCAGAGTCGAGTAGTGATAGGATCATCTGCCTCTTCATGGATCTGCATAAAGCTAGATTATATGACTGGATTCATCAAAGGAATGAAGTCTATGTTGCTACCAACAAGGTCATGTGATAACTATCAGCCAATGAGGTTGTCATTGTGCTTAATGACCTCAGTGGCTCTGGGTATTGGATTAATCCTCTTCTTGCCTCATTCTGGGATATAGCATTCAAGAGAATTACTATGGTTCTCATCATTGGAGAGAGTATGGAGATACCTGAAGAAGCCTTCAGTCACTCTGTAACCACAATACCAAGCAAACATTGGCTGTAAAAAATTCATCCTACTACGCTTCCCTTCAGAGAAGGAAAGAGCAATAATAATGCAAGGAGGTAGGTATATGTAATTAGTAAAACATAAGATCGGAACCCTCCGGGTCGTCTGGTCGATTTACAACATCTGCCCTTAAAGGTGCATATTCACAGCAGAATGGTTCAAAATAAAATTGTTAAAATTATATACATTTATAGGCTTAAATTGTGTGCCTAGATGTAATGAAACGAAATAAATCTTAGCATATGATGATTTCATTACATATAAAGTAATATATTTTTTTAAGTTGTCAATTTTGAATTGGAGGCACGTGTCTCTAATTCAAATTCACAACTAAACCTACAAAATATATATATATGGAATGAAATCATCATCATATGTTAAGATTTATTTCATTTCATTACATTGAGGTACACAATTTAAGACTCTAAAAGTATATAATTTCAACAATTTTATTTTCAACCATTTTGGTGTGAATATGCACCTTTAATATGTGACATGATTGAAATATCTAGACATTGAATTATTAATTTGCGTCTGTATGTGATGGATTATATTTGTATTTGTATTTGAAAGATAATATTTGTATTTGTTGAAATTGAGAATGGCATATTTGTATTTGAAAGAAATATAAATTTTGTATTTGTATTTGATCAACCGTATTTGACCCTAGGCCTGGAAACTTCGCTTTTTCCCACTGTGTGTTGTACTCAGCCGAAATCCTTAGCTTCCTCAGGTCCATTCTTGATTTGAGTGTACCAAGTCCTGCTTTCTTTAGGTCACCTCGTAGCACGCTTAGCAGATTTATGCAATGACATCCTCTCCTGGCTTTGCATTTGCTGGCTTCGAGTAGGGAGAATTTCTACACCTCTGAAATAACATAACATGTTTCCAAAGCAAAAACAAGCATGTACAATTTTGAATACGATGTAAGAAATGTTATGTTGAGTATTTTGTACTTAATTAAATCAGAAGCCATTTATTTCTGCCTCAGCAATTGCTTCCAATTAAGTCCAAAATGCTTGCCAGTACATAATGTATTATTTTGGAAGTAATCTCAGTTATTTCTGAACTGTACGGTCGTGTTCATACATTTATTGTTGTAATATATATAAACATTCAGTAATAAGGTTGGTTGTATGCATTTATGTTCATAACTGTTCTCATTATTTTTGTCTTGCAGCCTCTGACTAGGTCCAGTTTTGAGGTGCAAGGTGTATCAAAAAGCAAATGGGATAATGGTGACGGTGCTAAATCCCCATCCAGTAGGCAATCAGCTAAGGGTGTGTCTGGAAACGAGGCGTTCTTGCGAGATCTGCAGATGGCTTTTGGTAATGCAGATTTGAAAGGTCTAGCCAGTGATCCAATTACCTTATTTCTGCAGGGCATCACAGGTAAATTAGGCCATGGTGTCGCAAAGCCTATAGCTGCATCTCTGGCAAAGGAAAGTACATCACGCAAAGATTACAGAGATGAGAGACGGTATAGACCTGATGATACATATGCTGAGGTGGATGTGAAAAAATCTACGCATGGTCTATCAAGCTTACGATCTGAATATCAAGATGAAGAAGTGAGTTCAAAGGGAAGTAGCAGTGATTCAGATTCTGATGCAAAGCCAATTCGTTCAAGAACGATAGACAGGACTTCATATTTAGGCCATGCTTCGAAGGATTTGAGTAAGATTACTACAGGTTTAGGTGGAAATCAGAGCTCTGATTCTTCACAGAAAGTGTCATCAACTACGTGGCCACCTTATGGCTCGTTACCTGGAATGGGGGACGACCGACATGGTTCAGACTCCGGGATTGCATCTTTATCAAAATTCATAAATCCTTCAAATTGTGGCAAGCAATCTAGTCAGTATTCATTAGAGGCACATTTAGCTAGTGTGACCAGATCAGCTACGGTGTCAGCTAGTGATTATTCTGCAAGTGGTGTTAGAGCTCGAGGAAGAATGTACTCCAATGAGCCAGTTGAGATGTCAAAAGGAACAAAATTGGATGATATTAAAGCATCAGAAAATTTATCAAATGAGGCAGCTCAATCTCCATCAAGGTTTGGCGATGAATCAAGGGCAATAAAGTCCATTCTTAAAAAGAAGGCAGAGCATGACCATTACCGTAGTCCAGATCCAAGTCCAGTAATTAAGGATAAAACTCTTGATCCAGGAGCACTGCTTCAGAAACTTATGTCATCAAATCTTTTTCCAGCATTAGGAGCATTGTCTAGTAGTTTCCAGAATGTTGCACAGTATCCTCAACAACAAAGTAAGGATCATGACAGGCCTAAATTGCATAAGAGAGAGAGTTCACCAAATAGAAGTCCAGTATCTTGGAGACAGGTTTCCTCAAATAGAGGCTCACATTCAGGGTATTCACATTCACCAGATAGAGACTCACGGTCCAAGCATTCATATTCGCCGGATAGAGACTTACAGACCAAACATTCACATTCACTAGATAGAGACTCACGGTCCAAGCATTCACATTCGCCGGATAGAGACTTACAGACCAAACATTCATATTCACCAGATAAAGACTCGCGGCACAAGCATTCATATTCGCCAGATAGAGAATCTTTGTCCAAACATTCACATTCACTCGATAGAGACTCACAGTCATCTAGGCATTCACACTCGTCTGACAGGGATTTATATTCTAGGAAAACACATTCACCGGACAAACACTCATCAGACAGGGGTCCGAAGTCTATTATGTGGTCATCACAAGAGGATGATGCATTGTATGGAGGAGGGCTCTCACCAAAACAAAACACAACTCTGTGCAGATATTTACCGGAAACTGATCAGGATCTTAAGAGACACTCATCACAAGCAAACCGGCCTTTGACTCAGCAGGAATCAACATTCAAGCATGAGCAATTGCAAGGGAAATCAAGCTGGGAAATTCCAAATATAAAAAGTATGGATATTGATGATGAAGAAGAGTTTTTGTATGGTACTGATGCTACTCAAACAAACATGGAGCAACGTCCCAAAGATGTCTCTGTCGCCGAATACAAGCAGGAATCACATCGAAATCAAAAGGAGCAGAGCCCCAGTAGACATGTACAACATTCTGAATCTGAAAAAGATAGCATTGGTTCAACCGATGATCCTTCCAATCTCATGCAGAATCCAGTCATAACAGACTTGTTAAAATCTATTGGTTTTGATTTTGAAATGGCGAAGCAAATGCAGGAGAGAGCAAGAGAAAGGCAGAACCCTGGTCAAAAGATAAGGAAAGAAGAAGTTGAGCATCAATTTGATATAAACAAAGCTGAATCATTTTTAACAAGTAATGCTCCTGAGATGAAGTCAGGAATTGTAGCAGTTGACGACTCTATAGTCAAAGACACGCAGAAAACTTTGCGACTGAAGCAGACAAGTTATTCATCTCGGGAAAGTCAGGCTCTTCAGTATCAGAATCGTGAAGCTTATTCTGAAAACATGTCACCACGATCATCATTGAAATCACCACAAATGTCATCTGTTAAACGATCTCCACAGATGGAATCTCACAGCAGTCATATCCCAACAATTAGTAGCAGAACATTGTCACCGGTAGATATTTATGGTGATATTGATAATTCCTTGGAGAACATACGTTCTGAACTTCGACAACGGCCCCCTAATCATGAGAACAGTCCTGGACTGTATCCTTCCTTTGATCAGATGTTTGAAATGCGTTATGGTCAGCCTTTAGAGTATAAGCAAACTCCTGAGATGGATCATTCACAAAAAGCCCTTGCACCAGAACCAGCCCATCCCATGTCTTCACCAAGTATACCTATTAAATTGAGTCACCATGACACTGCACAACCAGCAGCTGTTCCACCAGCTTTTATAGCAGAAATTGCTCAGGCCAAGGTTCCAGAAAGAAGGTCTGTCAAGAGTATTTCCCCTGATAGGAGTCATTCAAGAGACTTATCATCAGAAAGAAGACGTCTGAGAGAGTTTTCTCCACGCCAGTGTCACTCAAGAGATATGTCATCAGACCGATCTCATTTGCATGAGCTTTCACCACAGAGGTCTCCAAAACGATCTCACTTAAAACATAAGCCTAAAGATTTATCACCTGAAACAAAACATCATAAGTCACCTTCACATCGAAGTCATTCAAGAGATAGGTCATTGGAAACTTCCCCACAACAATCTCGCTTAAAACATAAGTCCAAAGATTTATCACCTGAAATAAAGCATCATAGAAAGTCATCTCCATATCGGAGTCATTCAAGAGGTAGGTCATCAGAAAGGTCTCCAAAACGATCTCGCTTAAAACATAAGGCCGATGACTTATCACCTGAGATGAAGCAGCATAGACGGTCATCTTCACATCGGAGTCACTCAAGAGGTAGGTCATCAGAAAGGTCTCGATCATATCATGGTTCTCCCAAAAGATCTCGCTTGGATGAAAGGCCTGGACCTCAAAGACGCAAGAAATCAGGAAACAGAAGTGATTCGGATTCTGACATAAAGAGTAGACACAAACGGAAGAGTTCAGATAGTAAAGAAGAAGAAAAAGCACAATTGATGCACTCAGCCGTTGTACAGTCTATGGAAAGTGAAAGGTCTACTGGATCACCTATGATATCACAAGTGAAACACATGTCATCTGAAATGAGGAGTTATCTATCCATTGATAAAGACGAAAGTAAACGGAGACATGATAGACATGATAATAAGAAACAACCACCTCACTCAATTGAATTTGATGAAAGGAAAGCTGATCTAGGGCAATCTTCATTACGGGAACAATCGCCACCAGAAATTAAAGAGGAAAGAACTGTAATTGCAGGTCCATCATTGTCTAGATGGCATGAGTTGAAACAGATTAAGATTGAGGTTAAAATGGATAAGCCTGAACCAGCAGAAGAAACACGTATTGTTATAACAGACAGTGAGCGTGAAAAGCGTCAGGCAGAAATACTGCGTAATCAAAAATGTATTGACGTGCTCTCTCAAGAATTAGAGAATTTGAAGAAACAACAGAATGAGTTAATGCGAAGGAAACAGCGACAGAAGGATGGGCACAAAGATCCAATATTGGTGCAGAATAATGAGTTGCAAGCAGAAATTTGCAGGCAGATTATATTCTTTAGGGAAACAATAGAGGAAGCAAAGGCTTTTCTACAAAAAGTTGAATTACCAAAGCCAATGACATCATCCGAAAAACAGCCAACAAAATTAGAAAAAAAGCCTGTGAAATCAGAAGTGGTTGCAAAGGCTGAGAATCGTGGAAAAAGCAGCAGCAAAAATGGTGCAAAGGAGGAGCTCAGTGATAGTAGTAGTAGGAGTAGCAGCAACAGTAGTGAACGAAGCAGTAGACAAAAAGGAAAGAAACAAAAAAAGACTTCCAAGAAGTCTAGTAAGAGATCTGGAGGATCTACAGAGAGGAAATATCATCATAGTAACAGGCAAAGCAGGAGCCATGACAAACAGGTACTGTAACCATGTTTTGTTATATACAATAATAGCCTAGGCCTACTTTCCTAAAAATATTTCTCCAACCATTTTATGGTCAAGCCTGCCAAGTATAGCTTTAGTTTTCTTCCATTCGCATTTGTATGAGAAGACTACATTGTATTCGAAGCTCTACTTTAAGAAAAAAAACGAGTTATTGTGATACCCTGCACGTCGTCCGGCGGCAGTGGTGACGTCTTCATCGTCCGGTTTGCGTAGCTCAACTTTTCTGTTTATATCTCATGTTTGGTTAATAATACTGGACCTAAACTTGGGCAGATGCTTCCTTATAATTACACAACATCACACAATGGCCTTTGGGTCAAAAGGTCAAGGTCACTGTGACCTTGCTAAAATCCTTGTTTCTTACAACAGTACCATTTTCCATTTAGCTGAACTTTACGTAGCAGTTTAAATCTCATCTTTGGTTAATCATACTGGACCCAGACTTGAACACATGCTTCCATGTAATAAGAGTGCATGACATAATGGACCTTGGGTTCAAAAGGTCACAGTCACTGTGACACTGGTCAAAACTTTCAACATTAACATTTTCAGTTTAGCTCGACATATCTGTTTATACCTCATGTTTGGTTAATCATACTGCACCCAAACTTTGGCACATGCCTCCTTATAACAAGACGCAATGATGTTGGGTCAAAATTTCAAAGGTCGGGGTCACTGTGACCCTCCTACAAACCTTGGGGTTTTTCAACATTAACATTTTCCGTTTCACTCACCTTTGTTGTTCTCATGTTTGGTTAATTATACTGGACCCATTTTCCGTTTTGCTCACCCTTGCTGTTCTCATGTTTGGTTAATTATACTGGACCCAAACTTGGACATTTCCTTACTTGTAATGACACAGTATCACACAATGATGTTAGCGTTAAAAGGTCAATGGTCAATGTCACTGCAAGGTTGGTAAAAACCTTATTTTTATGCACCTGTTTTGAAAAAATGGGTCGTATTATGTTTGTGTGTCCATCTGTCTGTTAGCAAATCTGTGTCCGGGCCATATCTCAAAAAGAAATTTTTGCTTTAGTGCACATATTAGGCGGAGTCGATTTGTCATGATTTAGTTTCGTCGAGATCTGTAGATATTTGCTAGAGTTATCCCCCCCCTGAAAATGCGTAAAATGTGTCCAAAATTTTGTGTCCGGGCTGTATCTCAAAAACCTTTTAACCTATGTTTGCAATTTTTTCTGTTTCGTCGAGATCATCAATATTTGCCAGAGTTAGCCCCCTTAAAATGTGTAAAATCCATCAAAAATTGTGTGTGCGAACCATATCTCAGAAACTTCTAAAAAATTTTCTCCAGTGCACATATTTTTGGTGAGACGAAGTCTCATGATTTCATTTCATCAAGATCTGTCGATATTTGCCAGCGTTATCACCCCCTGAAATGCGTAAAATGTATCAAAAATTTTGTGACCATGCCATATCTCAAAAAGTTTTTAATCTACGTTTGAAATTTTTGTTTCAGTGGACATAGTACGTAGAGACGAAGTGTCACGATTTTACTTCGGTGAGATCCATCCATATTTGTGAGAGCTACATGTATCTCCCCTAAATACGTAAAATGCATTAAAAAGATGTGTGTCTAAGAAAGCTTTTAATCTAAATTTGAAGTTATTTTCAGTGTATATACTAGTTAGATCCTGAACTTAGCAGAGAAGGTTAAAAGAGATATAATAGTTAGAGACTAGGTGTCATGATTTTGTTTCGGCAAGATCTGTCCATATTTGCCAGAGATATACTCCCTGAAAAGACTAAAATTCATTAAAGACAGGTGTATTAAGCCCTGCAAGGCATGCGCGGAGATGGTCTTCTTTTAAAAAATTTACATTTTCTGTTTAGCTCAACTTTACTTAGCAATTTATATCTCATCTTTGGTTAATCATACTGAACCCAAGCGTGGACACGTGCTTCCATGTAATAAGAGCTCATGACATAATGGACCTTGGGATCAAAAGGTCAATGTCACTGTGACATTGGTAAAACCTTTTTCAATATTAACATTTAGGATTTGGCTTAACTTTGCTTTTCATATCTTATCTTTGGTTAAGTTTACTGGACTGAACCTTGGATACACACTTCCTTATAATTGGAGGGTATCATACAATGATGTTGTGGTAAAAAAGGCAAAGGTCAAGATTATTGTAACATTGGTAAAAACATTGGGTTTTTCAAACCGAACATTTTGTGTTTGGTTCCACTTAGCAGTTCATATCTCATGTTTCCTTAATCTTCCTGGGCACGTACTTCCTTATAAGGAGAGGGTACAAAACAAAGACCCTTGGGGTCAAAAAGTCAGTGGTCATGGTTATTGTCTCGCCTGCGAAGCAGGATCGAGACATAGGTATCACCTTTCCGGTGGTGGCGGCGTAAACTTTTAAGTTAAGTTTATATCTCAACAATGCCTGATCCAATTGGAACAAAACTTGGGTGCATGGTAATATACAAAAGGTTACAGGGGTTAAAGGTTACAGTATAATCTTTGTTAATATTTTACTTTAAGTTTTTGCGTTAAACAAAAGTTATTGTCTTATATCTCGGCAATGCCTGATCCAATTGGAACCAAACTTGGATACATGGAGATATACATCGAAAGGAAGCAGCACGCTGATGCAGGCATCATGCATTCAAGGTTATGGGGTCAAAGATCACGGTATAATCTTTGTTAATATTTTACGTTACGTTTTTGAGTTAAACAAAAGTTATTGTCTTATATCTCAACAATGCCTGATCCAATTGGAACCAAACTTTGGTACATGGAGCTATACATCGAAAGGAAACAGCACACTGCTGCACGCATCACGAGGTCAAGTTTATGGTGTCAAAGTTCACGGTATAATCTTTGTTAATGTTTAATGTTTTATGTTAAGTTTTTGCGTTAAACAAAAGTTATTGCCTAATATCTCAACAATGCCTTATCCAATTGGAACAAAACTTGGCTACATGGTGGTGTACATTTAACGGAAGCTGCATGCTGATGCAGACATCATGAGGTCAAGGTTATGGGGGTCGACTGTCACGGTATAATCTTTGTTAATATTTTACGTTACGTTTTTGCATTAAACAAAAGTTATTACCTTATATCTCAGCAATGCCTGATCCAATTGGAACCAAACTTGGGTACATGATGATGTTGGGGTCACAAGGTCAAAGGTCACTGACCTTGATACAGAACTCTGTTATTTCAACATTATGTTTTTGCGTTTAGCAAAACTTCAGCTTCTATTTCAGGATTAGTTAAGCGTATTGCAACTAAACTTGGATACATGATTACCTATAATGTTAGGAAGCAGCATGATGATTTTGGGGGCACAAGGTCAACGGTCAAGGTCACTGGGTTTGATACAGAACTGCTTTGTCAACGTTAAGTTGTTGCGTTTAGCAAAACCTTTCAGCTTATATTTCAGGATTAGTTAAGCGTATTGCAACTAAACTTGGATACATGATTACCTATAATGTTAGGAAGCAGCATGGTGATTTTGGGGGCACACGGTCAAAGTCACTGAGTTTGATACAGAACTCTGCTTTGTCAACGTTAAGTTTTTGCGTTTAGCAAAACCTTTCAGCTTATATTTCAGGATTGGTTAAGCCTATTGCAACTAAACTTGGATACATGATTACCTATAATTGATAGGATGCAGCATGATAACATTGAGGGCAGAAGGTTAAAGGTAAAGGTAACTGTGACAAACAGGGGACAGGCGAGACATTTAATTCCGCGAAATTCTTGTTGATAAGTGTATTGATAATCCTTCTATATTTATGTTTAAGGTGAAGCTTCATAGTTCATTGCAAACTCCTAAAGTCGAGCTTCATGGTTGCATTGCAACCGCATTGCTGGTTGAAACCTATCCCTGGAGTGCCGGGCTCGATAACCAACCCAGTCATTTTAGTGATAATGTTACAAAACATTCTCTTGGTCTGCAAATGGACATTCTCTAAGCACTACATCATATTCTTGACCAAACCTGACCATGAAAGCGTTAATCACATATTGGGTAACACAAGAGATCACTAAAGACATGTTACATGTATGGTGTGGTTCTTTAAGATATGTGCTCTTTCAGCCACCTCTGTTACCCCTTTAATGGTCATACCGGCCAAAACCAGCCTCTGCTTTTGTCTAGTGGAATGTCCATTTACTGGTCAAGAGAATATTGAAAATTTACCACTGAAATGACTAGCTCGATAACCGGTATTTAATGGTCATACCGGTTTTGGCCGGTATGACCATTAAATGGTTAAAATTTGAGGCAAATCGGGACAATAGTTTTTATACAGCTCAGGAGAAGACTATTTTTGGAAACCGACAACTGGTATGACTAAGTCGATAACCGAGCCAGTCATTCCAGTGGTACATTTTCAAAATAGTCTTCTTTTCTATGGGAAACTTGAAATTTTCTTGACCAAATTTGACCATTAGAGGATTACTATTCAGTTATGAGTCTTTATGATAGGCTAATAAAGAGGTCAAAGGTCAATGTTGTGCTTACCGGTGGCCCAAGCACAACATTTACCTCTGACTGTATTATTATCCTACCATATATATTTATGATTGAGTTAACGCTGTTAAAATCGTAACCTTGATGTGAATTAAGGAAAATGAATTACTGTTCCTGGATGCTACACTCAAACAGGTGGAGAGATCCGATCTGTCACTCAAGTATATAACATCATACTCAGTTATGTCATACGTATCTAGCTCCATCATGAATATTGAAAAGTCTGTCAAGTGTACGAATTGTATGTCTTTGATTGATTTGTTATTTAATAAACATTCTTTTGAATATTTTGAAACTAATTTGACTAGGGCTGTCAAATTTATTTCAAAATATTCAATAGCTTGAAAATGACACCACAAAAATATCTATACCGTTCAGTCACTACTTGCTAAATCATCTACTCCGCATTTAGCCACCAGAATAAGATTTTTATGCTTGCTTACAAACCCCCATATGCCTATTCCATTTCTATGTATACCCACAATCAGGCTACTGGTAGGGTACACCCCCAGCATATGACCTGGGGGGGGGGGGGGGCGCTCCTAATTCTGATGCCGATTTAGTTCTTTTTGCGAAATTTTTGACAAAGTCATTAGATGAGCGAATTTCGTCTGGCATTCGCGCGGCTAGAGATGTTTCATCCGAGTCGGACGATAACCAGAAGGTCAGCGGGCGTGTCCGCAAATGGGGGAAGCCTACTCCCTCACGTCCAGGCAAGTGATTCGGTCCCCGAAACCGAAGGCTACAGACTCAAAGAAGAGGCTCTTGAAGCTGAACTCGAGCAGGTCACCGGTAGCCAGTAATGTTAAAAGATCGCCTGTTTCTAGCTTAATGCAGTCAGGAAGTGCGGTAACTTCCGGTTTATCAAGCACTTCCAGTTTGTGCTTAGTAGATTCGTGTCTACAAGACCCGGGGCTACTTCCGGTTTCCGATTCTTCCTCTTCCGCTTCCGGTTTTTCTTTTTCCGGTTTGCGTATTTCCGGTTCCTATGCTTCTTCTGTTTTTTTACTGTGCATCCGGGTTTGTGGGATCCTGTTCAGTTTCCGGTTGTCTACTTCCGGTTTGCGCATTTCCGTTTCCTATTTTTCCACTTCCAGATTTCGTACATCGGAGGATAAGGCGTTTCCGGTTTTCATGGATCTTTCTGGTGTTCATGGATTAACTTCCTGTCCGATCTTCCTGTTTTGGATTTCCGGTGATAGAGAACTTCCTGGGGTTCCAGGTTTGTTCTTCAGGTTCGGTTTCCGAGGATCTAGTCATCATCTTGCCTAAGAGTTAGTCTTTTTTCCATAATTGTTTTTAAAAAATCGGAATGTTTAATGGGAAAATATTCATACCAAGACATTGCCAGTCTTGAAGTCTCTCTTGAAATTATATAGATATTCAGCATTTATTCTTTTATCAGTGGCAATATTTCGACGTAATTAAAGACTCTTCCGACTGGTTGCCATGTGGGTTTTTTGTTGCAACTTATTTCATATGCGCATATCATCGCTTAATTTCGAATGGTCTCACTCAGTCGGTCTATTCTAGGTATTAGCTCTAGATACGTAATTTGTCCTTTCATCCAACTTTAGATGGCCAGATGTGTTCGGGCCGTTCAGCCTTTTTTTCACGTCCTTTTTTCCTCTTATGTCGGCAGGTTGACATTTATTTTAACCAAAGGGATTTAATTTGTTGCCCAGATTCTAGCATAATTCTTATTCTAAATCTGACAGTGTCTGAAAGAAAATAGAATCAGAAGAGGTTACATAGGAAAGAGAATGAGAAGAGGTTACATAGGGAAGAGAATGCACCAAGAATAATGTCCTCCAGAATAAAATGACACTAAGAAAGGAGATATAACCCAAAAAAGGGAAAAGGAAGAAAGAATATAAGCCGAGTTGTTATTACACCGCAAAAACATCCATTACCGTTCAATCACTACTTGCTAAATCAATTATCTGCATTTAGCTACCAGAATAAGTTTTTATGCTTGCATACACTCCTCCCCATGCCTATTCCTATAAATATGGACCCTCAACCAGGCTACTGGTTAGGTCCTTCTCCAGTATATTAACTGATATAGACTGGCACCAGTCTGTACTCACTCCATAGTGACGCCTGTCACTAAGCGCGCTTGTGCATGCGACTGGAGCCCAAATAGGAAACAGATTCTCTTTTCAATTATTCTGCAAGCAGAACAACTGCACAAATATTATCAGAAAGTTTTTAAAGCTTTGCGCTGTGTCAGCTTACACTTGAAGGACTTCCTCACGCTAAGATATGCCTATTATGAAGTCTATCCTCCCAAAATTATGTCTTTGGAAGTATTTCGTGGTTATATTGAACTTTATAACTATGTATATAAATGTTACCGGTTTTCGTGGTTTCGTTTTCGTGGTAACAACTTTAACATGCCTAAGTCATCATCATATAAAAACACTATTACTCCAGTGAGCCCTTAATCACTTTCAGTTAAAAGTAAAAATAGTGCTTTACAAGGAATTACATTTATTTCCCTATGATAGGAAACAATCTTGAATTTAAATTTTTCCAGCCTTTCTTTGAAAGACGTTTGCATGTTTCTAGACTCTTTTTATCGAAATTCTAAGCTGTATGCTTCTTTCGTAATCTTTTTTCATTTTTTAAGAGTGTTTTAGCGAACGATAATCAAGTGCACGTCCGCAATCTGTGAACAAGTTCACGCTGTGGAGTATGGAGGACATGTGTGTTTTAAGTGCACTACATGTACCCCCACATCGATGTGCGGGTTTTGCATAGGGTGGTCTGCGTTCGTATCTAAGTTTCTTTAAGGATTATTCATCCTTACAGCGCTGCCCTATGGTCATCCTTCCCCTTCCTCCGTTGCTAGTAGAGTAAAGCTGTGTCTTGCAATATTCTAATATGTCTAATCCAGCAGCAACAGGGGGGGGGGGGGGGGGGTTTCGGCGAATTCGGAAGCAGTGATAGCTTTATTTGTGAGATTTTAATCCTTCGCTGCAGTTTTGACTAAATCTTTAGATGAAAGAATATCTTCTGCTATCATGGAGGCCAAGAAACAGGAAGTTTCTTCTGATTCCGACAATAGCCCGAGGGCTAGCTGGCGTTCCCGCAAATGGGGGAAACCGATTCCTCTAACGTCAATGCACGTATTCAGGTTTCCTAAGCAGAAGTCTAGAGCGACTAAGCTCTCGAAGGTGGGCTCTTGTAGTTCACCGGGTCAAACCGACATTAGACTTGAGGGTGACGGGTATAACCCTCAAGCAGTGGTGGCGGAGGCGGGAAGCTGACGTCCATAAGCCTGGTGCTTATGCTAATGCCAAAATTTTTTGGTCATACCGGTCGTCAAGATTCTTCATAGGTCGCCTATAGCTATAGTCCGCAATCTAGTTTTGCTAGTTCTTCCGGTTCCGTTGGGGTGGATTCGGGTCCTTGGGACTCTGGTTTACTTCCGTTTTCCGATGCTACTTCCATTCCGTCCTTTTCCGGTTTGTCTTCCGGTTTTGCAGGACATCCGGGTCTTCAAGATCCGGTTCTTACTTCTGTTCCGACCATTTCTGGTATGACTAATAAGCTCTTCCGACTTCGGCTTCCGGTTGGGACGTACTTCAGTGCTAGTGAATGAATTAAGAATAAAGAGCAATTAATTAGAGCAAATAAGCTCTCGAAGGTGGGCTCGTGTAGTTCACCGGGTCAAACCCACATTAGACTTGAGGGTGATGGGCATAACCCTCAAGCAGTGGTGGCGGAGGCGGGAAGCTGACGTCCATAAGCCTGGTGCTTATGCTAATGCCAAAAATTGTTGGTCATACCGGTCATCAAGATTCTTCATAGGTCGCCTATAGCTCTAGTCCGCAATCTAGTTTTGCTAGTTCTTCCGGTTCCGTTGGGGTGGATTCGGGTCCTCAGGACTCAGGTTTACTTCCGTTTTCCGGTGTTACTTCCGTTCCATCCTTTTCCGGTTTGTCTTCCGGTTTTGCAGGACATCTGGGTCTTCAAGATCTGGTTCTTACTTCCGTTCCGACAGTTTCCGGTATGACTAATAAGCTCTTCCGACTTCTGCTTCCGGTTGGGACGTACTTCCGGGCTAGTGAATGAATTAAGAATGAAGAGCAATTAATTAGAGCAACTAAGCTCTCGAAGGTGGGCTCGTGTAGTTCACCGGGTCAAACCCACATTAGACTTGAGGGTGACAGGCATAACCCTCAAGCAGTGGTGGCGGAGGCGGGAAGCTGACGTCCATAAGCCTGGTGCTTATGCTAATGCCAATGTCTTAGATCAGTTGTAGTGGATTCAGGTCCTCAGGACAGGGGTTACTTCCGTTTCCGGATCTACCTCCATTTTTTCCGTATCCGGCCTGACTTCCGGTTTGCGTATTTCCGGTTCCTATGCTTATTCTGGTTTTTTAATGTACATCCGAGTTCAGTTTCCGGTTGTATTCTTCCATTTTGCGCATTTCCGTTTCCTATTTTTCCACTTCCAGATTTGTACATCCGGGGATAGGGTCATTACCGGTTTTCATGGTGTTCTCTGATTAATTTCCGGTTCTGGCTTCCTTTTTTGGATTTCCGGTGATAGCTCTTACTGAGATTCCAGGTTTGTCTTTCCTAGGATCTAGTCATCATTTTGTCTAAGAGTTAGTCTTATTTCAGTAAGTGCTTTTAAAATTGGAATGTTTAGTCGCTGAAAATATTAATTCCGAGACATTGCCAGTCTTGAAGCCTCTTGGAATTGTAGATATTCAGTATTTATTCTTTTATCAATGAAACATTTCAACATAATTAAAGACTCTTCCGACTGGTTGCCGGATGGGTTTTTTGTTGCAGTCGATAAGTCAGTCTGTATTCTACGCATTATCGGTAGACGTCGCAATTAAAATTAATTTTTAATTTCATCCAACTTTAGATGGCCAGTTGTCTCCGGGCCGTTCAGCCTTTTTTCGCTCTCTTCTTTTCCTCTTAGGTCGGCAGGTTGACATATTTATTTTAACCAAGGGAATTAATTTCTTGAGGAAAATTCCTGTTTATAGCATAATTCTTAGTCTAATTCTGACAGGCGCTGAAAGGAATAGATTCAGTAGTGGATTCATAGGGAAGAGAATGGCTCTAAGATTAATGATTACAAGAGCAAGAAAACGCTGAGAATAGAGAAATAAGATTAGGGTGAAGGAAGAAGGAATAAAAGCCAAGTTTTTTCTTCTGCCTTGTCACAGTCATGGTTTAGGTGAGTCTTTTTGCTTAGATTTTATATCGCCTCTATTTTGCAGCGTTTTGTTTTGTGATTCATCCCGTAGTGTTTAATCATAATCTGGTATTAGCGTTTTGTGTATTTAACATCCAGCTGTTTCCGGGATTCATTATCATTCTATCAATCATTCCTTTTTATTAGCATATCAAACTCAATGACTTCCGTTTTTCCAAGATGATAATATTGGTTCTAAGTCTTTAATAATAATGAGTAAAGATAAGTATAGGTCTCTTCCTTCATCCTCTGCCCCTTCTCCTAAAGTTTTCTTCTAGTCATGTTCTCCTTCCGCTCTGTGTCTCTCTCTTTCTGTCTTCCTTCTTTTTTCCCTCCTATGGGGTTTTGCCGTATTTCATCTTCTATCAATCCTCTCCTGGGATCTTCTGGTCCTGTTCTTTCCTCTTCATCTTCCATTCTTCTTAATTCCTCTCTTCCTCTTCTTCCTCCTTTGATCAACTTGATCCGATTGTTTCTGTCGTTCTCTCTTTTGAGCTTGAGTTTCTAATTGTTGATTAAGGTCTGGTTTTCTCATTGTTTTCTGTTTTTAGGGATTCGTCCCTTGTTCATTCTTTCATGTCAGCTTTTTTCTCTATTCTTTCCATATCCTCTGGTCAGGATGTTGTATCTGTTCACATTCCTTCTGATCAATCTTTTTCCTCTTCTGATTCTTCACAGTTTTCTTCTCTTCTAGCTTCCAAGAGGCCTTGCTCTCCTCTTTCCATTTGAACTGTTGATTCTATGGCCTCTGGTGACTCTTCTAATCTTTTTTCTTCTCCATTTCCTAATCCTTCTTCTATTCTTCTATTTCCTAGTCGGTCAGGGCTGAGGAGATTTGTCCAGTCATGGTGTCTTCGGATGACTGGTCCTTGGCTCACTGGTGGATTGCTTAGACTCTTTCTTTTCTATAGTCCTTCCTTTTGTGTCGGCTCTTTCCTCTTCTAATTCTTCTTTCTTGTCTCCTCTGGTCTTTTCAATTGACAATTTGGTCATTATCATGTTAGATTTATTTGTGAATTATGTTAATTCTAAGGAATTTATACATACATGAGAGCGTTCATCCTAGCGTAGGTTTTCCTACCCTGTCATTAAATCTTAGTAAAATGATCTCTATTCGCGCTGAAACATTCTAATCTGCATTATTTTTAATTTCTCAAGGGGGTATGTCATGATTAAATCTCATGATTCTTACTCCCAATTCAAGATGGAGACCATCTCCCAGATCATTTCCAGTCTAGATCAGGGTATGTGGTCATTTCCATCGACCAAAATGACTCCTTTTTTCATGTGTTCATTTACCATTCCTTCAGAAAATTCCTGAGATTTGCTTACTCAGATCGAGTTTGGCAGTTTCGCGCCATGGCTTTTGGCTTTACCACGGCTCCTTTTCTTTTTCTCGCCTAGTCTCGGCCGTGGCAGAAATTTTCACCATCGTTCTATCCATCTCCACGTTTATATAGACGATTGGTTAGTAAAGTAAGTCTTCTTCAATTCTTTCTGGAAGTTCTCCCCTCAGGCGATTATCTTCACAGACGCTTCTCAGGAGGGATGGGGAGCAGTCTGGGACTCCCTGTCGGTTTCCGGTCTTTGGTCCCTGGAGGAGTCTGCAGCTCATATCAATATTCTGGAATTGTGTGGTGTCAAGAAGAGTGTCCTTTCATGGTCAGATCTTGTGATAGGTCTCAAAGTCTCGATTCGGTCGGACAATTCGACAGTGGTCTCTTATATCAACAGGCACAGGGCTAGAAGGTCATCCCTCCTTTGTATATAAGTGTAGAACCTTCTCTTATGGTGTCGCAAGAATCAGATTCTTCTAGTGTCTCCTCATGTCCCAGGCAGTCTGAATTTTCTTGCGGACCAACTGTCACGTCCCAGCAAATTCGCCCACACACAGTGGCGGTTAAAGAGGTCGGTTGTCAAAGCGATTTTCAGTTTTATGGATCGTCCTCTAGTAGATCTGTTTGCGACATCTCTGAATGCTCAGATCTCCTCTTACATGTCTCTTTTTCCGGACAGTCGAGCCCTGGCGGTGGATGACCGGTCTCAGTCCTGGACAGGAATGTTCGTCTATGCGGTCCCTCCAACGATTTTGATTCCGTTAGTGTCAGAGCTCTAGATAAGCAGGGTTTTTGCGTTTTCACCCAATAAAATTGCCAATCACCCAATTAATTTTCAACATCATGAGTACTGAAATAGAAAATCACCCAATTAATTTCAGTTCTCTTGCTAATAATGTATAATAGCCCAATTAAATTCCAAAGAAACCCAATTTACAAAATGTCTAAGAGTGAATCACCCAATTTTTTAAAAGCTTATCTAGAGCTCTGGTTAGTGTTGAAGAATGTCAAAGAACAAATGTGCGAGATTCATTTATAGCTCCTTTTTGGCCAAAGAGGATTTGGTTTGTAGACCTTCTAGATCTCCTGGTAGACTTCCCTCGTCTTCTTCCATTCTCCCAGGATCTTCTGTCTCAAGTAAGAGGTCTTTGTCTTCATCCAAACTCAGAAATCTTCAGTCTGTGTGTTTGGAGAATATCAAAACTAAAGTCTACGGGAATAAAGTTTCTTCAAGATCTCCAGTAATTATCAATTCTTCCAGAAGAGAGTCAAACCGCAGAGTTTACAAGTGTCGACTTTTTGGAGAATGGTGTTCAGACCATGGTCTCGTGCCCGATTCTGTTTCTATTCCCCAAGTATTAGACTTTTTTAACATATCTCTGATTCCTTCCATTTATCAGCTAATTTGGTATGAGGATATAGATTCTCTCTGACATCTTCTTCCTTGCCTTCTGTGTGCCGATGTCAAGGACACTAAGACCTTTAATAGTTTTTATTAGAGGTCTAGGCAATATTCGTCCTCCGATAGCTAAGCCTTTGCCTTCATGGCTTTGGTTCTTCAAGTGCTGGCAGGCCGTCATTTTGAACCTCTCCTCTATTAATATTAACGGCCTCTGCTAGAAGGCGTTCAGAATCCATCTTTTTCTGCGGAACGGGAGAGATTTATAGTTTCAGGAGACGGTTTAGTTTTAATCCCAGAAGGGATTTTTGATCTAAAACTCAGTCTAACCGGTTTCCTGCTAGTCCGATCATTTAAAAATCATTATCGTCTTTTTCACCTTCCGATAAACTCTGATGTCCTGTTAGGGCATTAAGAATGTACAAACAGCGAACTGATTTCAAAAGATTTGATCTGTCCTTTTTATGTTTTTCTTATGCGGAAGAGTTAAAACTAAGCCGGTCTCAAAGTTTACGATATCCTGATGGATTTGGGAGATGATTAAGCTTTGTTACGAGATTGCTTCTCCAGAAGAAATTAATCTCTCCCATATTAAAGCTCACGATGTTAGAGGAATGGCTTCCTCTTTTGCGCTTTTTGCTGGTTCGTATTTAGATGAAGTCATGCAGGTTGCAGGATGAAAATCTGAATCCTCTTTTACAACCTTTTATCTGAAAGATCAGAGTGCAGCAGCCTCCTACTTTCGTAATATTACGATTTTAACCAATATAGCTGAAGACCATTTACCAAGCACATCTCACCATTTTCGTTAAGAAATGTTGAGAGTTTATTTTGGTTTTTATTTATCTATAAGTTCAAATTTCCCTTATTTGATAATCACGGTGTGATTGATTTAAATACACTATTATATTATGTTATTAACATTTGGATAAGATTGGTTTGATTTTTATCCTTTGATTGATTCTCAAATCGCCTCCCACCTAATGTTTTAAGTGGGGCACTGACCAAATCTACGGGTTTAGCAAGTAGTGATTGAACGGTAATGGATGTTTTTGTGGTGTAATAACAACCCCTTGCGGGTTGGTCTGTTGTTTTATTAACCACTATAAAAACATACTTACTGTTCAATCACTACGACCTGGCCTCAGCCACCCTGCGTGGAATTGATTTGAGAATTTGCCTATAATATTTGGCACTTAAATCCAGAAAAGTGAATCTGTTTCCTATTTGGGCTCCAGTGCGCGCGCGCTTAGTGACAGGCGTCACTATGGAGTGAGTACAGACTGGTGCCAGTCTATATCGGTTAATATACTGGAGATGGACCTAACCAGTAGCCTGGTTGAGGGTCCATATTTATAGGAATAGGCATGGGGAGGAGTGTATGCAAGCATAAAAATCTTATTCTGGTAGCTAAATGCAGATAATTGATTTAGCAAGTAGTGATATAACGGTAAGTATGTTTTTATAGTGGTTAATAAAACAACAGACCAACCCGCAAGGGGGTCTGTGGGGTGTTTTCTTCTGTCGTCATGGTTTTCGGCGAGTCATTTCGGTCTGGTTTCATATCGCCTCTTTGTCTTTCACATGTTTTTCTTACTTTTTCTCTATTATTTTTCATCTTTTTGGCTCGATTCTAATTTTATCCTTTTACTTAAAAGCTTGCTCTTTCCTTACATCTCGGCATCAGTCTCTCGGCTAGTAAAATTTTTAAATTTTGTTGTTTCCTACTTCCGGTATCTTTTTATCGTTGTCTGTGCATGTGATTCAACCCAAAAGTGTGTATTTCGCTTTATTTCATCATAAATGCGTATTTGTCTTCTTCATTTGTTGTTAATTAGAATCAGTGTTTTGTGTATTTAATATTCGAGCTGATCCCGGAGATTCTTTATCAATCAATCAATCTATCAATTTTTTTATTGGCATATCACACACAATGACATATGCCATGGTACACTCATTTAACTACATTTTACACACATGAAACTATAGGTCCTAGACAATAATATAATAAATAAGTAAATTAAAATGTACAGGTTTAATGTGTAGGGCTATGATTTAAGTTTATTGCCACTAGGCATAAATGTCAGACTGTTCGGAATATCTAATTAATCAATATATCAAATACAGTGAGGTAAGGTGAATTTACCAGGAATCATGAAGTTGGCTAGTTTCCCAATGAAATTGATATGGACGTTGATTAAGATATTGGACACAGTTATGCAATCATTATATGAACCTGTCTCGTGTTCAGCCTGACAATCTGACGTATTATGTCATTGCATAGGATTTAAAGTACAAGCCTGAGCAGCTAGGCAAACGTTGATGTAATCAATAACAATTTTTATTTGATCACAATCTCCATTTTTTCTGACACAAAAAAAATTAAAAATAAAGATTTTAATTGGCTACACCTATCAAGCGAGACAAAATTAGTAAACTCATTAGGCTTTTTAAAGAGCGATTGGCTCTGCTAATCGTAATGTGGACATTCCATTATAGAGTGTTTTTCATCCTCGATTAGGTTCTGGTTACAAAGCTTACAGAATTGTAGATGCGCAGGTATTAGTGGTGTTTTGTACCTATCTTCCTCAATATGTAAGGTGTGTTCACTTATCCTGAGTTTTGAAAAGAAATTTTGTTTTGTGAAATTCTTTTCAAAATGAGGATAATTTTCTAGGGCAAAGCTTTGTTTATATTTTGAACCCCGGTTATGCCAGTCTTCAAGACAGTCAAAGTATTGCCATAGTTCACTTATCAGGCCATATCATGCATTCAATTCATAGAATCGCGTCGACGTCATCAAAATTATATTTCCCTTAGTGATGGCTAAGAATAAGGATATAGGCCAGGATTTTATGGTTGGAGCATCATGCCATATGTAAACTGTGTGTTTTTATGAGCAGTCCTCTTTAGCATATAATAAGTTTGCCCCATCTTTAAGGGTGGCCCTTATCAAAAGGGCCTGATGTTCTTGGATCTAGGACCCTTCTCTGCAGTTTCTTCTCCAAAATGGTCTTCTCTTCCATCCAATCAGAAGCTATTAGCATTAGAGGGGTTGTTGGCTTTCTATGATTGTCAAGGAGTCTATAGAAGAGGCTCTACCTTGGAAAGAAGACCCAGGCTTCTGTTCAACGATCTTCATAGTTTTCAATTCTTATAAGACTGACGTCCTTTTATCTTCCTGAAGAAGTTATATCTTCTTTCTTTATCTCCTAAATTCAGGATGGAGTCCTCCCCTATCGCAAGTCTATTTTTCAGGCATGTGATCCTTTTCTATCGATCATTAGGATGCTTTTTTACCTTTCCTTCTGAAGGTATATGAGTTTTGCTTTCAAGGATAGGGTATGGCAGTTTGAGCCATGCCCTTCGATCTGACCGTGGCGCCTTTCTTTTCACACATCTCGTCTCAGCCGTGGCAGGTGTCTTGCGTCATTGTTTTATTCTTCTTCAGTCTTTATAGACGTTCCGTTAATAAAAGCTAGATCTTTCTCAATTCTTTCAAGATTTATTTGCAGTTCGCCTTGCAGCCTAGGTTGAAGTCAAGCCTAATTCCTTCTGAAGGTTCTCCCATCTAGGCATCTCCCTCGAGCTGTTTTCAGGGTCAAGTTTTTTCCTTCAGAGACAAGGGTAGAGGCAATCTTGTTGACAGTGGTCACCCTGACATCCTCTTTCCATGGCAGGGCAAGATTTTTTCTTAGGATTCTAGGCTTGATGATCAGTGTCGAGAATGTCATTCCCAGGGTGACGTTGATGAGAAAACTTTCTAATGTTCCTGAACTTCTTCTAGTGGCAGTCAATACATTCTAGTTCCCTCTGATGGGCGTCCGATTAGTCAAGACCTCCCCTCACGTGATTATTTCATGGTTTTTTTTCACAGGATGGGTGGGGAGCAGTTTGGGCTCCCTGATTTTGCCAGTCTTTGGTCCCTGGAGGAGTCATTTTCTCACATCAATTTGGTGGAGTTGTGACTTGTCAAGAAGCCTCTCCACTTTTGGTCGGATCGAGTGTTAGGCATCAAGATCTCGATTCTATCAGTCAATGCCACGGGGTTTCCTTTCATTTTCAGACGGAGGAACAAGGTTTTTTCTTCTTTTTATGGGGATATTAGATCCTTTTCTCGGGATGTCTCTAGATCCAAATCTTTCTGGTTCCCAGTCATGTTCCAGTCAGTCGGATATTTCTTGTGGACCAGTAGTTCAGTCCTAGCAAGTTCTCGCTCACTGAGTGGCAGTTTAGGAGGTTAGTTGCCAAAAGCGTTTTCAAGCTTCTGAGTCTTCCCCATGTAGATCTTTTTGCAACATGTCTGATTGCCCAGATCTCATCTTTCATGTCTCCCTTTTCGGACAGTCAGGTTTGGGCGATGATCGCATTGTCTCAGTTTTGGACAGGATTGTTTGATTTCATGTTCCTTCCAATATTCCTGATTCTAAGGGTTCTGAAGATAGTCATGAACCAGTTTAAAGAATTTCTTCTAGCAGCACCCTTTTGGTCAAAGAGAATCTGATTGGTAGCCTTTCTCAATCTTCTGGTAAGATTTTGCTATCCTTCTCCCAGTATCATCAGATCTCGCTCAAGTAAGGGGCTTACATCTTCATCCAACCAAGAATTCTTCATCCTGTGTGTTTGGAGAATTTTTTAGTGTCCGGTCTCTGTGAGATCAACTTTTCTTCAAGATCTCAGGAAATCATTGTCTCTTCTTCCAGGAGGGAGTCGACCTGTCGAATTTGTACAAAGTTTCTTGCCTGATTCAGTTTCTGTTTCCTAGGTGTTAGATTTTTAATCTTATCTATTCGATTCATTTCATGTATCAACTTTCACCATTAGGGGTTATAGATTTCTTTGGCTTCTTCTCTTCCTTGTCTTCTGAATGCTGATATCAAGGATTCTAAATGGTTTTATTAGAAGATTGGGCAATATTTGACCTCCAGTGGCTAAGCCTTTGTCTTCCTGAAATTTGGCCTTGATTCTTCAAGTTTTGGCAGGTCTCCATTTTGAGCCAATTGGATCTATCAGTCTCAAACTATTGACTCTTATGGCTGTTTTCCTTGTTGCTGCCACTTCAGCCAGGAGAAGATCCAAAATTCATGCCCTTTCCGCAGAATAAGACAGATTTATCGATTCTGGGGATGGTCTAGTTTTATATCCCAGAAGGGATTTTATCGAAGACCCAGTCTAACCGTTACTCAGCCAAACCTATTATTCTTAAATCTTTATCTTCTTTTTCGCCATCGGACAGAGTCTGGTGTCCTGTCAGGGCATTAAAAGTCTATAAACGTTGTACCAATTTTAAATAGATCAGATTCTTCGCTCTTTTCGCCCGCTCATCGTTGGACGACGTCATGCAAGTTGCAGGTTGGAAATCTGAATTGACTTACCGCTTTCTTTTTAAAGGATCAAAGTCCAGCGGCCTTTTATTAGAAAGATAAGTTTTTTAAACAAAACAAGAAAAGAACCATTTACCAAGCACATCTAGTCAATTTCATTAGTCTGTATGTCTGACAGATATGGTGTGAATATTCTCTTGTTTTGTTTATTTCATTGAGTTGACAGTTTTCCTTGTTTGATAATCACTGTGTGATTTGTTATGGATGCACTATTATGTTAATTTATTAACCTTTGGGTAGGAGTTGTTTAATTTTTATCCTTGTTTAATGATTCTCAAATCTCCACCCACCAAAGGTTTTTAAGTGGGGCACTGACCAAATCTACGGTTTTAGTAAGTAGTGATTGAACAGTATAGATGTTTTTGTGGTGTAATAACAACCCCCAACAGACTCCCTTTAGTGGGTTGGTCTGTAGTTTTATTAACCACTTTAAAACATACTTACCATTCAATCACTACGACCTGGCTTCAGCCACCCTGCGTAGGAATGATTTGAGAATCTGTTTGTAATATTTGGCACTTAAATTTAGAAAAGTGAATCTGTTTCCTATTTGGGCTCCTATGCGCATGCGCAACCATGCTTAGTGACAGGTGTCACCAAGGAGTAAGTACAGATGGATCCAGGCTATATCAGGTCATATGCTGGGTGTATACCCTACCAGTAGCCTGGTTGAGGTTATACATAGAAATGGAATAGCCATATGGGGGTTTGTAAGCAAGCATAAAAATCTTATTCTGGTGGCGAAATGCAGAGTAGATGATTTAGCAAGTAGTGATTAAACGGTAAGTATATTTTATAGTGGTTAATAAAACTACAGACCAACCGACTGAAGGGGGATATGTTGGGTTTTTTAGATATGCCACGCCCATTTCTAGCTAAGATCCACTCACACTTTGCCCGTATTGGGATCAGTGGATCACTGCACTCCTTGAATCTAAATTTCCAGAAAACTACACAGGTAAGCTGTTGAATATTTTTAATGCAATTTGACCATGTGCTGTTGCTGCTTATGGCAGCAACAGCGCCCAGTCAAATTACTTTATTAAATTATTCAGCAATGTTTGTTCAGTAGAAAAGACATAAAATTCATACAACTGGTCGACCTAAACTAAGCATTTGTGACACTATATCACGCCATTCATGACATAATTGATTATGATGTCAGCCTACAAGTGACGTAGTTGTTTATGACGCCATATGCGTGACTGGGAAACTGGATTCCTCAATTGTCATTGCATGTTTGTCATATAAGTCATGCATGTTTCAGTGTGAGTGTATGGGTAAATTTTGTGCCATATCTTGGTGTCTTTGTCTTAAAAATAATGAAAAATGTTACATATACTGATATTTGCCATCAAACAAATTCGCCTGTGTGCAGTTTGAAAAATCAAGTCAGATTCATTCGACCGTGCACAAGGGTGGTAAAGTCGCTGGTCAAGCTGAGGAAGCGTCGGTTATAACATACATGGATCCTGGCAACCACTGGTGTCGTTTGTGTAATCACATCTCCAGTAATATTTTTGACGTCCTGCAACACCTGCACTCAAAGAAACATAAACAGGTATACATTTGATAGTATCTTATGTTTCATGTTCTGATCCTACTAATTAGTGTGTTGTGTTTTGATTGAATCCCGATTGTGTTGCTTAGAGTTAGTCTTCTTTGTATATATTATTGCAATTCACAATGGACCTTTGCAGTTTCCCTGTCGATCTCTAGATACGCTCCACCCACACCACGCTCGTGTTGGAATCGATCGATCCCTGAATTCCATGACTATCAATTTCCCGCCCATTCAAATTAGTATTCAATTGACAATCATTACCAGTACATAATGTTTGAAACTCTTTTAGTAAACATACATGTACATGTACCATATACCATAATTTCCTGTAGCTATGACACAGTTTTAATTTTACACTTGCTACATTGTATATTTTCTGACAAAGTTTGCTAATATTTATATTTTCATTCATTTAAATTTACATTTTCTAAACATCAATTTATCTTAAATATGAGGATCAGACTTTGTTTGACTGATTTTGATCAGAGTAGACTCGGTGCCCTATGCACTAGTGGATCCTATCCACAAGAAATTATGGTAATGCCATATCCATAGTTGCAAGTACCATCCTATGTTTTCCATGAATTGGCTATAGGTATTTCCTCATGGTCAGCTTATCTGATTTCTGACATCCTATGATCCCATCTAGATAAGATGAAGCTACTATGCACCATCTCTGCTTTTCGGAGTTGTTTCAGACAGTGTTCTCATGCTATGTTGTTTTCCTTGTTGCTAAAATTTGAAGTTATATCTTTGACCATACTGGTCAAGAAGTTAAACACGTTCTCAGTGAGGATACCTATTTGTAAGGCCAGGAGAAGAGTACTGTACTTTAGAAAACTTATTATCCTGGAGTCCTTATTCTTGTGAAATAAATATATAACTTGATGAATATTATGATAGCAATTCAGATAAATTATTCTAGAATTAATCAGGGTTTTATTGAAACTAAGAATTTAATAGACAAGATATGTCAAGAAAAGTCCAAGAGAAAACAAGTAGAATGACTGGCTTAGTTACTGAAAAAAAGTCTTCTCAAGATGACCGTAAACGCCAGTTTTGACCACCTTGACCATTAAATGTTTAACATGAGCATGCAAATACACATTTTAATATTTGTTACTGCCGGGGAGCTCTGTGCAATTTTAGCCAAGCTGCTTGAGTGTATATAAATGTTTCATTACCCTCTTCCCATTTTGTGAGTGCATGAGTTATGTTTCTTGTTCTTTCTATCTGTGCCTTAAAGCATCCATCTGTCAGCGAATCTAATTTACAGGTTTTATTCCATATCTATTCGAGTTTAGTTAACCTAACTTATCAAAAGGTTGAATATGCATCATGGAAGAGGTCTATTACTTGGCGGTTAAAAAATCAATGCATGTTACCGTAGTGTAAGTTAATTTAGAATTTCCACCTGATTGCTCAAGTTTTCAGCGGAGAGATATTGATTATTAGCTCACCTGGCTTTTGCATCTGGCCTGAAAGGCTAAGTTAGCTTATGTGCCGTGGCTACCTTACATCGTTTGGCTGTCATCAACTTTTCCTTTAAATGACTTCTGAAGAACCACTGGGCAGATTCCAACCAATTATGTCAGGAAGAATCCTTGGGTGACCATGACCATCTCAGATTTTGTGCTATTTTTAGAAACTCATTTAAACATGTCCGAAATCGCTTGGCCGATTTAGTTGAAACTGAAGAAACTGTGTCAAGGACAATGACAGAAACAAATGTGGTCAAGAGAACCTGATTGGTCTATTTCGCTGGCAACCATTTTGGATGACCTAGTTTTCACAAAAATCACTCCGGACTAAGGACCATTAAAGTTTGTTCAAAGAAAGTTGATAACTTTATATTCTTAATAAAACCTGGCCACCATGGACCAATCAAAATGTAGTGTTTGGTGGCCATATTGGATTTTGTTATTTGCTGGAGTTTGATGGCGGAAATAGTTGTATATATCTTTATTAGTATGGTGATGTCAAATTTTCCAATTTTACTTTTGCAAGATAAACGTATATTGATGGCTATCCTGATTTATTTTCCCACATAACTCCTAAAGAAATAAAACGAGAAGCTTCAAATGACTTAGGAATCACTAGGCTAATGGAGGATTCCAGTTTATCCATTAATCATATGATGTCATACTCAACTATGTGACCTGCAGGATGATGTCATAATCAATTATGTAGCTAAGTTCATCACGAATGCATAATTGATGACAGACTAATCGTGGTGTACAAATTGTATGTCTTATTTAATAAACATGCTGTTGAATATTTTGAAACTAATTTGACTGGACGCTGTTGCTGCCTAGTTTTAAAATATTCAACAGCTTACCTGTATATTTTTCTTGAAATTGAGATGCAGGGAGTGCAGGGATCGATCCCAACACGAACGAAGCGTGGTTGGAGCTTAACTAGGGATGGGCGGGGTATAGCTAACTGGATTCCTCCATTGCAACCAAATGTGTCAGCAAGCATGCTTAAGTCATAGAGATAAAAGATTGTTAAAATCAAGCTAACTGGTCGATTTGAGTGGTGGGGGCCATCTTGGATGTTACACTATATGTTGCCTACTGAATTGTGAATGGTGGCCTACTTATCGGGCTAGTTGTGTAGCAGCCACAGCATAACTATGTAACTATGTCTTGTTATTAACAAACTCTAAATCTATTTTGAGGCATGAAATACCAAAAGTATTTAAGTGTCAATGAAAATTAATCGATCAATCAAATATAATTTTAATTCTGAAATAAGATTTTGATTTCATCAGTATATTTTGATGTGCATTGGTCAGAGCGCTCGGTAGTGAAGCTTTACAGCGATAAATAAAAGTATTGGCAAATGGTAAGAGAATGGCAAGTGTTGATGTGAAAATAATAGCTTATGTGATAAATAGAATCTCAAACTCATTTCCATTTCATATCAAATTTATCACACTCATTTTGTAAGGTCTCGTAAGGAACTCGCTAAAGCTTGTTACAAATGGGATCTTACTAAACATATGTGATAAATTTGATTTGAAATTGCAACTAATTTGCAATCATCTATCACTGATGCATACTACTGTGGCTATTTTACAATATATGATGTCTAGAAACATGTACTCCATTTATTGTTGTTCTAGTCAAACTGTCAATGGAGAGATCTGATCTGTCACTCAAGTACCTGATGACATATAATCAAGTACGTCACTAGTTAGCTGATGTCACAATCATAATAAACCTATATCTCCGTCATGAAAATCCAAAAGTCTATCACTTGTGTACAAATTCTGTCTCCTGACAAATTTACACTATAATAAACATTCTATCCAATATTTTGAAACTAATTTGACTGGGAGATGTTGCTGCCGATGTCAAATTAATTTCAAAATATCAGCTTACCTGTATAATTACCATGAAAGTTAGATTCTAGGAATTCAGGTTTTCAAAGTTTCAAATCGATTCCAATATGCTTAAAATGGGGGTGGAATTTAGCTAGAAGTGGGTGTGGCTACTGTGACAGCTAGATATGGATTTCTCCATTACAGATTTAACCAGGACATACTAAGTCTCTCATGCATACATGTGGTTTACATTCCATTTAGTAAGCCTTTGTCTTGGCACTAATTCACCTTTCCAGAGTATCCATCTATCATCTTATGTCATATGACATCATAATCAGCTAAGCGGCGTGTAGGATGACATCATAATCATTACATCATAAATGATTCTATTTGGCCCTTCTTTTACTCTTAATAGTATGACACGTACGAATTGTATGTGTCTAGTATTTAATAAACATGCTGTTGAATATTTTGAAACTAATTTGACTGGACGCTGTTCCTGCCTGTGGCAGTAACAGCACCCAGTCAAATTAGTTACAAAATATTAAATAGCTTACCTGTATGGTTTTCTGGAAATTGATAGTTGTGGAGTTCATAGATCGATCGATCTTAACACGAGTGAGCTGTGGGTGGAGCTTAGCTAGAGATGGGCGGGGCATGGCTAAAAATGGAAAGGTCCATTACTTCACTTTGAATACATGAATATGAATTAATGAATAACTAACACTACCTGAAATCATGCTACATATATTTACCTACAATGCTTCAGAATGAGAATCAGCTGGATCGACCATGGATGTCAGATTCAGTGAAATCACCAGAGAAAAAGCCATCTAGCAAGAAACAATCGAAAATTGAACCATTTAAAGGTAGCTTTAGTATTACTGTGGTACTGTATTGATTCGGCATATGATTTAGTATATTTATCATAGATTTGGTGTTGTTGAATAGTGATTACTTAGATGCATTATATTTTGTTGATAAAATTCAATATAAATGTTTGCTTGTTCTATCTTAGGGTCATCATAGATGTATTTTGTTTTATTACATATCTAACATGTTATCCACATGACTATTCTTTAACCTTTTAAGCCTTGAATGTATTCAAGAAAATTTAAATTTTTTCAAAGAAAATTTAAATTTGCAGACCAAGAGAAGACTGTTTTTGAACGTTTAGCACTGGAATGACTGGCTCGGTTATCATTCCAGTGGTAAAACTTAAAAAATAGTCTTCTCTTGGTCTGCAAATTGACATTTCTCAAAGCCACTGTAGAAGCTGTTTTTGGCTGATATAAGTGTTAAAGGGTTCAATTGCACAGTAGGATATTGAGTATCAGCATTCAGACCTGAGCATTACAGATATCACCCAGCATATCTCTACTAGCGCAGATATACAATATCTCCGCCTACGACTGATTTGCATCCTCTGTACATTCCGAACTCATATGGACAACAATGACAAATGAATCAAAGCTTACTAAGCAAACAACAGTTAATTCTGATTGTGTTGCATTTAAATTATTACAATATAAACTCCTTTTATAAGATCGTATCTTAGTTAAGTTTAACCCTTTAACCTTTGAATTTATTCAAAAAAATTTTAATCTCACAGAAAATGTCCATTTATAGACCAAGAGAAGAATATTTTTGAAAATTTACCACTGGAATGACTGGCTCAGTTACTGAGCCAGTCATTCTAGTGGTAAATTTTAAACAATAGTCCTCTCTTGGTCTGCAAATGGCCATTTCTCAAGACCACTGCAGAAGCTGTTTTGGCTAATATGAGTGTTAAAGGGTCAATTAGTGCAGGAATCATTAAATTGCCTAACTACATTTAATTTATTCCAAACGCTTGTAGTGCTTGCAAGATTTAATAGTCCTTCAACTTGAGATCGGATTTGTCCTGTACTGTAGCACTGAATACCATTAACACTCAAATTTGTTAAAAAAGAATTTCAATTTTCTCATTGAAAATGTCCATTTGCAGACCCGCGAATGCTAGAATACTATTTTCGAAAATTTACCACTTAAATCACTGGCTCGTTTATCAAGCCAGTCATTTCAATGGTAAAATTTCAAAAATGGTCTTCTCTTGGTCTGTAAATGGACATTTCTCAAGACCACTGCTGATGCTGTTTTTGGCTGGCATGAGTGCTAGTGGGGTTCGTGGTCATGCCGGCCAAAACCAGCCTCTGTTATGGTCTTGTGGAATGGCTATTTACACGACAAGAGAATACAATTTTTTGAAAATTTGCTCGATAACTGAGCCAGTCATTCCAGTGATAAATTTTCAAAAATTGTATTCTCTTGGCCTGTAAATGCACATTCAATAGGAAGATATTTAAATTTTCTTGAACACATTTGACCATTAACGGGTTAAATATTCTCATCTGCATATCTATGTTATTTTGATAGATCAATCCATTCTATTCTATCCACTCTGTCAGGATCTAAACCATGGTAGTCAAGGATAGACACCTTTTTGTCAGTTCATATTGTTGTGAAGTCTTTTTTTGAGAAGTTATTAATATTGTTTTATTTCTTGGTGTTAGTGTCAAACTATGTGGAATGTGGAATAGAGGAGGGATAATGAGTAATCCTTGATGTTCATGATATTATGACATGCATTGCCTCAGGCTATCATAATAATGTACTTACAGCAATTATTATATTGATGTTTGTTGTTAGGTTTAAATAGCATAAAATATGAGTTTCATTGACCTTTGTTTGAGTGATGGTTGAGCCCCCCCCCCCCCAATAGTTCTCCAGTATCCCAGACATGTGTGAGTGTGCTGCTTGAACTGGCAAAGTCGCATTATAAGATTGGGGTATTGTCGGCTCCATTTTCCAGTGGATCCTGGCAGTATTAAAGCCATGGTCTCCATTCACTGTAATCTTGCTCATCTAATCTGTTGATGTTGCATAGTCTATCTAATTGGTTCTCCTAGTTTTGAACTTTATGTCATGTTTAACACTTACCACTCTGATGTCAATATTCTATCTTTTACTCTGTCAATAGCAAAGAAACTAGCACACATTTTCAACAATTTTGGTGGAAGATGTTGCTGTCTACGACAACACCATCTTCCACCAAAATTGTTGAAAAGTGAACACCAGTTCTACTTCGAATAATACTTACCAGATGTACTATTATGATAATGTCTATTATCTAGTCTAGCTCAAAATAAACAATTAAAACTCCGCACTCTCCTGGTCCTGCCCATACTGTGTCCGGGAATACCATAGCCGCAGGTACCGAGTCAATTCCCAATCACAGTCAGATTCGTCTATTTTGCGCTTGTTTCAAGTCGCATGTGTTTAGAGTGTCATTTAATTGATAAATTAAGCAGTTTTAGCGCGTGTTTGTGAAAACCATCGCTGGACTAATGGAGGAACTAGGGAAATCATCACAGGGGCATGTTGTATCAATCTAGAATTTATACATTCGTGCCATAATGACTGTTTGAAATTTCCTTAAATTGGCACATTGTTTTATAATGTTAGCCATTGTTGGAGTCGCTTCTGTACCCGTTAACTTTTAGTTTTAATTCGGGTACTCGGTTAATTTCTCTTGCGACTCGGTTCCTCTAAGATGGATGCGCCCTTAGCCAAGATGGCGGCGCCCATGTAATATGTCGTTATTGGCTTGGTGTATCCAGGCACTCTGTTATCGCCGATTTTAGCTCTCGCTTCATTGTCGAGGGTGTTTGTAGTGATCGGCGAGGTTTTCTTGGTTATTTAACGTTAGTTAAAGGCTGAGTTGTGTTTTGTAAAAAATTTTCACTCAAAAAAGTTTCAAATATTTCCTGCCTAAGACTTGTTATCATTAATTTAAGAGAAAGTTAATGTGTTTAAGAAATCTTAACTATCAAGTCTATTGTGCGTATTGCTCGTCATCATTCTTCTCTGTGTTCGCAGAAACCGAAGAACCCGGACACGTTGTGCCAGAAGTGCAACAGGTTCATGAAACGGAAGTATCTTGGTCATCACTGTGTGGCGTGTGCGAAGTGTAAGGTCGGAAGCCCTTGTGATGTGTGCGTCAAGTGGTCGTCGGCAATGGTGGCTGAGTTTGACAGGGATCGACGGGCGAGGCTGGAGCGTATAGAGAAGGACAAGGCAGTGAAGCGGCAGCAAGCGTCGTTGGTTGGACTGGAAGGTCGGCTGAATGAGAGGATGGATTCAGCACTGGGCATATGGGCGGCCCAGTTCAAGGCCATGTTTGATTCATTACAGTCCACGGTCCCGGTGAGGCAAGCTGGTGCAGGGCAACCATTAGGTGGTCCGGCTAGTTCTGCTGAGGGTCATGCACCTGACCCTTCTCTGTCCTCGGCTCAAGAGCCGTCGGTAGAGGAGGAAGATTTGCTGTTGATGGAAGACTCCGGCATGCCGGATCTTTCAATCTCGGCGATGCCTAGTACGTCCCAGGGGTCTCCCTCGGGATTTGTACGGGTTTGCCAGGCGGATGGTGATGTCGACGTTCCGTCAGGCATTTTTCATCCGTTATTTGTGCAACCGGATATGCCGGCGGAGCCGTGGTTTGCGGTTCCGACGGCTATCCCGGCGGCGTTAGGCGCGGCTCCTATCGGAGTGACAGTGCCAGCCGTGATTGAGGCGGTCGTAGTCCCGGATCCCGTGTTGGAGCCGATGGACTGCGGAGAATCCGTATCCGGCGATTCGTTGGATACTGGTGCCGCTGGTAGTCGCGCTATGGATGCCCCGTCCTGGCAGAGACGTATATCGTAGCGTTCAGCAAGGATCGTCGGTGGCCCTCTCATCTAAGGGAGAGAGGGAGGATGAAAACGGGAGTTCTTTAATGGACGATTCCGCTTTCTGCACCGAAGCTGAATGGGTGCAGGTCCTTGGATGGATGACCAATCGTCTCGGGTTGGCATCGGATCTAGGATCTCAGCGCGATCCGGCGATGGAGCGGATGTCAGAGCGTGCGGCTAGCGCTCTGTCCAGTGGCTCTTAGGCCATGCCTACACTCCCCTTGGACACGCAGACTTCTGACATGTTGGAAGTTGCGGCATATCGTCTGGTTCAGCCAGACTATGCGTTGCCCAAGGCCCCGAAGGGGATAAGGAGTAGGGTCCGTTTTCCGGAGCAGGCTTATCATCAGTACGCCAGGGTTCCACGGCTTTCCGTTGCAGAACGTGAGGCGCTGAATAGGCCGTTGGCTGGGAAGGCCAAGGGGCGGTCACGTCCCTTGGTTTCTCAGACCAACAAAGACCCGTTTAATGAGCTCACGCTCATTGAGGATGCGGCTAGGGCAGCCATGGCTGCGCTGTCGCACGGGTGTACCGCCTTGCAGGGTATGCTGGACTGCACGGCGGAAGGCGGACAGGTGCCAGAGGCTGCTCCCGGAGTTGTTCGGGACACCATGCGCCTGTCTCAGGATTGCCTGGCCAGGGTGATCACAAGAACTTTAGCAGAGCGACGGAGAATGATTCTCGATTGTGTGGAACCAGGACCGGAGATGAGGGCAGCGTTATCTTCTGCGCCTTTCATAGGTCCAGGCTTGTTCGGCGGCTCGGCACGACAAGCGCTTTCTAAAGTTGCATCGATGGTGGCGGAGCAAGAGGTGGTCGGCAAGTCGTGGAAGTCGACCAAGAGGACTCAGCCGCAACAGTCCTACCGTCAACACAGGCAGGAGCAGCAGAGGCAGCGTCCTAGATCGCCCTTCCGTCCTTCTGCCCGTGATGCCCATAGGCCATCCGGAGCACAAGGGCCTGGCCGTTCGTCCGCATACAAGCCCTCTAGTAAGAGGCCGTATGAGGACGACAGGAAGGGTGGCGGTTCGGGCCGTGGCGGCTACCGTAAGGATAGTCGTGGCGGCGGTTCCGGACCGTCATACCACAAGAAGCCGTGGGGCGGCCGTGGGGCTCGTTCCTGACGGGTTTCCGGCGGAATCAATACCGGCGGCTTTGGAAACAAATGGAGTCGAGAATCTTCACCCAAGCGATGTAGCGTCTTGTCGGCTAATCTCGACCGACAACTGTGTGCAGATTCCTTCCGTCGGAGGCAGACTTCAGCTATTCCTAAGCCAATGGGAACAGGTCGTGCGCGACTATTTAGTCTGTCAGTGGATAAGAAACGGCTACGATCCGGACTGGCTCATCCATCAATCGTTAGTTCCGTTAACCTCGACTCCAATATGGACTCCTATTCCAAGGGAATTAGACCGTCTAGTTGCCATTCAGTCAGAGATAGAATCGCTTCGTCAGAAGAAGGCGATTCACCTGGTCGCCGATCAGTCATCACTGGGCTTCTATTCGATTATGTTCCTAGTTCCGAAGCGTACCGGAGGGTGGAGACCAATTCTCAATCTCAAACCGTTGAACAAATTTATTCTTTCTCCCAGATTTCAGATGGAGACGGTAGCAGCGGTGATGACAGGGCTCAGGAAAGGCATGTGGGCGGTATTAATAGATCTGAAGGATGCTTATTTTCATATTCCAATGTCAATTCCCTTTCAGAAGTACCTGCGATTTGCATTCCAAGACAATGTTTGGGAATTCAATGCTCTTCCATTCGGCCTGACCACGGCTCCGAGGGTCTTCACCAAGGTGGTTCTCGCCATGACTTCTTTACTTCGCAGGAGAAACATAGCTGTTCACACTTACATAGACGACTGGCTGCTAAAGGCGGGGAATCCAGTCACTCTGCGCAGCAATCTGAAGGTAGTCCTAGACTTATTAAAGAAGCTAGGATGGATTGTGAATCTAGAGAAATCAGAACTGACTCCATCCCAGGAGTTTGTTTATCTGGGAATTTTTTTCAATCTCAGGGACGGCGTAGCTTTTCCGGCGGAGAGCAGAGTCAGAAGCCTGATTGCAGTATTGGAGTCAGTTTCTCTAGGAGCCTATCTGACGGCGCGTCAATTTCTCAGAATACTCGGTTTACTAGTATCTCTGGAGAAGGTGGTGCCATATGCGGCGCTCAGGCGCAGGCCGATTCAGATGTATTTGATGTCGTTCTGGTCACAGAGAACAGATCCGTTATCTCTGAGAATACCAGTAAAAGAACCATTGATATTCCACCTTCAGTGGTGGTTGTCGGAACAGAATCTCCTGCGAGGTGTTCCTCTACAACCTCCTCAACCTCAGATGTCCATATTCACGGATGCATCGTTGACAGGTTGGGGAGCGGTATTGGACAATCAGTCAGTGTCAGGGGAATGGGATCGGACCAATGCGCAGAAACATATCAATGTGCTCGAGCTATTAGCGGTGGTATTAGCACTGCAGAAGTTCGAGAGTCTAGTTCAAGACAAAATTGTCCTAGTAAGGACAGACAACTCAACAGTGGTGTCTTATTTGAACCGCCAAGGCGGGACAAGATCACCGGAGTTGTGTATGATGGTTTGGAACCTTCTGCTGTGGTGCCAAGAGAGGAATATTATTCTTCGGGCAGCACACATTCCAGGAAGATTGAACATCTTAGCGGATGCTCTCAGTCGAAGGACGGTTTGTCGTCCGACGGAATGGCAGCTCAACCAAGTGGTAGCGGAGGTTCTATTCAAACAATGGGGCAAGCCAAATGTCGACCTATTTGCAATGAAGAAAAACGCAAAGATGGTCACGTACGTGTCACCGATCCCGGACCCGTTAGCTCTAGCAGTAGACGCACTGGCGATAAGTTGGAAGGGAATGTACGCGTATGCGTATCCTCCAACAATTCTCATCCCGAAAGTTCTGGCAAAGATAAGAGAGGGGATGTGCCAAGTACTACTGATCGCTCCTTATTGGCCAGGCCGATCATGGTTTACGGATCTGCTGGACCTTCTGGTCTGCAGTCCAATCCCTCTTCCAGACACAAGAGATGTAATCTCTCAGAACAAGGGTCTGTACCTTCACGACAGACCAGAAATGTTCAAATTGACTGCATGGATGTTGTCAAGCAGCGTGCAATTGAGGGTGGCTTTTCTGAGCAAGCAGCGAAGTTTGTTGCTTCGGCCAGAAGAGTTTCGACCACAAAAACATATAATTATAGAATCAACAAATTTGCACAGTGGTGTGAGAGAAGAGATATTGATCCCTTTTCTGCATCTGTTCAACACGTAGCAGATTTTATCTGTCATTTATACGAAGTTGACAAACTTGTACCTTCTACCCTAGCAGCATATAAGTCTGCATTAGCTTCTGTCATTCCTAGTCTCACCATTGGGGGAGTGGAGAATGACACCTTGAATGAAGTTATCAAAGGAATGAGCAATCTGCGACCTAGACAGCCAATTCCTATCCCATCATGGAATCTATCTCTTGTTCTACAGGTTTTAGGGCATGCTCCCTTTGAACCGATTAGATCTATTGACATTAAACTGTTAACTATTAAATCAGTTTTCTTGGTTGCAGCAGCGTCGGCGAGAAGGAGAAGCGAGATTCATGCGCTTTCTGCCGAACAAGACCGTTTTGTCGTCACGGGTGAAGGTTTAAGATTACTTCCACGTCTTTGTTTCCTGGCAAAGAATCAGTCACTTAAATATCCAGGACAGCCGATCAATTTGCCAAGTTTAACTAGACATGACCCAAATTCTTGTGCTTGGTGTCCTGTCAGATGTCTAAAGATGTATAAGAAACGTACTTCTGAGTGGAGAGACGACCCGAAATCTCTGTGGTTATGTCTCAAAGCTCCCTCCCCATTTACGTGCTTCGAAAGATACTATTTCTCGTTGGATAGTTGACGCTATTCAGATGTCGCACAAGATCGCTACAGGAAAGCAGATTGATCGTGCGAATGCCCATGAGGTCCGAGCACTAGCAGCAGCATCGGCCCTTTATAAGGGTGTCTCTTTAGAGCAGGTGATGTCTGTAGCACAATGGCATGCCGAGTCGTCATTCACTGATTTCTACCTTCGAGACATCTCCAGCACACTTAATCCAGTAGCCGTCGCCAATCTGTCGAACCTAAACTAAGCCACGTCCGACCACTACTTCACACACATCACAAAAGTCTTCCGCCTACACTTACCAAGCGCTATGCACATGACTGAGTATGACCGTGGATTGGGCCTAGCTCCTGTGATGATCAAGAACAAGATCAAACACTCAAAATGGTGAGTGTTTACATTAATTAAGTGACTATAAATATGTTTACTTACAGTCGAAATACCAGACTGAGTAAGTGAATAGTCTGGTACAAGAGTATACTTATCCTCTCATACAGACATAAGACTCATTCCAATTTGAAAATCTAATCGATATACTGATAGTTTTTTCAAAGATTTGAAGTTGTAGTAGCTTCTTTGCACTCTACTGGACTGCCCTAGCTGAGACTTGGGGCTGACACGGGTCTGGTGGGTGTTGCATCCCCATGGACATCCCTCTGGTTTTGTGCGGACAAAAGAGGGGGGAGAGCGCGGTCTAGACCATAGAAGTTTAGCACTCTATGAGTCAGATAGCAGAACCCAAGCGTATGCCAGGGTTTTAGTCTCTTCACAACCTTCTCTGTTGGATGGTTGATGAGTGCTGGTTCGAGCCTCACCTCCTCCCACCGGCATTTCCTGGCTGTCGAAATCCGGAGTTTATCATAATAGTACATCTGGTAAGTATTATTCGAAGTAGAATCAAAAAAGCATCCGCTTTTGTTTCTACGAGAATTCTTAATACTTACCAGATGTACTATGGCCCTGCCTCAGCCGCCCCGCTGAGGTGAGGCTGAGCTGCTTTCGCAGTTTGCCAAGGCAAATATAAGACGAATCTGACTGTGATTGGGAATTGACTCGGTACCTGCGGCTATGGTATTCCCAGACACAGTATGGGCAGGACCAGGAGAGTGCGGAGTTTTAATTGTTTATTTTGAGCTAGACTAGATAATAGACATTATCATAATAGTACATCTGGTAAGTATTAAGAATTCTCGTAGAAACAAAAGCGGATGCTTTTTTGATTCATCTCTTAATTTAATTTGAAGATTTAAAATTTTGACACCAGAGTTGTAAGTGTTAAGGGACCTAGCTGAATTTTTGTTCACAGAGTAATGCACAAAGAGTTGACAGGTTGAAACAAAGTCAAGAAGGAAGTTGAGACATTTATGTGTTCTGCTTAATGGAGGGAACTGATCTGTTAGTCAAGTCATAATCAATTATGTCACTAGTTAGCTGACATCATAATCAAAATGATGTATAGGTCTGCCAATAAAGTCAAAAAGCTTGACACTAGTGTATGCATTTTATGTCTTTGATGAATTTAGAATTGAATAAACATTCTGTTGAAAATATGCATGATCAAGCACCAGTCAAATTAGTTTCAAAATATTGAAAACCTGACCATTTATTAGCTCAACAAATGAGCTTATGCCGTGGCGACTTTCTGTCCGTTGTCGCTCTGTCCAACTTTTTCTTTAAACAACTTCTCAAGAACCACTGGGCCGATTTCAATTATATTTAGCAGAAGCATCCTTGGGCCATAGGGGTCCAAGTTTGTTCAAAGGAAGCTGTTTGACCAATTTGTGGCCGGAGGACATCTTGGATTTCGGCAGATTTTTTAAAACTCTGAAAATCTCCGAACCGGCTTGGGGGATCGATTCAAAACTTATGAAATATGATCTAAGGCAAGAGCTAAACCAAGTTTGTTCAAGGAAACTTGATTGGCCAAATGCTTCGGCGGTCATCTTGGATAACTTAGTTTTCATAGAAACAACTTCTCCAGAGCTAGTGAACGAGTGCTGTGGCCAGTCATGTCAATGGAAAATTCTCAAAAATAGATTTTTTGTATGGCCAGTAATTAACACTGTTGAGACATGTAACCAGTAAATGCTTAACCCTTTTAAGATTTTAATTTTTTCAAGAAAATTTTAATTTTCTCAAAGAAATGTCCATTTGCAGACTAAAAGAAGACTATTTTTGAAAACTTACCACTGGAATGACTGGCTCAGTCATTCCAGTGGTAAATTTTGAAAAAAAATCTCTTGGTCTGCAAATGGACATTTCTCAAGACCACTACGGAAGGCATTTTTGGCTGATATGAGGGTTAAAGGTTTAAAGAAATGGCTCGCTTGATAAAAACATTTGCACTGATATAAATATTGACTCAGCCAGCCTATAACAATGACACTCATCCGTCTATGTGTCTGTCTGTTGTCAACAACCATGGCACATATCTTTATTATACACTGACAGAAAGATTTGAGTACTGTATGTACTGTGCAGATTGATTTCTGGATGATAACATCACTAATGTTGTCAGATTAGTTTTAAAAGTCTGGGGAAAAAGACTACAAATTGACGACGATCCAAAATCAGGTGATGCCTCCAATGGCCATGTTGAGAATTGGTTTCCAAGTAATAACTCCTGAGATTTGTCAGATTGGTTTAAAATAAGTTTAATGCATTGGATTAGGTCTGATACGGAAACCTATAGAAATTGATGATGATCTGAAATTCAATATGTTAGCCAGTCACTAATGCTTTATCATTGGTAGCTCTACTGATGAATGGTACTGACATGTTTCTACGTATTTAGAGCTGTTGATATGACGTGAACCTCATTTTCCTTAAAATATTACGGATATAAAGTATATTTCAGTATGGCATAGTGTTTGAAAAAATGTACGCTAAATTTGAATTTATTCAGTTGAAGTAGAGAGTAACTGATGAAGTGAACCAGGGGCGTGTGAGGGGTGGGGAGGTGTGTTTTTGGGGGGTTTCACCCATTTAGATTTCTTGTTCTTAAAGCGGCAGTCATTTTGCAAGCAGGGTTGCTGTGGCATTGTTCCATATAATTTTTCCACATTAATGCTACTAAGTTATAGAGCACATAGTTATATGTCATGGTCCTTCAACTTCTAGTTTTAAATATTTAAAAATCCATTTTAGGACATGCAAATGTAAAAGTCTGAAAAATATAATAAGATGTTTGAATTTATATTCAATCTTGATTCAAAGACCTTTAAAAATGTACGTCTATAAGTTCTTTTCATGATTAAGCAGTGAATTTTTTTTTTAAACCCCATTCAGAATTCCTATTTGCAAATAGGACTCAAATCATGTTAAATCATTACTCTTACTGTAATTATCTTTTCTTTTAGAATTCATCGTAAATAGGATGTGACTGAATCTATGTAACGGCTTTATTGTAAACTTTTTCTTTCACCAATCCAGGTGTAGAATTCATGCTAGGCACACTAGCATTCTATTGCAAGCTTTGCCATGAATTTTCTGGCGATGCGGTTTGTGGCGAGGAGCACCTGAAAAGTCAAGCACATAATCAAAAGTACCAAGTAAGCGCTTATCTTTCATCTCATCTGAGACAGAAAACTATTATTTTTCATTGTTAGAATGCCACTTATGCTCTAGTTGCAAGAGTAGAGGGATATGGTCAGTGATGTCTATATTGGACAGTTCCTTTTTTGTTGACACTATCATTAGACAAGGAAGTTGAATTTACAGACTAACTAACACGTTAAAAGCTAGTACAAATCAAATGTCTATATGTCTTATGTGTGACTATATGACATTGTGTATATACTTCAATAAGTTAACATTTGTCTGGCACTTTACTGGTCAGAATTTTCAGGTCAAGAGAAGCTGTTGAAAACTGCTGGAATGCCAAGCTAATTTAACAATACAGTCAATCATGTGATAAGTTTTTTAACATCTTTCCATTTCTGAAAAAGAATGATTTTTCAAGACGGCTTGAAAAGCCTTTGTCCAGCTTGGCCATTATTGTGCTAGCTGGCCATTAATGTGCTAGCGTTATTAATGCTAGACAAGACGTTGAAAATGGGGTGGTTTTCTTGCAAGAACTCGTACAGTACATTTATTTTAGCCAAGATACGCCCATATTTAGTCTGCAGATTGTGACACTGAAAATTCACAGAATCCGAAGAAATGTTTCTTTCTCAGAATGATATTGAATTCAACTGATTTTAAGACGTGAATTTATTTGCTATTTTAGAGCTACATCAAAGATAATTCATTTTATGAGAAAAGCCTGAATCTGCAAAGAGCTGCAGGCATCTCGATAATAAAGCCACAGATTACGGCGGAGAAGGTTGCTGAAAAGCGAAAAATTGAAGAATCTGTTTCAGTGGATAAGCGACCGAAGCTGGAAAAGAAGTCTTTTTCCACATCTGAGGAGTCAAAGTCATTTGTGCATTTACCTCGAAAACTACAAGAAGAACTACCAGTGAAATCACCTGTGACACGTGCTGAGAAAGATAATATGACATCTACGCTTAAGCCCACTGAGCAAGCAACAGGTACGTACTAACCATAATGTAGAGTTATGCCTCATGTTATCTCATGAGTCACGTGCATGGTGTCTGATTGGCCTGAAGTCTTTATCTTGCAATGGCGTCCATTATGCTAAAATTGAGGGATTTGATCAGTCACTCAAGTATCTGATACCATAATCAAAATATATCACTTAGCTGATGCCACAATCTAAATGACAATAGGGGCAAAGGTCCGAAGTAACCGTTTGAATTCTGTCTTTTGGTGAATTTACAGTTTGCTAAACATTCTGTTGCCATAGGCACCAACATCTCAAAGTAAAATTAGTTTCAAAATATTCAACAGCTTACCTGGGCCTATGTCTCCGAAGCTCTCGTTATGTTAGCAATATCGTTACACCATACTAAAGCAATGGGTGTAACGATATCGCTAGTTAACGATAGCTTCAGGAACATGGGCCCTGGATAGTTATCGGGAAATTGAGATTCTGAAAATTAAGTTTTCAATGAGTTGGATTAGGGTTAGTGTAACTGTCAATGTTTGCTTTCAATGTATCCTCATTTTAACTGCTTCATGGATTGATTGATTGTAGCAAAATGTGTCTGGTATCATTTTACCCTACTAGTCCTCCGAGGATATAAATATAATTGGTATATTTTTCAGATAGCCATATTGTATTTTCCGAAATCTTTCAAAATGTATTATAAATACTTATGCCGAACAATATAAAGTGGTTGGTTGGATGTGAACTACAATTACCGGTACTTACATTTTAGCAGATGTTATTTTAGTTTAGATCAGGATTTTTATATTTCCTATTTATTTGTACATTCACATCAGTGTAGCAGATTACACCACTGTTTGCACTACCTGGTAATATTAGACTTAGTATTATAGGCCACATCCTCATTATTACTGCTTCACAGAAAGTACAGCATAAATATTCTTCAATGACAATAGAATCAGTGGATCAACAAAGCAATCTTATCATTCAAATGATACAATGCTGATGTTGGAGTTCTTTGTAATGCAAAATGTTGAATGTTATCGGTGTACTTGGTTGTGAAAACATGTGTTTGACCATTTTTGGCCATGCCGTTTGAAACATGCCTCTACAGTTGTTTTGAAGAATGTCCAACTGCAGGTCAAGAAAAAACTATTTTTGAAAATTTATCAGTGAAATGACTGCCTCTATGACCGTGCCAGTCATTTCAGTGATACATTTTCAAAAATAGTAATCTTTTCCTTTAAGTGGCGATTCACTAAGCAAATGGTATGATTTTCTTTACAAATCATGGTTTTTAAAGAGTGAAGGTGAAATAAACGCAGTCCTATGACTTATTTAGTGCAAGTGAGTTATATGTAACTGTTATATGATTAGCCACCTGGCATGAAAGGCCAAGTGAACTTATTCTATGGCATTCGTCCTTTACACGACTTCTGTCAGGAAGCATACATGGGCACTGGGCAGACCTGCCTACCATTACGGATTGTTCTGTAGTTTTTACGAAAATAACATCTAAAATACGGTACTACAGTCGGCTCTTCAAAACTACGGATGGGAAAAAATAGGTGAATTACAATAATGCGGAGGGGCGTTAAGAATTACGGAGACTTGTTAAAGCAAGCTTCTGCGGTCACCGTTATGCAATAGACAATGCCGACAAGGCAAAACAAGCCTCACCTCGAACTTGTCACACACGTCGATAGCTAAACAATGAGCGCTATTCATCAAGTTGAGTAATAATACCTGCCATTTCTCATCAAATGTCATCAAACATGAAATTTCGTCAGTCTAGCAAAATCTTGTAGCTGCAGCGAGACTCTACATTAGTTATCAAGTTTAGATTGGGTCCCGGTTACCACTAGACTAACATTACTAAACTGCGTAGATAACCTTAACTACATCCGAGATACATACCGAGAGCTTTTCACAATTGAGTAATATTTCTCTGAATATCTTAAAAATCCATTGTTTTCGTGATTTCAAACATTGAATCAGTTGCATTTAGACAGCTGTAATGAAAATATTGTCTGCAGAAATGTAATTATGTTTGTAAATTGAGTTAAATCTTGGTTAAGAATTCCTGAATGTCACGATCATGGGGAAATGGAAATATTCTGCACTCGTATGTGGCAAAGTAATGATATCCAAATTGGAGGGTTAAATTGGGTGCTCAACCAAGTAAGATATTCCAATTTTTCTTTGTGGATTGGGGTGGGTGGTGGCGGTGCTACCACCTAAAATGTTAAATTAGCCAGTCATTCCAGTGACAAATTTTCAAAAATAGTCTTCCCTAAGAAGACTATTTTTAAATATTTTATTAGTGTTAAATTTTCAAAAAATATCAGGTCTTAAAAATGTAGTTTTGGGTATGTGGCATGCGTGTGTCACAATTAAAGAGTAATTTTCATTAATTCATACATTTTCATGCTTTTATCATTGCTTTATGTGATTACTGGATTACTGAAAGCCTCTGGTAAACTACTGAAAAACCATTACTGATTGACATGGTGAAATTGCTGAAAATCGTGTTTTTCCCAATGGAAATTACTGATTGGGTTTATAGGGGGTAGGCAGGTCTGCCTGCATGGGGCACCGAGAAACAAGATTTTCAAATGAAGCAGATTGGTTGATTTCGGTCTGAGGCCATCTTGGATTTTGCACTATTTTTAGACACACATTTAAACAGGATCTTAGCTGAACTCGTGAGCTTTCATCAAGGCCAAGGACTAACAAGTTTGTTTGATTGTACCTGATTGGTTGATTTGTCTGGCGCTTAACAGATCATGTAGAAATGTAGAAAATATGATTAGGAATTAAGGGCCATTAAAGTGTTCAAGGATGTAAAAATAACATGGCCGCCGTGAACCAATTAAATTGTGGCATTTGGCAGTCATATGGGATTTTTATACGCCCGCATAAGTGGGGGTCGTATTATGTGATGGCACTCGCTGTCCGTCCATCCATCCATCCATCTGATTTCTTGTCCGGGGCGGATCGAAGAGTTTTGAACCTACACTCACAATTTTTTGCTCAGCAGATGTTTTCGGGATAGACGAAGTGTCATACTTTGGTTTCGACAAAATCCGCCCATATTTGCCAAAGTTATCTCTCTTGAAAGATTAAAATGCATCAAAATTGTCTTGTTCTAACTGTAATGATCAATGCAGCTGTGAAGATTTTTAGTGATGTCTTTGCCATGAATTCCAAATGTGTACCTAATAGAAGTCGCCCCCTCCCATTTTCAGAGAATTATCAAAAACAAACTGTTCACATTCCTCAAACAAGTATGTCTGCGGGCATATGTTGAGTTTCACTAAAACGCTTGTTTTATTTGAGTGATTTTAAAAGATTACTCCTAATATTCCCAGCACAACTTTAAAAGCTTAAATTTTGGTGTTTCTGGTCAGAACTTTTGATTTTTCTTGTAAAAAATGTATAGGTCTCTACATGCAGAACATGCCTAAGTTCTCGTTGGGATGCTGATGTTAGAAGTGAGCGATGCAGTCCTCTTGGGCCTCTTGTTTATGTGTTCTTAGTCATTTTCCCAGAGCTCATCGAGCTCAGATGTGTCCATGTTGACCACTTTCATGGTTTGCTTTACTAAATCTGATTTCGATCTGGCCAAATCGGTACACTAGACTTTGGACATAATTTGACTGAAAGTAGTTTCTGAATTTTGCAACAACAACTTTTGATCAAGTTCAGTTGTAAATATTCTATCTTTTACGATGTCAATAGCAAGGAAGCTGGTGTAAATTCTTCAATAAATTTGGTGGCGGGTGTTGCTGCCTACAACAGCACCGTCTTCCACAAAGTTTGTTGTAAAACGAACACCTTCATCATTTAATTTAACTTGAAAATTTAAGGCTTAAGAAATTATCTGAATTTGAACTGTAGCTTCTTGCTCCACCATACATGATGGAATTAGTTCTTAACCATTTAATGGTTAAATCTGTTCTAGAAAATCTAAATATTTCCTTATTGAAAGTCCTTTTGCAAAACAAGAGAAATCTATTTTTGAAAATTTCCCACAAATGGTTGGCTCAGTTATCGAGCCAGTCATTCCAGTGGTAATTTTCAAAAATAGTGTTATCTTGCCATGGAAATGGACATTTCTCAAGACCACTGCAGAGGCCTGTTTTGACAAACTTGGCCATGAAAGGGTTAACTAACCATCCCTTGTCTCATTATTCCCCCTCCCCAATGGAGGAATCCAGTTTTAGCTATGCCCCGTCCATCTCTAGCTAAGCTCAACTCACACCTCACCCGTATTGGGATCAATCAATCCATGCACTCTCTGAATCTCAACTGTTCAGGTAAGCTGTTGAATATTTTGAAACTAATTTCATTGTCAAATTAGTTTCAAAATATTCAACAGCATGTTTATTAAATAGTAGACATACAATTCGTACAACCTGACAAACTATTAAGTGTTTAAGACAGACTAAATCGAGTCATTCATGACATAATTCATTATGACATCAGCCTACATGTGACGTAGTTGATTATGATGTCATATGATTGACTGAGAAACTGGATTCCTTCATTAACATAATCTTATGTAAATCATTCAAAAGACTGCTTGGCTCAAGTATATGGCGTCATACTCAATTACATCATATTTAGGCTGATGGCATAATACATAGTGCCATATGTAGCTGTGTCATAAACATGGCATAGTCATCACCCAATCAAATTAGTTTCAAAGTATATAGCTTACCTATATAATTACCTTGATATGCACCTTTCCAGTTTTAGCTATGCCCCACCAATCACTAGCTAAGCTCCACCCACACCTCACTCGTGTTGGGATCGATCAATCTCTGAACTCACTGACTCAATTTCCAGAAAACTATACAGGTAAGCTGTTGAATATTTAATAAACATGCTGTTGAATATTTTAAAACTAATTTGACTGGGTGCTGTTGCTGCCATATCGCCCAGTCAAATTAGTTTCAAAATATTCAACTGTATGTTTATCAAATAGTAGAGACATATATATATATACACAATTTGTACAACGTGTCAGACTATTAAGAGTTAAAGACGGGCCGTATAGAGTCATTTATGACGTAATGGTTATGACGTCATCCTAGACGCCGCTTAGCTGATTATGACGTCATTACGCTGGAAAGGTCCATTGGAATTCGGGGAATTCAGGCTTCAAAGTATATACCTTGAGTCTATATGTTTATTTGCAGAAGAGAAGACTATTTTTGAAAATTTACCACTGGAATGACTGGCTCAGTTACCGAGCCAGTCATTCCTGTGGTAAATTTTCAAAAATAGTCTTCTTGGTCTGCAAATGGACATTTTTCAAGACTACTGCAGATGCCGCTTTTGGCTGATATGAGTGTTAAAGGGTTAATGGAGAAAATCTAGCGTTCTGGTCTTGATTAGCTTTAAAATTCTACTGTGTTCAAGCACTGTGGTTCCAGGTGATGCATTCACTGCATACTAAACATGTAATGGCAGAAATTATGATTAAAATAATGATAAAGAACACTTTGATCTTGCAGCATATGCGTTTGAGACTAGATGGGACATCAAAGATGTGACCGAGTCCGGGATTGATTCAACAAGCGGATTTGCATCAAAATTTATGTGGAAAAATCCCCAGGAACCTAAGATACATAAGACTGAGTCAGAATCTACAAAAGGTGTTGGTGAATCTTCCATTAGTCATAGAGACCACTCTGAGCATAGCAGTGGAAATGTAGCTGGTATGCTGTCACCAAAATCTAACGTAAGCCCCACCGCTATTTCATTGCCAGTATGGGATCAGACTAAGCTGAAGATGCAAGGGATTATAATTGGAAAGATGCCAAGAAAATCTTTTGTTGCTCAACCCAGTAAATGTTCAACACCAAAAGGGAAAGATCTCAATGCTAGTCCACCAGTCGTTTCTTTGGGAAAAATTACAAAGGTGGAGGCCCAAAGACCACTGCCACCTAATAATGATTGGAATATGGATATGTTTGAAAAGAAAATACCAGTCACACCACAGTTCCCACCAAATCTATCAATGCCGCCACCACCACCACTAATATTACCACCAGGCACAGATTCAGTATCAGACAATATTTCTAAAAAGAAAATTACTGCTTCAACAGCGCCACCACTATTGCAGAATCGTAACAGCAAATCCACCAATGATACTACAAAGAATATAGGACTAACAACTCCATCAATTACAACATCATCACAACCAATTGAAAAGTCTAAAGTGTCATCTGCAAAAGCAACACCGCCATCTGAGAAAAATAAGACATCACCTGCTAAACCACCACTCCAAGATCCAGGCCAAAAAAGGTCACCCACTACTGTGGCAGCTATCAGCAAACCACCTGCTAAGAGTCCTGGCAATCAATCGAGCACAATCACTACAAAGAAAATAATACCGAGGACTCAAGCACAAGCAGCACCTCCACCACCACTGCCATCTGAGAAAAATAAGACATTGCCTTCTAAACCACCACCCCAAGGTCCAGCCACCAAAAGGTCACCTGCTACTGTGGCAGCTATCAGCAAACCATCCGCTAAGAGTCCTGGCAATGAATCGAGCACAATTACTACAAAAAAAATAATACCAAAGACTCCATTAGTTCCAACATCAATACCACCAACTGAAAATGAGGTATCATCTGCAAAAGCACCACTCCCAGATTCAGTCGAGCAAAGTCCATCAACTCCTACGAATAAACCATGTGCTAAAAGTCCTGGTAGTAATACAGAGAAAGTATCAGCAACATCAAAAACTAAATCACCTCTTCCACCAACTATAGAGACTAAGACTTCATCAACACCAGCTACAGGGACTAAGACTTCATCAACACCAGCTAAAGAGACTAAGATTTCATCAACACCAGATAAAGGGACTAAGACTTCATCTTCAAAAACACCCCCCCCAAACTCACCCAAGAAAAGTCTGTCGAAACTAATGATACGGGAAGGGAGCACAAATCCAACAATTTCAGCACCGCCCACAACATACTCACAATTGATGCCGCCAAGGGAGCAAGAAGAATGGACGGAAAATCCACAATGGCCAGTGCAAAGACCCAGAATGAGATTCCCAGGTCCAAATCAGCAAGGACCACCACCATGGCAGCATATGCATGGAATGCAGTATCCAGGCCATGGTCAGCCAAGACAATCAAGGCCGCCTATGCAAGGGAGACAATTCCAGAATCGATTTCAACATGGGCAAGGAAGATTTATGCGATTCTAAGGAGAATTCAGGTATTGACATAACATGTAATGAATGCAGTGGTTTGGGAGCAAAGTATGCAAATTTGTCATGAATGTTCTCTCAGTGTTAGCTCTCCTATGCGAAATAAAGAGCTACCCAGATCATTGGTTGCCACTGGTGGACAATCTTGGTTAAGTTTTGCGGTTCTGTCTGCTATAATGTCTAAACTATCAGCTCTCTTGGTATCCAAACTTCGTGTATGGCCTTAGTTCTACATCGTGATCATTACTTAGTACTACAATGTATTTAAATCCAGCTCTTCTATATTTTTTAGCTTGCAGACTTTGCTATTTCAGGTTGTACTATTTCAGGTTGAGCTTTGCCCGTAGAATATATTTAGTGCATAATTGGAGATTATTTTAGAGATAGTTTAGGGAAAAGAGAGTGTGGGTTCATATCTGTTCATACATTTTCTAAGGCATTCTGCGGTAGGCGTGTCTGAACTTCGGCTATTCAGGTCTCACCAGATTGCATTACTATTGTGTTCAGAAATTGTTTATAGTATTGTGTTAATTGCGATTTCTGAATGACCATTACTATCTGGTAATTAGACTAGAGGCATGTTTAGTGGGCTGATCAGAGATACCAATTTTCGTTCTTTTAGCATTACATTAGCAATTCCCATTTTAATGAAACCCCAAGTAAACCAACCAGTACATGTACTTTTAATCAAATAATCACAATTATTTGCCGAAAATGATCGTGATTATGAAAAGGGCGTAATTATGCAAGCCCACATCCTGCATCATTATAAATTCTTAATAGTAAAATTATTAATTAGTGTTAGCCTTCTGCAAATAACAGTAAGGTATACTTGTGCTATTAAGCAGACAAGCGGCATGATTGTTTGAAGCCAAATTTTCGGTCTGCATTTGCAGAAATTGCCAGGGGAGGGCTTCATTTTTAGCCTTGTCCTTGCTGTACCTATTTCTATCTAGCCTCCACCCACTTCTTTACTCATTTTGGAATCGATTTGAAATTTGAAACCCTAATTCCCAGAATCTAAATTTCAAGGTAACTATGTAGGATGTTGGCAACAGTCAAGTTAGGTTTTAAAATATTCAACAATATTAGATATTTGAGTGACAGATCGGATCCCTTCTTTGTTCAGTTGTTTGTACATTAGATAGCGGAGGTAGGAAGTTATGACCTGCCTGTAGCTTGCTGATGGTTGACTATGTCATGCTTATGCTAAGCATCCATTCATATTAGCATTCAGGATATGAGCACCAGAACCATTATAGTTAGACGCTGGTAAAGCCCATTTGTAATTGGTTAACACATTACCTTTGACTATCTTTATATTATTGCTCTATGTATCTTCATGCAAATTAACCCTTCCACTCTGATGTCAAAGTTTTAAATTTTCAAATTAAATTAGATGAAGTGGTGTTCATTTTTCAACAAATTTGATGGAAGATGTTGTTGTTTAAAAATAAACACCGGTATCCTTGCTGTTGGCGCAGTAAAAGATAATATATTAACAGAGTGGTAAGGGTTAGGTTACATTTGAACATGCAGTCAATAGCAATACCATAGCAAATTCACACGCTTTCGCTAACTGATTTTCTGCACAAGCACACAGATGCACACATTCACCATCGCCACTTTGGTTTCGAAGCCTAAGGTAAATGTCATCACTCAATCTACAATCATATGGGTAACTCTCAACAAATTTGGTTGAATTCCACCAAATTTGACGTTTTTCCACTAACTCCACTCGACCCCACCACCTCAAAGCCTAAGGTAATCACATTCCAAATTTGTTTAAATTCCTTCAACCTTGACATTCATCCCCCCCATTCCCACCCCTACCCATGGGAGGGTGGGGGTGGGTTTGGAGACAGTACCTAATGTAAACATCTCACAATCCACAATCATTGTTAGTGCACAACAAATTTGATTGAATTCCACTAAATGATTTCAGAGAGGATATCAGGACGGAAGGATGAATGGACAGACGGATGGAGGTGATTTCAATATCCCTGCCACTTTTTCAAAGCGTGTGGAATAAATATGTAGATCTAGGATATTGCATTAATCTTCTAAACTCACTGCATCTGAGAATATAATTAGCTATCATTGTCTTTTATTGTGTGTGTATATATATATATATTCATGTGTATTAAGTTAACAAGCGTCAAATTGTATTTTGCTGCAGTAGATCAAATGTCATATATACACTGTACTTGCAACAGTAGTCCCTTTTGGCCAGTTGCCATAAAACACACAAGATCCTTGCACACACAACACTACATCCACCCACACAAAAATGACAAGAATGTTCAACTTTTCTTGTTTGTATGTAATGTACCATGTGTTCCCCGTAAACATAAAAGATGCATTTTTAGCTCACCTGGCCCAAAATGCATGACCACCGTGGGCCAATCAAAATGTAGCGTGTTTGGTGGCCATATTGGATTTTTTAATTTGATGGATTTTTATGCCAAATTGGTTCTCTATATGTTTTTGAGTATTCTGAGCTTAAATTTGCCATTTTCGAACCTAGGATAAACGGTTTGGTGGCCAATTTAAATTATTTTCCCACCAAAGGTGCCCATACTAAAGCAATGGGAAATTTAAAATGTCTTCTCGAGAACTACTGGGCTGATTTCAATTATATTTGACATGAAGTATCCTTAGGGTATAGGGGTCCAAGTTTGTTCAAATGAAGCCGATCTGCCAATTTGGCCGTTGGCCATCTTGGATTTCGGCCGATTTTAGGAAACGTCTTTAAACATTTTCTCAGAAACCGCTAGGGGAATCGATTCAAAACTCATGAAACATCATCTAGGAAAAGACGTAAGCCAAGATTGTTCAAAAAGACTTGATTGACCGAATGGTTCGGCGGCCATTTTGGATGACCTAGTTTTCCCGAAAACAACGTCTCCAGAACCGCTGAAAGGATCAGGCCAAAATTTGGGAGATATGATTAGTGACTAAGGGCCATTAAAATTTGTTCAAGGGAAGTTGATCCGTCAAAAAACATGGGCCGCCATGAGCCAATCAAAATGTAGCGTGTTTGGCGGGCATATTGGATTTTCTTATTTGATTGATTTTGAGGCCGACATTGTTTCTATATATGTTTTTGTGTATTCTGAGCTCAAATTTGCCATTTTCGAAACTGTCGGATAAACGGTTTGGTGGCCATCCTGGATTATTTTCCCACCAAAGGCGCCCATACTAAAGCAATGGGAACTTTAAAATGTCTTCTCCGCGAGAACTTCTTGGCTGATTTCAATTATATGTGGCAGGAAGCATCCTTAGGACATAGGGATCTAAGTTTGTTCAATTGAAGCCGATTGGGCCGGCGGCCATCTTGCATTTCGGCTGATTTTTTAAAATGTCTTTAAAAATCTCCGAAACCGTTTGAGGGATCGATTCATAACTCATAAAATATCATCTAGAGCAAGAGCTGAATCAAGTTAGTTTAAGAGAATTTAATTGACCAGACAGTTTGGCAGCCATCTTGGATGACCTATTTTTTTTCGAACACAACTCCAGAACCGCTGAAGGGATCGGGCCGAAGTTTGGGACATATGATTATGGAATAAGGACCATTGAAATTGATCTGTAAAAAAACATGGCTGTCATGGGTCAATCAACACTAAAGCAATGGGAAACTTTAAATGTCTTCTTGAGAACTACTGGGCCGATTTCAATTCTATTTGGCAAGAAACATCCTTAGGGCATGGAGATTTAAGTTTGTTTGGCGGCCATCATGAATTTTGGTTGATTTTTTTAGAAAAGTCTAACAATCTTCGTCGAAACTGTTTGAGCGATTGATTCAAAACTCATAAAATATCATTTAGGGCATGAACTGAACCAAGTTTGTTCAAAGGAACTTGATTTGCCAAATGGATGGGTGGCCATATTGGATGGCCTGGTTTTCATGAAAGCAACTTTGTCTCCAGAGCGGATTGAGCAGAAATTAGGTAGATATGATATTGATAACTAAGGGCCAATAAAGTTTGTTTGAGAAAAGTTATAAAGAAACATGGCCTCTCTGTTCTTGTTACAAGTCAGCTCAACTCATTAGATTTTTACTTATTGTTAATGATCATTCTAGTTGAAATGCCTATGGTTCAGGTGAGCGATACAGGCCCCTTAGGCCTCTGGTTTCACATGATGTATAAATAATAAATTTGCCAGTTTATGTATTCTGAAATGAACTCTCTGTAGATTAGTTAGGATTTTGTCTTCTGCACCCTCTATGGATATATCAATGTGTGATTTGTCACTGGTAGCTTTATGTTTACGTAACCCTCATATCAGACAAAAACGACCTCTCCAGTGGTCTTGAGAAATGTCCATTTGCAGACGAAGAGAAGACTATTTCTGAAAATTTACCACTTGAATGACTGGCTTGATAACCGAGCCAGTCATTCCAGTGATAAATTTTCAAAAATAGTCTCCTGGTCTGCAAATAAACATTTTCTATGAAAAAATTGGAATTTTCTTGAAAAGATTTGAGGGTTAAATGGTTAAGTACGCTAACCAAACTTCATAAATAGGCGGATTGTGAGTCTCAGAGGAAACCTGTTAGTTTTGGGGTCAACGGGGCAAGATCATTATTACCCATTTAACCCGTACCACTCTAGTGTCAAAGCTTTAAATTTTCAAATTAACTTAACAGATGAACTGGTGTACATTTTTCAACAATTTTGGTGGGAGATGTTGCTGTCGTTTCTTTGATACTGACACAGTAAAAGATAGAATATTGACATCAGAGTGCTACAGGTTACTGGTCAACCCAGCCAAAATTGTCCTCTGCAGTGGTCTTGAGAAATTTCCATTTGCAAGGCAGCAGAAGACTATTTCTGACAGTTTACCACTGGAATGTCTGGCTCTATAATTGAGCAAATCATTCTATTGGTAAATTTTAAAAATGGTCATCTTGAACATTCAGTAAGCCACCGTTATGATGGGTAAAATTTCAAAATAGACTTCTTGATCTGCAAATGGGAATTCCTCAAGATCACTGCAGATGCCAGTTTTGGCTAATAGTCATGATGTCACCTGCACATGAGGGTGGGGAGCGGTGGTGGAGGGGGTGCATCAGCAAGGTGTAACCAGGAGTGTAGGCGGCACACCACAGCTATTGCGGGGAGCTCCCATCTGCACCACAGCATTTCCACAAAGTCTTAAATCTAATATGACTGTTTCGTATTGACGGTTTCGAGGAAACTTAATTAAGCAACAAGAGTCAAATCATTCAAGAACAAACTAGATATCTACTTCAAAGGAAGAACTTGAATTGCACTGAGCAAGCCATACTATAACACAAAAAACCCACAGAGGCAATAACAACCCAATGGCTTATGCCTCATAAAATGATGATGATGATGATCCTGACATTAATAAAACACATGTTGTTTGTGTAGCATACAGTGGCCATAAATAAATACAGTTATACTAATAATTAGAATATGTAGTCGACTGCATGTCATCACAAATCCATCACACTTTCACCAACTTTGCCATTCTCCACCCAATCCACCTCCATCTTGGAGAGTGAAGCATAATGTAACCATCCCCGTGAAATCTACAATCATATTCGTAACTCACATGCAAAATTTGGTTGAATTGTGCCAACTTTGACATTCTGCCTCCCACCTCCACCCTCTCCCCGCAACCACCAAAATGGAGCCTAACGTAAATGTCATTTTGCAGTCCCCAATCATATGGGTAACTCACATAACAAGTCTGATTGAATTCCATGAGACTTTTTAAAACATGTGGGGATATTAATGCTTCAATTGTGCTAGGTATGAAAGTATTGGTCATCAATCACTCAAAGTCTGGGCAAAAACAGCCATACTGGCTAACAAAACAATGTTAATATTATAGCCACAATATATTGATCCATTGTATTTTTAAGAACTAGAAGATCTTGTCGTCATGGAAAAATGTTGCTTTTTCTGAAACTTGATCTTAACAACACTAACAATAAACAGATTAACCCTCTAACACTCATATTAGCAAAAAAATGGCTTCTGCAATGGTCTTGAGAAATGTTCATTTGCTGACTAAGAGAAGACTATTTTTGGACATTTAGCACTGGAATGTCTGGCCTGATAACCGAGCCAGTCATTCTAGTGGTAAATATCCCCAAAATAGTCTTCTTGGTCTACAAATGGACATTTTCTATGAGAAAGTTGAAATTTTCTTGAACAAATTTGAGGGTTAAAGGGGTAATTATGTATCAGTAAAAATAACTTAGTCAAGAAACTAGCGGTGTTGAGCTTTATCTCAGGTTACTATGTAGGGGGATCTCATCGTGAAACAAATAATCGTGTATCAGTCCTTCAAGATAGTTGCGCTATTTGTGATGAAAATGTTTTGAAAAAGAGCAGATTGAACTTGAAGCACATGCAGCATAGGAAGAAAGCAATCTAGAGGATTTCCCAAATTTTGGTGAGTATATTTAAAAATTTTAAACTTTACGGGGATTGCCAACTGTTCATTTTGGAAATGATATTAATGTAAGCTGGTTCTGTCTATTACAGCTTTCAGCAACATTGTTTCCCAACTTTACATCAGCCTTTATTCATGATACCGGTAACTTTTTTATATATATGTCTCGTGGGAACAAAATGTCGTATTCTCTTTTTAGAATGGTTTTAGATCATGTACAGGTATTACTCTCACTTGCTCAATGTGTAATCTCACACCTGTACAGGGCTTCTCATAAGGGTCCTTTTGAGGGTATATACCTCCCAAATGCAATTTGGGACCCTTAAAAGTTGTGACAGTTGTGTCCCATCCCTGAAAATAGTGTATGATCATTAAATACTAATTAGTTTTATAGGTTTTTGCACAAACATACCCACAAAATCTGACATTGAATCCCCATAATTCATAGCTCATGGTACTCTCTAATTTTAGCATGGATTAGAAAAACTTCCAATGTTTCATGATTTCGGGTTGGGACCCAAGATTTGCAGGTGTGAGGTCCCTCGACACCTCCAAAAAGTAGATGCCATGAGACACACTGCACCTATGTATATTGAGAGTTAACCCGTAAACCTTCACAGGCCAGAAATGATAAATTCTTTATGACGTAAGGAATATTCTGTAGAATATTTTGAAACTAATTTGGCTGGGACCTGTTGCTTTTGAGATACTGAAATAACAAAAGAGTTAACATGTGAAATGTTTAATCATGTAAAATGAAAATCATACTCTTACCTGCATATGTTCATATTTATATTAAATTTGTTATTTTCCTTTTGTACCATGACTGGTCAACACCAAGACCCCTGAAATGACACATTTCAAAATGTGATTTTCTTTAATTTTATAACTTGTACTCATTTTTAAAATAATATATGCCGTAAGCTGCTGTCTAAGACTGAGCTTGGACATCCAGTCTTCTACTGCAAGTAAAATCAATTAAAATTTTAATATTATCAGTGCGATAAGTGTCAAGACTTGTCCAGAAAATTACAATTTTTGCTTAGTCCACGTCCATTTGCATATCAAGTGAGGACTATTTTGAAGTTCTACCACTGGAATGATTGGTTCTGTTACGTAAATGGACATTCCTCAAGACTACTGCAAAGACCAATTTTGGTTTGTTTGACCCTTAAAGGGTTAGGTTTCATCATTGTCCATGCTAACTCAAAAGTAAATTATCAGCTATGGATAAGCATTTGCATATATATCTAGGGAACTGACATTATGTGTCTCCTTCACCATTCCATCACCATTGCTATTTGTACCGTACCATAGTATTCATTCTAGGTAAGAACATGGAGTCCCATGTAATTTTGATATGTTGAAATTTTCAGCTATTTGTGAAATTTAGCTTCGCCTGACCCCACTATTTTTCCTGGCTATTGACCGATGATAAGTTAGCTTTTGTCTCTACATGACAGATCATGACTGTTTCTAGCTGCAAACCCTTTAATGGTCAAGATGACCAAAATGGCTTCTGAATAGTTTTTGAGAAAAAATATTTTAAGAGAAAAAATATTTAAATGAGAAAAGATATTTGAGAAAATGTAACACAGAATGACTGGATTGATGTGAGCCATGCATTCCTGTGATACTCTTTCTGAAATGTTTTTTTGCCGTGGACATTTCCTGTGAAAAGATTTTTCTCTTTTCCTGACTTGTGTATAGTTATAATTAAGCAATAGCCACATAAATGTAATCCATTGAAGTGTGATAGTTATAACACAGATGTACCATGATTAAAGTGGTTTGCAATTTTGTGTTACTTTGTAGATGAACAGACGTCAGGCACCTGAGAAGTATGTGGTCATGCTGGGGAATTTCAACTGAGAATTCATGTACAGTGATTAAGATGTTTGCTAACCCTCTATAGTTATACTGTAATGATGTGTATTTGCACTAATAGAGACAATCATAGTTACTAGAGGGGTCATATGCCTTTTGATCACAAAAGAAGCTAGATCATTCAGGATTTTACCCCCCCCCCCCCCCCCCCCCCAGATATCCAAGAATCTCAATCTAAAGATCATCATTGATACTAGTTGCCCAACCCGTCCTGTTAAATATTTGGAAACTAATTTGTCTGGGAGCACTGCTATCTAAGATAGTCACCTAGTACATCTAATTACCACCCTTGATCTGTCATGCATTCAACAACCAATCAAATCCTACCATGCAGCGAACAACGAATTATTTTATTTTATTTGAATATATTCAACAGCATACCTGTATAGTTGTCTTGTAATAGAGATATTGATACATTCCAAAAGATGATTGCAGCTGTGGCTTTTGGTTGGCATGACCATTAAAGGGTTAAACCTTAGACTGAAACCAACCAATTATTTTTGGTGTAATTAACCCTTTAACCTTTCAATTAGTTTTTAAAAATTCAAATTTTCTCAGAAAATGTTCATTTGCAGACCAACAGAAGACTATTTTGGAAAATTTACCGCTGGAATGACTGGCTCCCACTGTGTCTTATTTAGTACATATTATAAGTAAAAGCATCCTAATTGTACTGAAAGTTATACATCGAAAGTTGTGTGTTGACTTAGAATTATTTTCACAATATTAAGAAAAGGCTGTTTCTGTCTTGGTATTATCTATATTTTAATTGATAATCGTTAATGTAATATATTTATCTTTTGCATATTTGTAGTAACTTGAAAGCCGGGACTTCACCCTGGGCAGTGTTTCAACCAAAAGATACCACCATGCATATTAGAGAATAAACCTGGAAAATAACATCAGAAACAGTAAATGTGGGAAAAGCACATTTTGTGTTTAAAAAAGTGAAAGTGCACTCTGACCTCATTCATGAGGACCCATATCCTATTGCTGCTGATTATGTTATTTCGTGTAGAACTGAGCTGAAAGAAGCCATGATTGGATGGTAATCCATGTTTTAAAGGTAAATATAGTATAGTCTACATAATTATTGTACTGTCATTTAACCCTTGATTATTTGAAATTCCAGTTTCTTAGTTTCAAGACAATTATGAATATTTTGAAGCTAATTTGACTAGAACCTAGTCATAGGCAGCAACAACTCACAGTTAAATTAGTTTTGAAATATTGAACAGAATTTTATCTTACATCAAAACGAATTTGTTGTTTCTGTACTGAATGGGTTAAAGGTTTAATCCTTTAACACTCATATCAGCCAAAAATGACTTCTGCAGTGGTCTTGAGAAATGTCCATTTGCAGACCAAGAGACTATTTTTGACAATTTACCACAGGAATGACTGGTCCGATAACCGGGCCAGTCATTCTAGTGGTAAGTTTTCAAAAATAGTCTTCTTGGTCTGCAAATGGACATTTCCTATGAGAAAATTGAAAATTTCTTGAACAAATTTTAATGTTAAATGATTATGCTCGCGCTACTCAGCTTTTAAATCGATCGTATGTAATGCCAATTTGTTAGTCATCTGGCAACAGTAGCGGCGGCGCATTTCATGATTTCTTGATCATGATGGGTCAAAACCCAATTTTCCATATAGTGTGTATATTTGAATACCAGAAATTGTTAGTTTCATAGTCTTGGAATAGAGGGATCCATTTTTAACTATTTCCCTCCCTTTTCTAACTATGTCCCTCCCATTTCTAACTATGTCCCTCCCATTTCTAGCTTAGCTCTGCCAACTTTTTATGCATGTTGGTATCGATTTATATACTTTGATTCCTGAATACCCAGAATTCCAATTGCAAGATAAGTATACAGGTAAACTGTTGAATATTTTGAAGATAAAGTGACTGGTTGGTGTTGCTGCCTATGGCAACAACAGCACCCAATCATATTAGATTCAAAATATTCAAAAGAATATTTATTAAATAGTAAATCCAACAAAGACATACAAGTTGTACACTGACAGATTCTTCAATGTTCATGACGGAGATTGATACGTCATTATGATCGTGATGTCAGACTACATGTGATGTAATTAAGTATGATGTCATTTACTTGAGTGACAGATCAGATCTCTTGGTCTTGATGTGGAGTCTAATATCGCCACCAGTCGGCCATTTTGAAAAACAAATTTCGGGGGAATCGCTAGTTTTGAGAAACTAGTTCAGAATTTGGGAAATCAACCTGTGGTTTGAAGATTTCTGTCTTAATTAAAAAAATGTGTAATCCAAAAGGCCCGCAAAGTGTCTATCTTAAAAATAATATCCATTGTAATTGTACTCCATAGCTCAGACAAATTTATATAGCTGCCAAGCCAATTTTGAAACCCTATTTCCATTGTGTAGCTCTGTAGTGGTGATCCGTTGATTCAGTATTTTGGAAATCCATAGGACATATGGGCAGAATTCTTATCATACTTGCTCCGGAGACATATCCCAATATATGTTTGAATTGTGGACATTTTTACATTCGAAATGAATCTCTCAAGCTTATGCATGTTCTTATTCTTGGTGGAAACATTTGATTCTTTTTACTCCTCATACAGTTCTCATTTGACCTGATGCTGTAACTTCAGATGTATGTCCTAAAGATATGTGCCAACATTGTAGCCGAGCCATATTGTTAATTTACTGCCCTGTTAGATTTTAGAAGAGCACTCCACCATTCGAATTTAAGATCGCTACTCTGTTATTAGTCCCCTACCGGTAAAACCAAGGGGACTATAGGTTTGCATTCGGTCTGTGTGTCTGTCCATCCGTCTGTCGCAGTTTGTTTTCTGCACTTTTTTTCGCAGCCATTCAAGGTATTCAACTGAGAATTGGTTTATTGCTTTGTTATGAGAAGTTACAGACCAAGAACGAGTTTCAGGCGTATGCATCAATTTTTGATGGAGTTATGCCCCCTTTCGACTTAAAAAATACAAAAAAATCAGCTTTCCACACTTTTTCGCACTCCTTCAAGATGATTAAGCGAAAGTCGGTGCATCGCTTTAGTATAAGGAGTTACAGAGCAAGTTCGAGTTTCAGACGTTTTCCAAAATTTTTCATGCAGTTATGCCCCCTTTCGATTTATGAAATACGAAAAATATTAGTTTTCCGCACTTTTTTCGCAGTCTTTCAAGATATTATACTGAGAAATGCTACATTGCTTTGTTATGAGAAGTTACAGACCAAGTTCGCGTTTCAGGCGTATGCGTAAACTTTTGATTGAGTTATGCTCCTTTCGACTTAGGAATTTATGAAAAATATCAGCTTTCTGCACTTTTTTCCCCACTCCTTCAAGATATTTAATTAAAAATCTGTACATCACTTTAGTATACGGGTTTACAGAGCAAGTTCGAGTTTCAGACATTTTCGTCAATTTTTCATGGAGTTATGCCCCTTTCGTCTTATGAAATACGAAAAATATTAGTTTCCCACGCTTTTTTTCGCAGTCTTTCAGGCTATTCTACTGAGAATTGGTACATTGTTATGAGAAGGTACAGATCAAGTTCGAGTTTCAGGGGTATGCATAAATTTTTGATGGAGTTATGCCGACTTTCGACAAAAAATATCGGCTTTCCACACTTTTTTCGCAATCCTTCAAGATATTTAAGAGAAAATTGGTACATCACTTTAGTATAAGGAGTTATAGAGCAAGTTCGAGTTTCAGACATTTTCATCAATTTTTCATGGAGTTATTCCCCCTTTCGACTTATGAAATACGAAAAATATTAGTTTTTTCCACACTTTTTTCGCACTCAAGATATTATAGTGAGAACTGCTACATTGCTTTGTTATGAGAAGTTACAGGCCAAGTTCGATTTTCAGGCATTTGCATCAATGTTTGATGGAGTTATATATAGCTGAAACTTGGTCTATTGCTATATTATGAGAAGTTACAGATCAAGTTCGAGTTTCTGCTGCTTCTGACAATTTTTAATGAAATTTTTGACTGTCAATCTCTAAAGATTTATATCACCAGGTAGGGACATGTATTGCAAAGCAATACTTACAGAATGCTTGTTAGTCCCCTACCAGTAAAACCGGGGGGGAACTATAGGTTTGTTCTCCGTCTGTCCGTCTCTATTTTTTGCAGTTGGTTTTCCGCACTTTTTTTCGCAGTCCTTCAAGGTATTCAACTGAAAATTGGAATATTGCTTTGTTATGAGAAGATACAGACCAAGTTCGAGTTTCAGGCGTATGCGTCAATTTTTGATGGAGTTATACCCCCTTTCGACTTAAGAAATATGAAAAATATCAGCTTTCCACACTTTGTTCGCACTCCTTCAAGATATTTAAGCGAAAATCGGTGCATCGCTTTAGTATAAGGTGTTACTGAGCAAGTTCGAGTTTCAGACATTTTCGTAAATTTTTCATGGAGTTATGCCCCCTTTCGACTTATGAAATACGAAAAATATATGTTTCCCGCACCTTTTTTCGCAGTATTTCAAGATATTATATTGAGAATTGCTACATAGCTTTGTTATGAGAAGTTACAGACCAAGTTCGAGTTTCAGGCGTATGTGTAAATATTTGATGGCGTTATGCCCCCCCCCTTTCGACTTAGGAAATGTGAAAAATATCAGCTTTCCGCACTTTTTTCGCACTCCTTCAAGATATTTAAGGAAAAAATGGTACATTGTTTTAGTATAAGGTGTTATAATAATAATAATAATAATAATCTTTATTTAATGAGGGTAAACAACGTCAGTAAAATCTGATCTTCGTTACAGAGCAAGTTCGAGTTTCAGACATTTTCATCAATTTTTCATGGAGCTATGCCCCCTTTTGTCTTATAAAATACAATATATACTAGTTTTCCGCACTTTTTTCGCAGTCTTTCAAGATATTATACTGAGAACTGCTACATTGCTTTGTTATGAGACGTTACAGACCAAGTTGGAGTTTCAGGCATATGCGTAAATTTTTGATGACGTTATGTCCCCTTTCGACTTATGAAATACAAACATATCAGCTTTCAAGACTTTTTCCTTCTCCTTCACCATATATAACTGAGACTTGGTTTATTACTATGTTATGAGAAGTTACAGATCAAGTTCGAGTTTCAGTTGCTTTTGGCAATTTTTAATGAAATTTTTGACTCAATCTAAAGATTTATATCACCAGTTAAGGGGACATGTATTGACATGTATTGCAAAGCAATACTTACAGAATGCTTGTTTATTTAGCACTGGTGGATTTGAAAATGGGTACATCACCATCCCCATCATTAAATTTTAAAATCACTACATTATTTGATGACGGTATCATGATTAATCTTGAAACAATATTCTATGAATAACTTTTGACATAGTATGGAACAGAGATCTTATAAGGCGACCCTCCAATCCTTTAATTTTAAAATCGCTGCTTCTTCGTTATGGATGAATCGATCTCGATAAAACTTGAGGGCTATTCTAGAGGTATTTCTCGACATCATAACAGAGGCCAATTCTTTATTCACCTTTGTCACTTTTTGAATGTGGGAAATTTGTTAATTGTTGCTCCTCCATTATTGATGAACGGGTCTGGATAAAAGTTGAGGGAGATCTTCTAGTGGTAATTATTGAGAGTATTATGCAGCCATATTTATTATTCACCCCTCATGGGATTTAAAAGGGTTAGGAAGCTAGTGGTAATTATTGAGCGTATTATGCAGCCATATTTATTATTCACCCCTCATGGGATTTAAAAGGGTGAGGAAGATCTTCTAGTGGTAATTAGTGAGCGTATTATGCAGCCATATTTATTATTCACCCCTCATGGGATTTAAAAGGGTGAGGAAGATCTTCTAGTGGTAATTATTGAGCGTATTATGCAGCCATATTTATTATTCACCCCTCATGGGATTTAAAAGGGTGGCACACCTTTAAATTTTAAAACTGTACTGTGTTATTGAGGAGTGAATCTTGATAAACCTTGAGGGGGATATTCTAAGGCTAACTTAACTCCATAATCATACCTGATTTTCGATATACACCCCCTGTTAGGTCTTAGAATGGTGCCCCACCCAAATTTTTTAATCATTTTACCGCCGTATTTGTTGAGCAAATCTCGATAAAACTTGGTTTAATCTAGTGGTAACTCTTTATATCATAATGGACCTAATTTTTTATTTAGCCCCTGTTGGGGTTTGGGAGGGCACCCCACCCTTAAATTGTAAAAAAAGTGGAATGTTCCAGATCTTAGTTAGTACAAGCTTTTTCTCATTTAAAACGTCTCCATGTGATAACTCTGTAGAGTTCAACAAATAATTCAAAGCATCAAAGGTCCATTTGATTTGTTTAGGATCCCTATAAACAATTGTTTGTATGCCAAGTCCAATAGGTCGGCTCTGTAAACCTTTATGGTAATATTCTACATTATATGGACATTTACACTATTGCAGTTTAACCTATGGTAGATGAGTATTTGGGCCCCAGAGCCAATTTTTAGCTTGATTTATCGTGAGTGAATCAATAGCAATGTTAGTCAATCCCTGGGCTTAGTTAAAGAGGATATTGATCTAGAAATTTAATATACAGCACCATGTCCATAAAATGATTCCGGTGGGTCAACACTATCATTTTAACATCAATTTTTATACGACTACTCAAGATCCTAGAAAGTGCAAATTACCGGTATAAATTCCACAAATATAAAAAATGAAAAAAAAAATTTGACTGTCCAATTTATCTCTGTTTCGCAGAGAAACCAGAATGTTTGCTACTTAGCGGGCGCTTGTGATTCATCCCTGTTCTTGGATAAACAAAAAAATATTACGCGGAGCTATTTGTTTGATGTCATGGTATAATTTTTTTAGGTTTCTGTGGCACTAGTATTTTGTCTGTCGTAATATTTTGTCTCGCGGCGAACTGTCTAGACATATTGAAGATTTTTTTAGTTCTCCCCAGAATTGGATTGTTTCATAAATATAAAGCTTCCGAAAATTGGGAATCTCTTACACTCACAAGAATTACAAGAAACAACAGATAATAGCATATATGGTGTATAAAAATTAGTATGCAGTAATATACTAGGACCATTATATTGCAACAAATTTTCCAGATTTATTTATATCTCGGATATCTTAAGCTTTTGTCAGGAAATAGTTACATCACCAACTAATTCATTTAAAAAAAATTTCACATATTTATCTTGTACCCTTATTACATCCGGGGGTAAAAATTTGTGAAGCACTGAAACACAAAAAATGTCAATTTCCCTAAAATATCTGGTCTCTAAGATGGCACTATGGTTGTCATGATTACCCACCAACAGTTTGCTGTCAGATAACCTGATGATTTAGGTATGAAATTCTTATGTCATTATGTCAGTCATGGAATGCAGCCCTAAGGAATTCCTAGGTCGCACTTTTACAATAAAGACTACATTATAAGGATTACACTTTCCTTAAAATGTCAGATACATTAGATTTGCATGTAGCCGCGTGAGAGAGTGAGAATGAAGGCAAATACTGGTCTCACGCTGAATGCCCAAGATCTGGATCAGATCAAATGCTGGATCTCTTGATGTCTCGGAAACTACTGGTCAGATTTTGCTCAAATTTTAACACAGGAAAGGGTGCGACCATACACTTGGATTGGGCAATATGATCCAAAATAACAAGGAAAATAAAAGAATTCCAGAAAATCTGAAAACTTACAATGTGATAAAAACGGGAGAGCGAAAGGTCTGCAAACTCCGATTGCTTTTGTTTGTTATGTGTCCGATCATTGCAGATTATAATAACTAATTTTCTTGAATTGAAATAAGATTTTGTAAAAATTTTAATTTACTACAGATTCTGTCCTACAATATAGCAGAGTAAGCTATTCTCGGCTAAAATCATTTTCAGCCAATAATAAATAGTTTCAAAGAAAGGTCAGCTTATTATTTAAACTTCTGGCTATTCTGGTAATAGCAACGTGTTTTGTCCCACATGAGAAAATAAAGTTTCAGCTCCAGTAAATGTGGGAAAATGTTGATGTAGATTTTATAAGGACTTTTGTTGCATATGGTATAGAGTGAGCTGGTGGGGTATTTAGGATCAAAGGTTCACATTTGGTTTTCTTTACTTGTAGAAAAAGTATGAAATATATTAACACTCGAGCTCGCCAAAATGGCTTCTGCAGTGGTCCTGGGGAAATGTCCATTTGCAGGCCAAAAGAAGATTATTTTTTTAAATTTAAGACTGCAATTACTGGCTCTACAAAGGGCCTTTTTGTATGAGAAAATTTAAATTTTCTTGAACAACTAACGGTTAAAGGAAAGGATCAGGGATATAACATATTGTCTTGAATGACAGCTTTATATAATAATCAACCTATACCCACCAGTGAAAAACAGAAATAATTCAGAATAATTAGAAAAAGCAGCTAAATACCATTTATGGCATTCTGGTGGGAACCAATTAGTGACCCATGCACGCTGGTGTATGCTGAGCGAATAAATAATATGCGCTACAGGCGGTCATATAAAGCTCAGTTATATTCGCGCTTAGCTGATTAGGCACTGCGTCCTACAGGTAAAATACTGTCTAGTTTGAAAACTGTTTGACTGAAAGCCATTGTTTCCAGAGACACTGGGTCTACATTCAGTCACACGAATGTCAAAATATTCAGTAGGCATCATATTGTGACCTTGGAAGCCAGCAGTGTATTTTGAAATCATTTTGACCGAAACTTGTTGCTTCCACCAGAAAAAGTGTTTTTCAAATATAACGTTTTCAAAAGGATTAATTATGAATTAGCGGTAGCGAGTTAATCACTACATCAGCGCCTATAGAAAATACTATTCATACCGCTTACACAACTATATTCAGGTGTGTTTTCGTTATATTCAGGTAGGGCTATGAGGTATACATGCATGCGCAGTTGACATATGGCGGAGTGAGAAGCACCAGCTTGCTCACTAATTGGCTCCAAGTTAAGCGCTCCTAGATTTAGTAAATGCTTTTTTGCAAGTAATCCCGATTCATTTCCATTTTTCCAGATGGTAGTTTATTTAACTCTCCGTTTCTTTAAAGGGTTAATATCCACCTATGTTAATCCTTTAATTGGTAAAAATAATTGTCAAGAAAATGTAATTTCTGCTTAATAAATGTCCATTTGAAAATTTACCACAGGAATAATAAATTTTCAAAAATAATCTTTGATCAATGGACATTTTCTAAGAGAAAATCTAAATTTAAAAAAATTAATTTGAGGGTTAAATGTATTGAAGGCTATTTGAGTATTATATTTGCTGTTGCAGATGAATTTCAAACTGCTTACCATTCATCAATCCATGTCTGACAACTGAAGAAAAGCTGGCTATCCTTGCTTTGTGCCTGATTTAACGTTTGATCAAAACACTTTTTTCATTGGGAAACTGGAGAAGAAACACATTGACATTTGAAACAGCAGCTGCGGCTAGATGAGGTGAATGAATTTGCAACTGATATTGAGGAATCAGGCATAGCACAGTGCTATTTCTGTACCATAATCTTGCAATATTGTTGTACATTGATGCTTATGTGAAGATGAAGAGAATATCGCTATATCATCCAGGTGCATTCTAACTCTTGGTGGGACACCCGCTGGCTATGGCATCTTCTCAAGAGGAACCAGACTTTGTGACTGCCATATGAATGCTTTACTGTTTCTCACTGACACTGTGGTAATTGCATACAAATAATCATTATAATATGTAGGATGTCAAACATCTTGGATCATGCAGATTTTATGCAGCAAACTCAATAATCCAAAAGACCTGGTCATTATTTTAGGTTCCTAAAACAGGTGACATTAGCAAATATGACCTTCACTGCAAACTGCTACGGATCTAACCTCCTAATTCAAAGAGCTGGAAACTGATGCTTTCTTTATATGGTATTAATTGTTATGTGTGTAATAAATAAATTGTATTGCCTAATTGAAACCATATTCTGCAGTCTTATTATTAATTTTCATTACGTAGTGTGTGAGGGCAGTAAGATGGATCTGGGTGTTTTCTGGGTCAAAGTGAATGTGAACAGTAGGCCAGTGCTAAGAAGTTAATTAATGATTATGTAATTTTGGTTTACATCAAATTTGATCAATTTTGTCTTTGAACATGAAGACAATTTGATCCCATCAATTGTTATGACATTGATAAACTGGGTTTCACATTTGAAAAATAGAATTACCCTCTAGTTATATGCAATTTTGTCTTTGAACATGAAGACAATTTGATCCCATCAATTGTTATGACATTGACAAACTGGGTTTCACATTTGAAAAATAGAATTACCCTCTAGTTATATGCAATTTTGTCTTTGAACATGAAGACAATTTGATCCCATCAATTGTTATGACATTGACAAACTGGGTTTCACATTTGAAAAATAGAATTACCCTCTAGTTATATGCAATTTTGTCTTTGAACATGAAGACAATTTGATCCCATCAATTGTTATGACATTGACAAACTGGGTTTCACATTTGAAAAATAGAATTACCCTCTAGTTATATGCAATTTTGTCTTTGAACATGAAGAGAATTTGATCCCATCAATTGTTATGACATTGACAAACTGGGTTTCACATTTGAAAAATAGAATTACCCTCTAGTTATATGCAATTTTGTCTTTGAACATGAAGACAATTTGATCCCATCAATTGTTATGACATTGACAAACTGGGTTTCACATTTGAAAAATAGAATTACCCTCTAGTTATATGCAATTTTGTCTTTGAACATGAAGAGAATTTGATCCCATCAATTGTTATGACATTGACAAACTGGGTTTCACATTTGAAAAATAGAATTACCCTCTAGTTATATGCAATTTTGTCTTTGAACATGAAGACAATTTGATCCCATCAATTGTTATGACATTGACAAACTGGGTTTCACATTTGAAAAATAGAATTACCCTCTAGTTATATGCAATTTTGTCTTTGAACATGAAGACAATTTGATCCCATCAATTGTTATGACATTGACAAACTGGGTTTCACATTTGAAAAATAGAATTACCCTCTAGTTATATGCAATTTTGTCTTTGAACATGAAGACAATTTGATCCCATCAATTGTTATGACATTGACAAACTGGGTTTCACATTTGAAAAATAGAATTACCCTCTAGTTATATGCAATTTTGTCTTTGAACATGAAGAGAATTTGATCCCATCAATTGTTATGACATTGACAAACTGGGTTTCACATTTGAAAAATAGAATTACCCTCTAGTTATATGCAATTTTGTCTTTGAACATGAAGACAATTTGATCCCATCAATTGTTATGACATTGACAAACTGGGTTTCACATTTGAAAAATAGAATTACCCTCTAATTATATGCAATTTTGTCTTTGAACATGAAGACAATTTGATCCCATCAATTGTTATGACATTGACAAACTGGGTTTCACATTTGAAAAATAGAATTACCCTCTAGTTATATGCAATTTTGTCTTTGAACATGAAGAGAATTTGATCCCATCAATTGTTATGACATTGACAAACTGGGTTTCACATTTGAAAAATAGAATTACCCTCTAGTTATATGCAATTTTGGATGAATGTTAATATTTGTTGGCGTTGATCTCGAATTAAAATAAATTTTTTGAGAAACGACCTAAGACAGGCATAAGCAGTGATGTTGAGATATAATCATTAACAGACTAGAAGTATATTTTAGAAATCAAATGACTCATTAGAGTTTCAAGTCTTCAGAAAATGTCCCATTCCCCTGCGGAAACAAGTGCTTGACCAGATTTCAGTATTAATTGGTTATTATGGTTATCATAAACGAATGGATTGCCATTCCATGCCTACATGATGCACAAGTGAGCTGTGACAGGCCACTATCTGTCATTAATGTCTTGAATCAGGATATTTTAATTTCTTATCTGTTACCGGTATATATTATAATATAGATATACATTAACTCTTTCATGATGAAACCGGCCTCTGCAGTGGTCTTGAGAAGACAATATTTTAAGATTTGCCACGAATGACTGGCTCGATAACCGATAAATCTTCAAAAGTTGTCTTCTCTTGGCCTGCAAATGGACATTTAATGAGCAAATATTTTGATATTTTAAAAAGCAAATTTAGCCATTAAAGGTTTAATAGTCACACAGACATGCAGTTCCGAACTATCATTAGTAAAAAAGCCCACTAAATATATCTGTGGTTAGGCATCATCCTACAGTAGTCAAAATGTGAGATGTTTCTAAGTTGAAAATTTATTGCTGAAAGCTGTTGCTGTCTGCACTGTTTCAGACTGAACATCAGTAATTATGCTAGTCGAACAAACCGAATAATGGTGGATAGTACAGTACAACTCGGGTCTCGGAAATGACAACATATTTCAAAGCGAAATAAACCTACTTTTTTAACATAATTGGATTATGTATGATTACTGTATTTCTGCGGCTGTAGTAGTAGTAACATCCTACGGCTACAACTAGTTCTTCTTCGCGTTTGCCCGCTGTGTCTTGTCCTCAGCCGTAATCTTTAACTTCCTCAGGTCTATTTTTGACTTGAGTGTACCGAGCGTTGCTTTCCTGAGGTCTCCTCGTAGCACGCTTAGCAGATTTATGCAATGACATCCTCTCCTGGCTTTGCATTTGGATTGGCAGCAATAATGTCATCCAATCCAATTATCTTCAAAATATTGAGCAGAACATTTCTTACATCGTGTTCAGAAGTTTACTAACTAACATGATACCGTTTTTGTTTATGGAATTCATGTTAACTTATTTATGAACTGAACTGTAGTTTGTGATAAAGAGCACTCGTATCTTTGAAAATGCTTGTTTTAAATTCTTTGGCTGCGTTATAAAACATTGGAACTTTTCACCATTTTGTTGTACTGAGAGTCACGTTTAATTAGGCATGTGGCCATTTGTGTATATGGTCAACTATGATTTAAAAAAATGATCATAAAGAAAGTTCATTTATGGACTAAGAGAGAAATAGTTTAGAAAATTCATAACTAGAATGACTGGCTTGGTTACCAGGCCAGTAATTTTCATCTAAGACCTTATTCTCTGCCTGCACATGGAGGTTTCTCGGTACCATTTTAGAAAAGTTTAGACCTAATTGATCAATAAATGCTTGAAGGGGAACGCGATAAGAAAAGGGACAAAACATACCAAATGGTGCTTTTCATATAATTTAATTAAAAGAAGTGTATTTATTTTAATTCCGACATAGTAAAGTAACTGTTCATTTTCCTTGAGAATCACAGAGTGACATCATGTGAATGATTGTTGTGGTATGACATCATGGCGTGAATGATACTCTGTTGTTGATGATTGTTTTGGTATGACATCATGGCGTGAATGATACTCTGTTGTTGATGATTGTTTTGGTATGACATCATGGCGTGAATGATATCGTGTTGTTGATGATTGTTGTGGTATGACATCATGGCGTGAGTGATACTGTGTTGTTGGTGATTGTTGTGGTATGACATCATGGCGTGAATGATACTGTGTTGTTGATGATTGTTGTGGTATGACATCATGGCGTGTATGATACTCTGTTGTTGATGATTGTTGCGGTATGGCATGAATGATACTGTGTTATTGATGAATGTTGTGGTATGACATCATGGCGTGAATGATACTGTGTTGATGATTGTTGTGGTATGGCATCATGGCATGAATGATACTCTGTTGTTGATGATTGTTGTGGTATGACATCATGGCGTGAATGATACCGTGTTGTTGATGATTGTTGTGGTATGACATCATGGCGTGAATAATACTGTGTTGTTGATGATTGTTGTGGTATGACATCATGGCGTGAATGATACTGTGTTGTTGATGATTGTTGTGGTATGACATCATGGCATGAATGATACTGTGTTGTTGATGATTGTTGTGGTATGACATCATGGTGTGTATGATACTCTGTTGTTGATGATTGTTTTGGTATGACATCATGGCGTGAATGATACTGTGTTGTTGATGATTGTTGTGGTATGACATCATGGTGTGTATGATACTCTGTTGTTGATGATTGTTGTGGTATGACATCATGGCGTGAATGATACTGTGTTGTTGATGATTGTTGTGGTATGACATCATGGCGTGTATGATACTCTGTTGTTGATGATTGTTGCGGTATGGCATCATGGCATGAATGAGACTGTGTTATTGATGAATGTTGTGGTATGACATCATGGCGTGAATGATACTGTGTTGATGATTGTTGTGGTATGGCATCATGGCGTGAATGATACTCTGTTGTTGATGATTGTTGTGGTATGACATCATGGCGTGAATGATACTGTATTGTTGATGAATGTTGTGGTATGACATCATGGCGTGAATGATACTGTGTTGTTGATGATTGTTGTGGTATGACATCATGGCGTGAATGATACTGTGTTGTTGATGATTGTTGTGGTATGGCATCATGGCGTGAATGATACTCTGTTGTTGATGATTGTTGTGGTATGACATCATGGCGTGAATGATACTGTGTTGTGGATGATTGTTGTGGTATGACATCATGGCGTGAATGATACTATGTTGTTGATGATTGTGGTATGACATCATGGTGTGAATGATACTGTGTTGTTGAGGATTGTTGTGGCATGACATCATGGCGTGAATGATACTGTGTTGTTGATGATTGCTGTGGTATGACATCATGGCGTGAATGATACTGTGTTGTTGATGATTGTTGTGGTATGGCATCATGGCGTGAATGATACTCTGTTGTTGATGATTGTTGTGGTATGACATCATGGCGTGAATGATACTGTGTTGTGGATGATTGTTGTGGTATGACATCATGGCGTGAATGATACTATGTTGTTGATGATTGTGGTATGACATCATGGTGTGAATGATACTGTGTTGTTGAGGATTGTTGTGGCATGACATCATGGTGTAAATAATGCTCTGTTGTTGATGATTGAAAGCTCATTCAGACATATTAGTCACATGCAAGAGAAACACTAGTGCTTGTTAAAGTAGAACTTATATCTGATGTGTTGTCCCGCTTCGTATTCTGCACTGTGATTGTGGCATCATCAGTGTCAGCACTTGTTCCATCCAATAATTGCTAGATGACTCATCCTCTGTAACTAATGTTAGCGAAGATAGTACACGACACACTTCTTACTGTACCCATTGATAACCATCTGACTGTTGAGTTTTTGCAGATGACATCTTCCAAGGGTTATATCTTCAGTCAAGTTGTTTTCAAAATATTAAGCAAATCAAGACTGCTCATTGAATTTATTGTCTGGTGGCTTACATCAGTGAAATAGTTAATGGTCAGACTGGACAAAACATACTAATTCATTGCTCTTGAAAGGTGTTCATTTGTAGACCAAAAAAATATTTTAGAACAAACTTGACACACTGTTGTTGTGAACATAATCAGCCTTAACCCTTTAACCCTCAAATTTATTCAGGAAAACTTATATTTTCTCAGAAAATGTCCATTTGCAGACCAAGAGAAGACTATTTTTGAAAATTTGCCACTGGAGTGACTGGCTCGATAACAAAGCCAGTCATTCCAGTGGTAAAATTTCAATAATTGTCTTCTCTTGGTCTGCAAATTGACATTTCTCAAGACCACTGCAGAAGCTGTTTGGCTGATATGAGTGTTAAAGGGTTACAGAACCGGTAAAAAATGTTGGCAAAAATACAGAGCGAGCAACAGATCAACTTAACTTAGTTTTGAGTTGCAACTCAAAATTTCTCATTTATTGATATTGACCACATCATTTCATTGCCTCGCTTTCAACAACAACAATATCTTGGTCTGAAAATTTGGAGAACATTTTTATTTTCATTACCAAATGTGGCCATTAACCCTCTAATTCTCAAATTTGTTCAAGTTAAAATAGCATTGTACTCCTTTTCTGTCAAATTAGTATCAAAATATTCATCAGAGTATTCAGATTTGTGGTCCTGGGAAATGACTGGCGTGTTTATCGAGCCAGTCATTCCAGTGGTAGATTTTGGAAAAAAGTCTTCTAGGTCTGCAAATGGGCATTTCTCAGTACCACATATTTAGGATGTACGGAGTAGTCTGATGACTATTTTGAAACTAATTAGACTGAAAAAATTAGTTTCATAATAGTCATCAGCTTTTGAGACCCTGGAGTGTTAACAGTTAACTGATTTTCTCTGACTAACCATCTTCATTCTGAATTACTAGAAAATTGCATTTTCGGAGGATGTGTAAAAGTATAAATGTATTGGATGTGACTTTAATTAACCTCACCCTGTAGCGGAATAAAGATATTGCATTTGAATATTCTATCTATCTGTCTGTCTGTCCATCTGTCAATATGTTCGTGTTTCTCTGGAAGGGCCAAGAGTCAGAGAATTCCGATATCTCATGTTCATATTGTTTCTGCATATTCAGAAATATTTTGACTAAATGATACAACTATTGTCTAAGAGTGAACAGAATGGGTTATATCTAAGGAATTTTTTTGCAAATATATTTTTCAGTTTTGCCATCACAGATCTTGAAGCCTGTTGACGGGATAGCTGCTTCCGTCTGATGATTTGACCAAGAAGCAATCTGACGGCATTCATAGTCAACATAACTGGTAATAAAAGTGAAAGCCATGCATAGCATTTGTTCACGTTCATTCCCCATATCCTACAGGAGAACTATATATTTGCAGCAATTTAATGCCATCTTTAGAACTGGGGAACTTAATTGACGATGGTGTTGTTTAAAACTACATTTATTGTTATTCATGTGTTGAAGACATGGTTGTTGAGGTAAGGATTTAATTGATGTTTTGTACAGATTGTACAGTTATATTATCATTAATTCGATAAGATATATAAATGTTTTTAATTTAATTGCATATAAGCTAAATATGTGTATCTTATATGCTGATCTTCTCTCCTCTTTGCTAAATTTTGTAATTTGGCTGACATGCATTCTTTGCAAAAGAGAGTTGTGCTTTGTTATGGTGATTGATCATAATTTGATGAAAAACTCAAATTAGTCCATATCATCATGCGGTAGGATGTGTTATTGCATACATGTACTCTGCTTGAACTCGCTGTGATTATTCTGAAAACAATTTGATTGTAACTTGTTGCCTAAAGCAAAAACAACTTTCAGTGATTTGGTTAAGTATTAAACATGCTCCGTGTTTGTGTTAGTTCAAGATTAAAAGAATTCATTCTTAATCAGATACACTACTGATCTGAGATGCATTATTGAGTGTAGTTCAAACATCAACCCTGTCAGCATGTCCTGTTTGTTTGGTTAGCTGAAGAAGGATACGTTTTCCGGAAAATAAGACATGCAATAAATACACAGAGATATGCAATAGGAGTCCAGACAATGGGATAAGTATGTACATAGCCCAGGATGATTAATCTAACCTTACTGTTAGCTCATCTAGCGCAGTGACGGCTAAGTGATCTTATGCCATGGTGGCTTTGCCACTAGTACCGTAATCGTCAAGCAGAAAGAGGCAGGTGGTAAGCAGCACACGGAAGTTGTAATGGCACCCATGCAGCAAATTTAAAACTCACTGGGGATGGCGGCACACGTCAATCTTAGAGAATGGCTGTACCATGAATATTTTTCTAACTTTTGTAATGCTATAAAAATCCAGCTCCCAAAGTCAATATCCAGGTAAAGTATTTTAGATATTTCACTGAGAAATAATATTTTCGAAATTAATTTGACTGAAATCAATTACTGCTTGCATGCAACTCATCAACTCCTCTGCGTGCCGCTCCAGTGTGATTGCATATCAGAAATATGTTGAAGTCAAATTACCATGTGCCGTTTACGACACGCCACCCACCTCTGTCTGTTTTCTGCTTTACTCCTGCTGCCTGCATCGTGTGGCCCATTGTACCTAATCCTTGCTGGAATAGTGGTAAGTGTGTTTTGTTGATTTATAAAGTCAACTATATCTATAATAATTTTCATATAAAAAACTCCTGTGACTGCTTGTCCCTTTAATTGTTACATTTTATACATAAAACTTTGATTTTCTCATAAGAGAATGTCCATTTGATGACCAACAGTAGATTATCTTTGAAAATATACTACTGAAATGACTGCCTCTGTTATCGAGCCAGTCATTCCAGTGTTAAATTTTAAGAGAGTCTTCTCGATCGATAAATGGCTATTTTTCAATACCACTGCAGAAGCCATTTTGGGCCGACTTTACCCAATTAGGGTTAACACTATTCTTTGGATATAAGTGGATGTAAAGCTAATCTGTTATGCTAAAAGGAGCAAGCAGTGTTTAACACTTACGAGTAACATAGTGCTCTCTATAAATTTCCATTTTCGTTATCTCTGTTATGAGTCGAGGCATTGATTCGTTAAACAAGACCCGCCCAACAGTTCTCAACTGCTATAAAAGGAGTCACTCGGTACAGCGAGATCAATTAGCAAGCTGGTGTGTTGTATGTGCATTTGACACGTAAGCAATACACAGAGCAGCGATATGTAGAGCTCTCGCTGACATGTTACATAGCTGCCAGGACTCACGCCAACACCTACCGTCTGACTGAGCGAATCGTTTTATAATGCACAAGGATTGTTAAGTGAGTCATGTTTAAAGTAGCAGTAGCTGGACTCATAATAGAGTCAGTGAAAACAGAAGTTTATTGATAGCACTATGTAACTGGTGTGTTAAACAGTGTTTTTTATCATAACAGATCAGCTTTAATCAAGTTATTTCATGCTTAGGTTCAAAGACACCAAACTGCGTGTCTCAATGGACCTTTCCAGTTTTAGCTATGCCCTGCCCACCACTAGCTCAACTCCACCCACACTTCACCATGTTGGGATTGATCGATCCCCAAATGCCCTAACTATTAATGTTGAATATTTTGTAAGTAATTTGACTGGGTGCTGTTGCTGACTACAAATCATTATTAACTGTTGAATTTTTTGATGCAGTTCTCTTTGTGTATAGATTTTCTTGTTTTATTGTTTTCCCGAAATTGTTCAAAACATGTGTCTTATTTGACCAGAAGATAGTGATTCTTGAGAACAAGTGGTCACACCTCCATCTGTATAAGCTAGGCCCTACCAATTTTTAGCCATGCTCTGCCTATTTTTTGTGCCTGTTGGAATCAATTTGAACCTCAATTCCAGTTAATATGTTGAATATTGTAAAAAAAATATGTTGTGGAGGTGGGGGGCCTGTTGCTTCTTATATTCAACAGAATCTTTATAATTAAATTATAAATTCATTGAAGACACTAGTGATGGGCTTTCAGGTGTTCCTGACAGCTATCTATACATCATTGTATGATTGTCATGTCAGCCAGCTAGCTAGTGATGTAATTCACCTTTCCAGAGTACCCACCCATCATATGACATCATAATGAACTTTGTGATGTGTACAATAACATCATAATGAATGACGTCAATAAGTACGTCACGAACGCATATTTAAAGACGGTCTATGCGTTGTTGTACAAATTGTTTGCTTTTACTATTTAATAAATATTCTGTTGAATATTTTGAAACTAATTTAACTGGGCGCTGTTGCTGCCATACCTGTATAGTTGTCTTATTGCGACATTAGAATTTCAGGGGTTAATTCGTTCAATGACCATTTGTCAGTAGTGATGACCCTATTTGCTGAGCTTAAATGATATCAAGAAAAGGAAGGACACACCCGTAACGCCGAATTTTACTAGACACCAGCATGACTCTACCTATCTGAGCTACAGGATTATTGTAGTACTCTGTCGCGACCCTGGAAGCAACTGATCCTCGAGAGGACTGGGTCCACCAGCTACATTCTACGTATTCAATCGGGATCAATCATGCTGATTACTAACCTATTTCTACATGTGAACTTTGATTAAGATTGTATGAATGTGGTCATCATGCATGTGTAACTTCAACATTCTCATGCTCCGTGGATCACATCATTGTAGAGTAGATTTGTGTGCTACTGAAAGAAATACCTTGTTGCTTTGAGTAAGAGTCATGCCTAATGAATTACCTTGCTGCTTTCATCACCATGGCAACATTAACAGGATTCCGATGCTAGGTAATACCGGTATGTATTTATTAGGTATTTATTAACCCTTTAACTCTCGAATTTTTTCAAGAAAATTTAAACTCATAGAAACTACATTTGCAGATCAAGTGGTCTGTTTTTGAAAATTTACCACTGAAATGACTAGCTCAATTATTGAGCCAGTCATTCCAGTTGTAAATTTTCAAAAACAGACTTCACTTGATCTGCAAACGGATATTTCTCAAGACCACTGCAAAAGCCATTTTTAGCTGACATGAGTGTTAAACGGCTAAGCCTTAACTTGCATACATTTAAATTTCAAGCCAGGCATACAGGTACGCTGTTGGTAATTACTCGAATGAGTTAAGTAGTCTGACTGTCAAGGGAATCAGTTTCAAAATACCGGTAGGCAACATACTGTTGCTTACATTGCAAAGAATTTGATGTTACCGAATAACTGTCAATGGAGACGAGAAATGCTCATGAACTGTTGGACATTCAGTGCATTATAGTTTCTGCGCAATGATGAAGACTGGACACCGGTGCATTAAATCGATGCAGAACAAACTTTGGTAAAATAGGTATCCAAATTATTCGCATGGTATTGTTTATTGGCTGCTGTCCGAATAGTAATTAACCTTTTGATCCTTGAATTGGTTCATGAATTTTTCAATTTTCTCATGGAAAATGTCCATCTGCAGACCAAGAGAAGACAATTTTTAGCCCTACATGAACGAAGTAAAACAAGCTATTGTGAATACTCTGCATATTGTCCAGCGGCGGCCAATTTGTATTTAACTCAACTTATGAGTTCATATTTCATGTTTAGTTAATCATACTGGACCCAAACTGGGACATCCTTCCTTATAATGACAGGGCATAATACAATGATCTTGGGGTCAAAGGGCAAGGTCACTGTGACCTTAGTAAATACCTTTTTCAACATTAACATTTTTCATTTAGCTCAGCTTTGTAGTTTATATCTCATCTTTGGTTGAACATACTGGACCCAATCTAGGAAACATGACTCCTTCTAATGACAGGGTATCACGCATTGACTTTAGTGTCTCATGGACAAGGTCACTGCGACCTTGGTAAAAGATTTTTTTCAATATTAACATTAACTTAGTAGTTCATATCTCATCTTTGGTTAATCATACTGGATCCAACCTTGGACACATGCTTCTGTAAAGATAGGGCATGACGCAGTGACCTGGGGGTCAAAATGTCTACGGTCAAGGTCACTGTGACATAGCTAAAAACTTTTGGACACATCCTTGTTAAGCCGTATATAATTATTTTATATTTAAAGTTTCGCTTCATAGTTCATGGCAAAGTCGTAAAATGGAACTTCATAGTTGCATTGCAACCCCATTTCTAGTTGAATTCTTACCTCTGGAAGGGCTAGCTTGATTATTGTGGCAGTCATTCCAGTTGTAATTTAAAAAAAAAATGCTTTTGCTCTGCAATGGACATTTCTTGAGGCCACTGCTGAGGCCATTTTGTGTGTTAAAGGGTTAACGGCTGTGTTATTGGAACCAAAGTGTGGGTCAAGAATTTGTACAGAAAAACACTAATAGCTTGATGTTCATTTTAAAAGGTTTGACGTTGAAAGACATTGCTTTTTCTTGTCCTTTTGGCTGCAACACGATTGAAACGTTAGTTTGCCAGATAAATAACTGATCATGTATTTTATAAAATTTGTAATGTAAAATTTAATGTAAATAGTGTACAGTTAGCATATATTTTATGAATATCGGGAGACAGTTGTGATATATTAGTAATTGTTGAATTTTTTCTTCCGTCTTGTTACACATGTTGTGTTTTGCCAACCGGATCATCTCATGAGCCATTCATTCATCTTTCTCACCCAACCTCTCAATAGAGGGAGCCAATCTGTCACTCGGGTATCTGACATTATAATCAAATATGTCGCATGTTAGCTGACATCACATTCAAGATGGCATAGCTCCATCACGAAAGTCGACAAGTCTGTCACGAAGGTGTCTTGTATATGGCTTTGGTGAATTTACGATTTAACCCTTTAGCATTCTTATCAGCCAAAAACAGCTTCTGCAATGGTCTTGAAACATTTTTTTTAATATTGTGAAACTAATTTGACTGGAACTGTTGCTGCTGCCATAGGCAACAACAGCCTGCAGTAAAATTAGTATCAACATTTTCAACAGCTTATGGGTATAGTAACCTTGAAATTTAGATTCTATGCTTATTCTTATGCTTACACTCAGATATCTGTAAATGTCACCGTGATACCATAGGGGGATTTCAGCTAAACATTCAACCCTCTAACCCTCGAATTTGTTTAAGAAAATTCCAATTTATTCATAGAAAATGTCCATTTGCTGACCAAGAGAAGACTATTTTTGCACATTTTTTTGTAAATTTGCAAAAATAGTCTTCTCTTGGTCTGCAAATGGACATTTCTCAAAATCACTGCAGAAGCCGTTTTTGGATGATATAAGTGTTAAAGGGTCAAATTTGGTCAAGAAAATTTTATTAACTGCCTATTGAATGTCCATTTACAGGCCAAGAGAGTACTATTTTTTTAATTTACCGCAGGAATGACTGACTTGTTTATCGAGCCAGCCATTCCAGTGGTAAATTTTCAGAAATAGTCCTGTAAATGGGCATTTCACAAGACCATTGCAGAGGTCAGTTTTGGCCATGTTGACCATTAAAGAGTTAAACGCTGCTTTAATCCATGTAATGCTGTTGTCTCCATTTAAAATCAACTATACAGTAAATCTGTTGAATAGTTTGAATATAATTTGACAAACCTGTTACTGTCAGTCCAAATAGTTTCAAAATATCCAACAGAACATTCCGTACATCATAACGAATATGTTGTTTCTGATCTGTACAGGCTAAAGGGTTAAAATGCATAAAGCTATGTAAATCTATGTCAAAATTTGTAATATTACATAGCCATTTGATAAAAGAATCTGTTGTCGCTCGAATCGAGTTCCTCAAGCTTATTCCTGGGCCAAGTGAGCTTAGGCCATGCCGGCCATCATCCGTCGTCCGTCCGTCAAATTGCATCTCATTAACGGTTAGATCGATTTCAATCAAATTTGGCTGGATGGATCCTATAGTGGTAGGTTCCAGAACTTTTATTCAGAATTTTGATTGTTCAGTTTTTCCGGCGACCAAAGTCTTCCCAGAAATTCTTTAAAACTCTAATCCTCAAATATCAATGGCCTGATTTCGACGAAACTTGTTTGGAGTTTGGTGGATAATCCTGTGGTAGTACGCTTCGAGACTTATAGCGAGAATTTTGATTGATCAATTTTTCCGGCAGCCTTTTCCGAAAAATTTGGAGAAATAAGTTAAAAGGCTACTCATTAACTGTTGGGCTAATTTCAAACAAACACAGCTGGAAGGATCATAGGGTGGTACGCTTCAGAACTTGCATACACAATTTTGACTGCACATGATTTCTTTGGGGTGGCCATCTTGGAAGAAAATTGTTTAATGAGCTATTTATTAACTGCCTGGGCAATTTAAACACAATTTGACTGAAAGGATTCTATAGTTGTAACCTCTAGAAATTATGTTCAGAACTTTGATTGGTCAATGCTTTGGCAGCCATCTTTGATTTTCCGAAAATGTTCGGGAACCATTTAAAAACAGTACTCCTCATTAACCCTTTCACTGATTAATTCCCCAATATCTCATTCTCTATGCTACCGTACAAGAATACTGTTGAATATTTTGAAATTAATTTGACTGGAAGCCATTGCTGCCTCAGGCAGCAATGGCTTCCAGTCAAATTAATTTCAAAATATTCAACAGTATTTTTTTTTTATCATAAAGAATTTGCTTTTACAGGAGTTTTCGGTAAATGGTTAATCAATGTCCCGATTTCAACAATGGTGTAATGATTCTATGACAGTAGGCTTCAACATATCAAATGAGAATTTTGCTTGGTCAATTCTTTTGGTGGCCATCTTGAATTTTCTGAAAATTATCCATCATATCTATTTAAATGCAAATGGTTGAAATACTAATGGTCCAGGTGAGCGTTCCAGGCGCTTTGCACCCATGAACATTTTTTTTATATTAACTCTAATAGTCAAGCCACCCCAAACCGGCCTTTGCAGTGGTTTTGTGGAATGTCTATTTGCAGGAAAAAAAACAACTATTTTTTTAGTTTTGCAACTGGAATGACTGGCAAGCCTGTTGTTCCAATGGTAAAATTTCAAAGATTGTCTTGCAAATGGACATTCACGATGCAAATATCTCAACTTTCTTGATCAGTCTTTGTTCATTAAAGTGTTACATGACTGAAAGTTTTTAAAATGATGGACGTGTGTTACTTATGTGTAGTTCATAAATTTAGAGCTATATATTTAGCATATGATGCGAATGTAAGTGAATACCCGGTATAACAGTTATAGACAAAATAAACATAATGTATTAAATTTATCTTTTGTTTTTTATAAGATTATAATAAAAAGATTCTGCATTGAAATCCGTGCAGAAAAATTAAAAAACCCAGTGTTCATACTGGGTATGTCGCTAGAGATGGAATATGCTGACGACATGGACTTCATAGATTAGGAAAAGAAACCCCTTGATGAACTTCTCCCATAGCTGTAAGCGAACTAAAAATTGAGAATCTCTATGAATGAATCCAAAACAGAGTTCACCCACATATACCTATCTACAAAGCATGAAACTAAAGAAAATAACGATCAACTTCATGGCAGCGAATCATGGAAGAAAAGTAGTCATGGGCTCACAGCTTTGTAGTACTGCAGACATTGCTGCATGCTACATCATGGGAACATAGCTTTCCAGTCGTTCTGGAAGCTATGGGTTCGTAAATCAAAGATGCAATTGACAAAAAGACCATGTTTATACAATGCAACCTGCATATCCTTGATTCTGTATATCTGTAACAGCTGGGCAGCTCCAAAGGCAGCTCTAGACAAACTTGATGCCTGCCACCGTAAACACCTACGCACCATCACTGGACACCGATGGCCAGACAGCATTATTTCCAATGATGCAATTCACGATGTGTAATACATCGCCGCTGTCCGTAAAAGTCACCCAGTAAAGATGGGCCATGTTTGGCCATGTGCTAAGGCTGTCAGAGAACACACCAGCACCAGCCCTATTCGCCCTACTTGGAGCCAGTTAATGCAAAGCCAGGAGAGGATGTCATTGCATAAATCTGTTAAACGTGCTACGCGGTGGCATTAAGAAAGCAGGACTTGGTACAGTCAAGCCAAGAATGGACCTGAGGAAGCTAAAGATTGTGGCTGAGGACAAGGCACGGTGGGAAAAAGCGAAGAAGGACTGATTGCAGCTGTAGGATGCTTCTACTATTACAGCCACAGAATACAGTAATCATATATAAGATGGATTTTTAGCTCGCCTTCTTGTTTGTAAGATGACCTATAAACGTAACTCTGACTTATGGATGTAGTTGCTTTGTTTTCTCAAATATTCTCTTTGGCTGCAAATTGTTAACTGCTGCAGATTCCATTTTAGAAACCTTAGCCATTGATGCTCTAATGGCTAAGCATGCCAAAGCAAGTCTCTTCACTGGTCATGTGGAATGTTCATTTAATAGCCAAGAGAAGACAAGTTTTTCAAAATTTACCACTGGAATGACTGGCTTGGAACTTCTTTGGTCTGCAATCAGTTTACTTTTGCTTCAACCTTCTCCACTGTCTTGTGCACGGCGAGCGTCATGAGCTACTTCCTGTTATTTCTCGTCTTTAGTGGTCCTAGATTACATTCTTTGAGGTCTAATCACAAAACGCATAGGAAGTTGATGTTGTGGCTTCTGGGCAGGGGACCATAGATCATCGTTGTTGCCCTAGCCTGCCAGATTGTGCCTCTGTGTTGCACAGCTGCTTCTTCCATATACTGTGGGGACCAATTTGGATATCATTCCACAATGATTGTAGAGTGCTGCCTTCGATATTAGACTGTGACCAGATATGATTTGTAATGACTTGCAGATGTTTGCAGGATATACCTCGAGTTTGTTCAAGAGGACTTTTTTTACCTGTCCAGCTGTTGCAATTGTACAGCAGTATGGAAACGCATATATAGCATCTTGACTTGCATGGAGATTTTAGAGCCACGAATCCACAAATTACAAAATGACTAAGGCGATATTTCCTGTGAGAGCTGCAGAGGGAACCCAAGATTCTGCTCATCTTCCACTTCTCAGTTATCACTGTGTCGGATATGTAACTATTTACGTGAAGGAACTCTGTTTTGGTTTCATTGACGAATACGTTTGCAGCCTTGCGCTATGTTTGCAGCCTTGAGCTGCTCGGCAAATATTGAATGTAGTGTATCAAGAGGGCCTTTTCCTTCGTCAATAAAGTTAACATCATCTGCATACCCCATCTCTAATGGCATACAAATGATTGTCTAGAGCTTGCATGGTTTGGTCCTGTGGCATGTTCTCGAACATATGATAGAGCTGCATCGAGGTAGCATATAAAGAGCACTGGTGATAAACCATCACCTTGTGGTGATCCTATTAGTGTTTCAAATTATACAGAAAGCATTGATTTGACATGAACATTTAGATTTGTGCATTGCCAAAAGACTCACCAGGTGTATCTCGTCATCATCACAGCCAACCTGATGGAGAAATTGGAGTCCGCGCAGCAACGTTCTCTCTTAAAACCACTCTGCCAGTTTCCAGTAAATTTGTCAATCTTATCTCTGATACGTGATAATGTCACATTTGATGCAATTTTTTTTATGCTTTTCAAAAACGATACTGGTCTCAGGTCGGAAAGATGTCCAGGCAGTTTCTTAAGGCCTTGGGAGTGTCAAACATGGATAACGGTTCGTTTTCTCTGTCTGTGAATTGATCTTTGAATCATTCTTTGATTGGCCTTTCCCTGGTCAGAGCCGATGAAGTGACCATCAGAGTTATGTGCAGCAAGTGGTTGTGGTCTCTATTGCTCTGAAAATATTTCATCAGTGCATGTGATCTCGTGATCTCAGTTTTGTTTCGAGTGTCGGGGCTGTGACTACATGGTCTGGCAGACTGTTCCAGTAATTGGAGACTCTAACACTGATGAATCGTTTCCTGGTGTCTGTATTGAACCACTGCGTCTGCAGCTTAAAACTGTTCCCACTAGTACGCTCTGACTGGTCAGACAGTAGGAGTCGCTCACAATCTGTGCTGTAGATAGCATGTTTGTACTTGTAAACCTCTATGAGATCACCTCGTAGCCATTGATAGATTAAGCTGGGCAACTTCAAAAGTTTCAAGCGCCCTTCGTATGGTAGCTCTTTAAAACCATGAATCATCTTTGTCACTCGGCGCTGGACACTTTCCAGTAGTTGTACATCATTCTTGTAATGAGATGACCACACCACATTTCCGTACTGCAAATTCGGGCTTACCAGACGTTTGTACGGTAGCACAAGCGTAGTACGTTCCAGGAAATCGAAGGATCGGCGGATCATACTAATTAATTGGTTAGCCTTATTTGCCGCTTTCTCTGCATGTTTCTCAAATTTGAGTGTGTTATTAACATGTACACCAGATCCTCACACGTAATCTCTTCTATGGGTACTGTCTGCATGGTTATTATCTTGCATGCTGTACTCAAATTTTACCTACCCAAGTTCATTACTTTATGACACCAATCAGTCGTTTCAAGTCTTCTTGTAGTTGCTTTTGATCTTGCGGGGAGAAGAGCTTTGTGTCATTTGCAAACAGGTTGATCATGCTATCCACTACATCTGGCATTTCGTTAATGTAACAGGTGGAAAGCTGGACCCAAGACTGCCTTGTGGTATGCCACTAAGAACTGGAGCCCAGTTGGAATATGAGCCATTAACAGCTACCCGTTGCCTTCTGTTGCACATGAATGCTTCATTCCATCCTAGAACGTCACCATCTACCCCATAGCTCTGCATTTTGTCTAGTAGTTGTTCATGTGGAAACGTATCGAAAGCAGTCACAAAGTCTAGGTAGACAACATCTGCTCTTGCTTCATCAATGACTTTGGTACATTCAAATGACTAGTACATTCATCTATGCACTGTAGGAGCTGAGTGTCTCATAAGCGGCCACTCATGAACCCATGTTGACAGTCTGTAATCAAGAAGTACTCCATAATTTTGCAAATAACTGATGTTACACCTATGTGTCTGTAGTTACCGGCATGTGACTTAGCCTTTCTTGAAGACAGGTGTAATTTGTCCATTCTTCCAAATCTTTCGGTACCGTTCTTTCCGACCGACTTGTTGAACAACAATGTCTGTGGTTTCGCAATAAGATGGCTGGTTTCTCTAGGATGCGGCTCATCTGGACCTGGTGACTTAAATATAGTTAGGTTATTTAACTTGTTGAGCACATTTGTTTCCATCATACTAATATATGCCCATTCTTAAAGCTCCACTGTTTGTGGCCATACTTGCAGTCCTTAGATCTCTTGGTATATTTGCGACGTTTCATTAACTTAGCGCAGATATCAAAGGACTGCAAGCACGGTTGTCAATACGGGAGCGGAGGGGGAGGGGGGATCGTGCAATGGGACGATGATCGGCTTCGTGAATGACGAATTTCTCGAATGTGTGTCTTCACTATTTTGTTGTGGTAGATGAGTAGTATATTCATATCTGAACACACTTGTAAAGAAGATGTTGAGTTGTTCTGTATTTTCTACATCTGTTCTCGTTAATGACCAATCACTGTGCTTCAGATCAGCAATACCTGAGGTTGTCTTCAGTCTGGACTTGATGTAGCTCTAGAATGCTTTTGGTTTGCGCTTAGAATTATTGGCAACCTCGTATTGAAAATCTCTTTTGGTCTTCTTCACCTCCCACTTCATTTGGTTTTGCGTATTCTTTGTAGGATTATTCTGCACGCGTCTTTCTGAATTGATCAAAAGCATGACTCTTCGCGAAGTTTCCTGCTAATACTTGCAATTAACGAGACTTCTTCATCTGACAATTGAATGGCGTATTCACATTTTTGTGGGGCATGCTGAGTATAGTATCTTTGACTTTATAATGAACCATGTTTGTTCAGTGTTCAAGTTTTCGAACTCTAATACCCAGTTAATCGCTTCTAATTTACACCATAAGCTATCAAAGTCACATTTGCTGTAGTTGAACTTGCTTGCTTTGGATACACCCGCTGGTCTATAGCAGTTAAGCATTAAATACAAGGCTGTGTGGTGATGCTTCCATAGTGTGCATAAGTGTTGAACCATGTCTTCCTCATTCGTTAATACAAGATTCATTGTAGTTGGTCGCTGGCAGGCTCTGTAATGAGTATGTTCTTTAACATGCTGGTACAAGGCGTCTCTATGTGCATCCAGAAACAGGCTTGAGGGATGAACACATTTGGAGGTGATGTAAGATCTTTCCAGTCTATCTGGAGATAGTTGAAATCACCCATGAGTAGGACATGGCTATGCATTGACTCACTAGCTTTCTTGAGTAAGTTGTTAAGTTTACAATCATTTGTGCTGGTATGATCTGGGGATATTTATATATGACCGATAAGGATAATGTCGGTTCATATTTGATAATTTAAGTATACTGGACACAACCTTGGACACACTTCCTTACAATTGGAGGCATACAATGATGTTGGGGTCAAAAGAGCAAAGGTCACAGTTATTGTGACATTGGCAAAAACTGGGGGTGGGGTTGGTGGTGGTGGATGTGTCAACATTAACATTTTGTGCCTGACTCAGATTATCAGTTCATATCTCATCTTGACTTAATCGTTCTGTATCCAAACTGCCAACTACTTCCTTACAAGGAATGCGTACGACACAATGACCTTTGTGCTAAAAGGTCATTATTATTGTGATATTGGTAAATGACTGGTTTTTCAGCATTAACATTTTGCTTTTCACTCAACCTAGTAGTTCATATCGCATGTTTGGTTAATCACGCTGGACCCAAACGTAAACACATGCTTCCCTATAATGAGAGCATGACACAATATCCTTCGGGGTCAAAAGGTCAAAGGTCATTGTGATATTGGCAAAACTCCAACGTTAACTTTTTTATGTTTAGCTCAACTTCAGTGTTTATCTCATGTTTGATTAATCATGCCGGAGCCGAAGGTGGACACATGCTTCTTTATCACGAGTGGAAACTTGTTAATCACACTGCCCCCAAACTTGTTAATCACACTGCACCCAAACGTGGGCACTTTCTAATCATAGGGTATGTGACAATTGCTCTGGGATCAAAGGTAATGGTTATTGATAGGTGTATTGATAAGCTTTATACATGTATTGTATACCAAAATTTGAGGTGAAAATTAATTTTTAGGTGACAATCTTAGATTTTATGAAAAATGTACGGGAAATTGTCCAACGCTATTACGCATTAACCGCAGGGTGCATTTTCAAGCTTCATAGTGCATTACAAAGTCGAAATGTCGAGCTTCAGCCGCATTTCTGGTTTGATATATGCAACAAATTTAGATGAAAAAGTGACGTAATTCAAGACCAGTCATGAATTATGATGTTCATTGAACCATGAACAGTTGTAAGCTTAAGATGCATCCGGGCGTGGAAAGAGTTTAGTAACCCCGCTCTGCGAAGACTTCATGGAATATGCGTATGTCTACACCGAATGAGATGGACGGATACAGGTTGACAAAGGGATTGACTGCTGATTGTATGTCACTCAATATATCATGTATATAATTGATTTTAAAATGTGTTCAGTGTAATTTTATTTGTCAGTGCCCTGTGCCCGTAATAGACCTTTCCAGGTTACCCATCAATCATTGTATTTCTTTACTATTTAACCCTTTAATACTCATATCAGCGATTCCAGTGATAAATTTTCAAAAATAGTCTTCTCTTGGTCTGCATATGGACATTTTTTTTATGAGAAAGTAAATTTTCTTGAATAAATTCGAGGGTTAAAGGATTAATGACATAGTTTTCTGGAAATTGATAGTCAGGGATCGATCGATCCCAACACAGCGAAGTGTGGGTGGAACTTAGCTAGAGATGGGCGGGGAATAGGTAAACGGATTCCTCCATTGTCTAACCACACGCCAATTAATGAACACTTCAAATACCAGTGTCTCTATTTCAAGACAAATATACAGAAATGCTGTTTAATATTCTGAAACATGTTGTGGTCAAAGGCAGAAACAACTCCAGTCAAATTAGTTCCAAAATAGTCAGCATCATAACCAATTTGCCGTGTCTGGCCTGATAGGGTTAATGTCTCCTGGTCTAACCCATTCCATCCTATGGCTGTATTCGGATGATCATTTCATGTGAGATACTGCACGGTCTATTTACTTTGTTAAAAAGTGTGCTAGTTAATTTAAAAAGCAATACGACTGAATATTGTTGAAGCAGCAATGATTTTCGATCTAATTTTTTTCAAAATAGTCAGCAGAGTTCTGATATTTATCTTTCTGCCAGTTTCAAGAGCAAGTCCCGTCAGTCGCTGTCAAACTAGAGTACCGCGTCGTAAAAGGAAACGGGTTATGACTCAACATTGATTCATATTAACCATCATTATTCTGTTTGCACGCATAAACATCTGCTTTCTACTGAGCTAAATATAAAATTCCTACTGATTATTTTGAAATCTATTTGACTGAAAGTAGTTCATGCATAAGGAAGTGACGACTCAGTCAACTTGGTCTCAATATAAACTTCTAGAACTTTATAGAGCATACTTATTACAGGTCGCTGGAGTAAATATCGCATCCGAAGTAGTGCAAGTGTTACTGTCAACTGTTTTACCACTGCAAGCTACCGGACAATAATTTCAATGGCCAATAACCCTTGGTGTACTGAATATTTTGAAAACAATTTGACTGAAACTCGTTGGTGGCTTAGCCACCAACAACTTTCAGTCAAATTGTTTTCAAAATATTCGGCAAATCCAGCGTTAAAACCCATGGTATATGTATTCCGCAGTCAGCATGGAGCCTGTTAAGCCAGCGACTTCTCAGCTGCTGTGTTGATGTGATTCGGCATCAATTGGATCTAAGGCAGCAGTTGTGTCTTAGCTACTGATGTCGGCTTCTGATTATTATTATTATTCCATACGTTGAAAAAATAATCTCTGTTGAATACATGCAATCTTTGATTCAAAGTTATTAGGAGGTAACGTCTTTCGACTACTGAACATGGATTAACGATAGGCTAGTGTGTTTAATCTGTGTACTTAGTAGTAAAATGGTTACTTATAGGGGCCACTGGGGACGTTTTTCGGTGATATTATAATTATTTCTTGATGTAAAGTTTGTATAGAGGCACCACTTGATAACTAATTTAGAATAGTAGTTTTATTCACGCTTTGTAAATGATCAATAAAAGACTTAATTAGAATCGTGAGCAAGACAGAGGTCCTACATTTTGAATTATTGGAGCTTTGTATTGGAATTGGAAATCTTGTCTTTACAAGAAAAGGAAACAGAAAATGAAAATACCCGACAGCTGGTTAAACAAACTATGACAAGTTGTTGATTTTGAAGCTGAACGAAACCTTCTGATGACCCGTTTTGATATTGGTAAGTAAAGATGGATGGGCACGAACATAGTTCACGAATATGCAGCCCTGAGTTTAGAATTAGAGACCACCAGCATTGCGTGGCAAGAGCTCACAATAGACTGGTTCTCTTACGCAGTTGTTTACATATTTTACGGTTTAGCTCAGGGTATACGCTCAATATTTTTCACCAACGATTTTCAGTCAAATTATTTTCAAAATATTCTGCAGGCCCAGTGTTATTGCCTTTTGCAGCAGTCAGGCTGTTAAAACCCCAGCAAATTTGTTCAAGAAAGTTCAAATTTTCTCAAACAAAATCGCAATTTGCAGTGATTAATTTTTGGAAAATTTATCATTAGATTGACTCCCTGGCCTGTTATCGTCATTCCAGTCATTCCTCTTGGTCTGCAAATGGACATTTCTCAAGAATACTGCGAGGTGTGTTTTATCAAGTTTGAGTGTTAAATGAAAGGTAGTGTTTTAACCCTTTAAGCCTTACAGGCCAGGTATGACGCAGTCTTAATAATATATCATATGTGGAATAATATGCTAAATATCTTGAAACTAAATTGACTGAGAGTGGTTTCTGCAGGTTGCAGCCAAACTATTTTCAAAACATTCAACAGCTTACGTGTGTTGTGGTTATCGAGCCAGTCATTCCAGGGATACATTTTTTTAAATAGTGTCCTGGTCTGCAAATAGATAGCCATGAAGACTACTGATGAAACCTTTTTTGACCAGTTTGGGTGTTTTAAAATGGTTAATTAAGAATCAGAAATTTCAGTGGTTGGAAGTTACCCATTTCACTGAAAGATCTCTGAAAAATTATATTCCTTACACTATAAACTTATTCCGTTGAGTGTTTTGAAATTAATTTCACGGGAAGTCAAATTAATTTCAAAATTCTCAACAGTTTTCTTGTGTGACTGAAAATGAGATCTGGGGAATTCAGCAGTGAAATGGATAAAATATTATACTCATCTGCAATGGAAAGTGTACACAAAGTTGTCACATTCATCACAGATCAATACTTATTACTTCAGCTACTAAATTATTCATTCAGGCTAAAGCTGACGCATACAAATAGAACAACATTTGATATAGATCCATTAATTATGATATGATATAATGCGTAGTCACTGCTCAGTAATTTGAAAACAATTTTGCTGAATGTCGCAAGTGCTTATGACATCCAAAGCTTTCCCTCAAGAAATATTAAACTATTTTATTATTTATTGTGTGTGTGTGTTTGTGTGTGTGTGTGTGTGTCAGAAACTACTGCTTTGATTTTACTCAAATACTAACACAGGAAAGTATGTTACCATACACTCTGATACAGCAGACTTTGGTTCTGATTCAGATTTAAAAACCTGCTTCTACATCGGATCGAATTCCAGATCTATTGAAAGCTTGGCAAATGCTGATGTGATTTGGCTGAAATATTAACATAACAATGGTTGCATGTTGTGACACCAGAATTCCCTAAATTTGGTCATAGTCTGAAGAAACTTCTCTCGAAAATGCCAATTTTTAAAAGAAAAATGGAACATCTACAGCAGAAGGGCAAGGGTCTATCCTTGAATCTAGCATTGCACTTGTTTTGATATTAGAAAGATTACAAGCGTTGAGTAACATAGCTTTGATGTTCGCCAAAAATAATCAAGTACACGTATCTGAGCAAAATGTACTTTTAACCATTTAACACTCAAGCTGGCCATCAGTTGTCTCGAGAAATGTCCATTTACAAGGTATTTTTGACAATTTACACAGGGATTGCTGGGTCGATAACCAAGCCAGTGATTCCAGTGGTAAATTTTTTTAAATATCTTGATCTGCATTTGGACATTTTCCATGAGAGAATAAATTTCATTGCTAAAGGGTTAACCCTTTAACACTCATATCAGCCAAAAATGGCTTCTGCAGTGGTCTTGAGAAATGTCCATTTGCAGACCAAGAGAAGACTATTTTTGAAAACCAAGTCAGTCATTCCAACGGTAAATTTTCAAAAACAGTCTTCTCTTGGTCTGCAAATGGACATTTTATATGAGAAAATTGAAATTTTCTTGAACAAATTGAAGGCTTAAAGAGTTAAAAACCTTTGAGATGGTAGGCGACTGAGTAGATCATTATAGATCCTTGAGTCTTATAGCATCACTGAACAGTACGCTAATTCACAAAAACATTTCCGTTTTCTTGTACACACTGACATACTGGCGGAAGTTGGCACATGTCAGCAGTAAGGAGTTAACGCTTTAATTCTAATAGTTTGTTCTTGAATATTTCAGTTTTCTCAGAGAAAATATGCATATGCAGACCAAATTTTTGAAAATTTCCCACTGGAATTAGTAACTCGGTTATCGTTTGTGTGGTAAATTAAAAAGTCTCTTGGTCGGTAAATGAACATTTCCCAAGACAACTAGAGAAAGTGTTTTTGGCCAGCTTGAGTCTTGAATGGTTAACCCGTAGCACAATGATGTCAATATTTTATTTTTTTACGTTATCAATAACAAAGAAACTAGTTCACATTTTCCAACAATTTTGGTGGAAGATGTTGCTGTCTACGACAGCACCATCTTCCACCAAATTTGTTGAAAAATAAACACCAGTTTATCTTTTATTTTAATTTGAAAATTTAAAAATTTGACTTCTGGGTTAAGGGTTAAATGTAATCAAGGATTCTCAAGTGTAACTAAACATTGCAATAGAACCCCTTGAATGTTTCAGTTGTCATAACCCTTTAACACTCATATCAGCCAAAAACGGCATCTGCAGTGGTCTTAAGAAATGTCCATTTGCAGACCAAAAGAAGACTATTTTTGAAAATTTACCACTGGAATGACTGGCTCGATAACCGAGCCAGTCACTCCAGTGGTAGGTTTTAACAAATAGTCTTCTTTTAGTCTTCAGATGACGATTTTCTAAGATTAAATTGGAATTTTCTTGAACAAACTTTGGAGTTAAAGGGTTAACCCTATAAATCAGAAAAAACAGACAACCCTTACCTCTCCGATGTCAAGATTTTTAATTTTCAAATCAAAGTAAAAGCTGAACTGGTGTTTATTTTTCAACGAATTTGATGAAAAATGGTGCTGTCGTAGACAGCAACATCTTCCATCAAAATTGTTGAAAAGGTATGCTAGTTTCTTTGCTATTGACACAGTAAAAATAGAATATTGACATCAGTATGCTAAGTGTTAAAAACAATGCTTTTAATGTAACAATACTACCGGTAGCTTGAATAATTTAAAACTAATTTCACTAAGAACTATTGCTAGCCGTTAAATTTAATTCAAAACATTAAGCAGGTTCCTTGTATAATTGGGTTGAAAATGAACTTCTTCGATTTGATTGTTGAAGAGGTTTAAACTCGCATCCCTCTGACATCAAGTTTGCATTCACACACTTAAGTTGAAGTCTCTTATTAACCATTACCACTCTGATGTCAATATTCTACCTTTTACCCTGTCAATAGCAAAGAAACTGGTGTACATTTTTCAACAATTTGGGTGGACGATGTTGCTGTCTTCGACGGCACCATCTTCCACCAAATTTGTTGAAAAATGTATATCAGTGTTGTAAGGGTTAATGTTAAATTAGAGTGTCATTTTCTTTCACTCAATATTGTTATCTAATTAAATTAAGAAAACAAATTGAAGGAATCAGCAGTCTGCATGATTGATCCTTATGGGATGTAGCGTGTGTAGTTGGTCTATCCAATACTTTTCTGGTTCTTTACGGAGATGTGTTTTCCCTGCATCCTCAGGTTCATGAAATGTTTTGTCCTGAATGATTGGACAAATTGATGAATCCAGTTTCTCGCTCAATTATATGATATGATAACCAATTACATCATGTGTAGGCTGACATCATAATCAATTACATCCTGAATGATGCGATATAGTTAGCCACAAATGCCAAGTTGTAAGAATTGTATGTGTTTGCTATTTAATAAACATTCTGTTGAATATTTTCAAACTAATTTGACTGGGCACTCGCTACCATAGGCAGCAGCGACACCATAGGATGCAATGGCACACAGTCAAATTAGTTTCAAAATATTCTACAGCTTACCTGTATAGTTTTCTGGAAATTCAGGTTCAGAGAGTGCACGTATCTATTGATCCCACCACAGGCAAATCCTTGACGGAGCTTAGCGAGAGATGGGCGGGGCATAGCTAATTAAACTGGATTCCTCCATTGAAATGTTGCACAACTGGTGTATCATTGGGTTTTTTAGGTCCAGTAGATGATCTTTCATGCATATGTTAATCTCCCATATGCTTTCACCTACGTAGTGGTCTTGAGCAATGCCCATTTGCAGACCATGAGAAAAGTATTTTTGAAAGTTTTAACCACTGGAATGACTGGCTCAAAAATTGTCTTGTTGGCCTACATTCACTAAGCAAACATGTACATTTTGTTGACCAATCTTAACCATTGAAGGGTAAAATAGCCCTGAGGGTCATTATCAGAGGGTGCAGCCTAACCACCCCACTCCATCTTTGATATTTGTGAATGAGGAAGTATTATCCTATTACACTGCATGTTGAAGAAGAGTGATGCAGTCATTTATCATAAAGAATCATCTTTTCAGTCATTTTGTCCTATTGCCTGTGATTTTGTAAACATTTGATGGATTATGGTCTGGGTAACATGCTCTCCATCGTAATCTGGACAATGTCTGAGTCATAATTTGTGTCGCCTTATGGACCCGGACTGATGTGGTCCCAAACTGGCATTCCGATGCTCACATTGCAATGCATTTCCATGAAGTGACGCGATGTGTCACTCAAGTATCTAATGTTATAATCATTTCACTTTTCCAGAGTATCCATCCATCATCTGACCTCGTATAATGTCATAATCAGCTCAGTGCGTGTATGGTGACGTCAAAATCACTAAGTCACAAAGGGTTCTGCATAGACTGTCATCAAATCTCAAATATTCCGACACGTATGAATTGTATATCTTTGAAATTCTTTGCTATTTAATAAACATGCTGTTGAATATTTTGAAACTAATTTGACTGGGCGCTGTTGCTGATTTAGGCAGCAACAGCCCCCAGTCAAATTAGTTTCAAAATATTCAATAGCTTGTGTATTTTTTTGGAAATTGATAGTCAGGTTGTTCAGAGATCGATCAATCCCAACACGAGCGAAGTGTGGGTGGAGCTTAGCTAGAGATTGGCGGGGCATAGCTATTAGATCACATATTAGCTGATGTCACAATCGATATAATGTAACTCCATCACGAAACTCGAAAAGTGGATCTTGAAACTGTATGAATTCTATGTGTATAGTGGTTTACAATTTAATAAACATTCTGTTGAATATTTTGAAACTAATTTGAATTGGAGCTGTTGCTAATTAAGTTGATTATCCAGGCCCAAGAAACAGAGAGCGGGCCCATCTGTGATTGCTGTGGCTGAGAGTCCTTATGTTAACCTATTAACCCTCAAATCCTTTAGGAAAATTTAAATTTTCTCATAGAAAATCTTCATTTGCAGATCAGGAGAAGACTATTTTTGAAAATTATCGGTTATCACTCATTCCAGTGGTAAATTTTCAAAAATGTTTTTCTCTTGTTCTGCAAATGGAAATTTCTTAACGCCGCTGAAGAAGCAGTTTTTGGCTGATATGAGGATAAAGGGTTAATTTTATGTCTTGCAGCAGATCCATTATGATCAGCTGCTTGTACAAGCTATTAGGCCTCAATTTTGGCATACAGTCATACTTCGTTTAACCTTTCATGGTCTTGCCAGCCAAAAACGGTCTGCAAAAGGGGCATTTTCTGTGAGAAATACTTATATATATTTTTACCAATTTTGGGCATTAAGCGATTAAAGAATTCAACAGCTTCTACTGAATGTTTACTTTGAAATTGATGATTGTCTTTTGAAATTATAAAACTGAAAGGGTAACACACATTTAACCCTTTATCCCTCATAATTTGCTCAAGAAAATTAAGATTTTCTCATAGCAAATGTCCATTTACAGAGCAAGAGAAAACTATTTTTGAAAATTTACTATTGGAATGGCTGGCTCGGTTATTGAGCCAGTCATTCTAGTGATACATTTTCAAAAATACTCATCTCTTAGCCTGCAAATGGACATTTTTCAAGACCAGTGCTGAAGCCATTTTTGGACGATATGAGCGTTAATGGGTTAACGTCGCCTGCAGCAAGTTACACCTCCCCCCCAACCACCCCCACCCTTTTCTTGGCCCTAATAATTATTATCTGTCCTGAATGATTAACAATTTACTTCTCAAACTTGTTCAAGAAAATTTCAATTTCCTCCTAGAAAATATCCATTTGAAGAAAAGATTATTTTAGAAAATTTATCACCGGAATGACTGGCTCAGCTATCGAACTAGTCATTGCAGTGATAAATTTTCAAAAATAGTCTTCTCTTGCAAGATTTCTGCTGATATACATATGTGTACAGGCTGGAACATACCACCCGTTAGGACTTAAACATTTAACCCTCAAATTTGTACAAGAAAATTTCAATTCTGTCCTAGAAAATGTTCATTCACAGACCATGAACAGATTGTTTTTTTAACTCTTTAATCTTCAAACCTGCCTCTGCAGTGGCCTATTTTTGAAAATTTACCTCTGGAATGCCTGGCTCCATAACCGAGCCAGTCATTCCAGTGGTAAATTTTCAAAAATATTCCTCTCTTGGCCTGCAAATGGACATTCAGTGAGCAAATAATTAGATTTTCTTGACCAAATGTAACCATTAAAGGGTTAATGTATCACTGGAATTACTGATTCGGTTATCTAACCAGTCATTGCAGTGGGAAATTTGCTTAAATATAAGTATTCTCTTGCAAGACCGCTGCCTAAGCTGCTTTTCGTCAGTTTGAGTGTTAAATGGTTAACAGATTGTGGTGCTTTGTTAATTTCTCAGCTGGCAAGTACGTGTTCCTTGTCACGCCCTCATAACTTCAGAATTACAAAATTCCATTGCGCACTTCCATTTTGATTTATAACTAACTGACCGTTGATTTCGAAAATTGTGCTACTGAATATTTAGGCCAGCAAGAGAATTTAGAAGCATCATTTTCAAAATCAAATCACTCTCCTTCCAATTGAAATTCTTATAAATTCTAAATGATTTCGGGATGATAATTGGTGCATAATAATATAAGTTTATGATCCTGTTTCTAATTTCAGAATTTTTCTGAGGAAGTTAAATTACAGATCACTGAGGCTCATCTTATGTGGCATTGCGTGCACATTGCGCTGTTGATTGGCTGGTCCACTGTAGAAAGATAACTACGCAGATACAGCAACTGCGCTAATGCTTTAACCCTCGAATTTGTTCAAGAAAATTTCAATTCACCTTTCCAGAGTATCCATCCATCATCAGACCTCGTATGACATCATAATCAGCTCAGCATGTGTATGATGACGTCATAATCATTACGTCACAAAGGGTTCCATATCGACCATCACCAAATCTCAAATACTCCGACACGTTGTATGAATTGTATGTCTGTAATTCTTTGTTTAATAAACATGCTGTTGAATATTTTGAAACTAATTTGACTGGGCGCTGTTGCTGCCTTATGCAGCAACAGCACCCAGTCAATTAGTTTCAAAATATTCAACAGCGAACCTGTGTAGTTTTTTGGAAATTGATATTCAGGGTGTTCAGTGATTAATCGATCCCAACACGAGCGAGGTGTGGGTGGAGCTTAGCTAGAGATGGGCGGGGCATAGTTAAAACCGAAAAGGTCCATTATTTCATAGACAATTTCCATTTGCAGACCAAGACTATTTTTGAAAATTTACCACTGGAATAACTGGTTCGATAACTGAGCCAGTCATTCCAGTGGTAAATTTTCAAAAATAGTCATCTCTTGGTCTGCAAATGGACATTTTGCAAGATCACTGCAGAAGCCGTTTTTTAGTTGATATGAGTGTTAAATGGTTAACCACTTGTGCATTGCTAATTATCACAATTACAGTAGTCAGTAAAGTTAACCCTTTAATGATCAAATTTTGTCAAGAAAATTTTAATATCTGCCTGTTGAATGCCCATTTACTGGCCAAGAGAATATGATTTTTTTTAATTTATCACTGTAATGACTGGCTCTGTAAATTTAAAAAAACATATTCTCTTGACCTGTAAATGTAGATTCCACCACACCATGACAGAGGCCAGTGTTGGTCGGCATGACCATTAAAGAGTTAAACTTAAAACTAGAATGACTGGCTTAACCCTTTAATGGTCAAGACTTTTAAAGAAAATCGATTATAAAGCCAGTCATTCCAATGGTAAATTTTCAAAAATAGTCGTCTCTGCCTGCAAATGGACATTCCTCAAGACCACTGCAGAAGCCGGTTTTAAAGGGTTAATTACTGAGCCCTAATGGCTGCTTCAGAAATCATGCCACTCATTCTTATAGACAGTCATCAAGATTATTCTCTTGGTATACATTTGCACCTCTGAAGAATAAGATTCCTGAACTGCTTGACCATCGCATAATGAGCGGAACTACATAAATAGTATCAAATGGACATTCCTCAAGACCACTGCAGAAGCCGGTTTTAAAGGGTTAATTACTGAGCCCTAATGGCTGCTTCAGAAATCATTCCACTCATTCTTATAGACAGTCATCAAGATTATTCTCTTGGTATACATTTGCACCTCTGAAGAATAAGATTCCTGAACTGCTTGACCATCGCATAATGAGCGGAACTACATAAATAGTATCAACTAATCAATATCTGTGAAGTTCTTTTTGGTGGGATGACAGTTCTGGTGTTCTGTGATGCAATATTGTTTAGTTTTTTTGACACTTTATATACAACATGAAAGCTGAAGGATGTAAAGAGTGTTTGATTATTCTCTGCACCAGTGCAGGGTAATTCCTCAAGTATGATGATCACTAAAAAAGGTAAGTAATGCTAGTTCAACCGTTTAACCCTTAAATTTCTTCAAGAAAATTTCAATTTTCTCATAGAAAATGTTCATTCATATACAAAGAGAGTACAATTTTTTTAATTTTACCACTGAAATGACTGCTGGCTCGGTTATCGTGATTCCAGTGGTAAATTTCCAAAAATAGTCTTCCTTTGGTCTGCAAATGGGCATTTCTCAAAACCACTGGCAGAAGCAGTTTTTGGCTGATATGAGTGTTAAAGGGTTAGAGATAAAAAAATTGCTCGTAACTTTTACAGTTGATTATCACATATAATACATTTTGGTGGAAGATTCTTAGAAGCCGCTTCTTTTGAAATTTCACTCATTAACCCTATAACGCCTCAAAAAACAAAATGGTCTCTGCGGTGGTCTTGAAAAATGGCCATTTGCGGACAAGACAGCAGAATAGTATTTTTTAAATTTTACTACTGGAATGACTGGCTCGGTAATTGAGCCAGTCATTCCAGTTGTAAATTTTCAAAAATACTACTTTCTTGTTCTGCAAATGGACATTTTCTATGAAGAAATTTCAATCTTTAAAAACAAATTTGAGGATTAAAGGGTTAGAGACATAAGCATTGATATATAATACTATGGGAGTGATGGCATATTGTAATATGTGCTTGTCTCTTTCAGGATAATAACAAGTTCATGACCATTGGTAAAAGTATCAGTAAATCTATGCTATTAACCTGTTAACACTTATATCAGCTAAAAACAACTGCAGTGGTCTTGAGAAATGTCCATTTGCAGACCAAGAGAAGGCTATTTTTGTAATTTACCAGTGGAATGATTGTCTCCATAATCAAGCCAGTCATTCCAGTGGTAGATTTCCAAAAAATGTTTTCTCTTTGTCTGCAAATGGACATTTTCTATGAGAAAATTGAAATTTTGTTGAAAAAATGTGAGTGTTAAAGGGTTAAAGGGAAACTCAGGTGATACAATATGGTACAAAAATTATGCATAACACTTTAGTCTAGGTTATCGAGCCAGTCATTCCAGTCATAAATTTTGAAAAATAATCTCTTGATTTGCAAATGAACATTTCTCAAGACCACAGCAGAAGCCGTTTTTGGCTGAGAATGGTTAAAATACAAGCTCTAGTTTAACAAACAGTAGTTTCTCTTGCATCTCCTTAACATGGTGGTGTCTGAATGAGCATTCACAAGATAATGTCATACAACAACCATAATTCCCATGACGTTACTCCACAATTCTCATGGGAAATTGAAGAATGACATTCCATGGTAAAATTTACTACCGGTACTAAGGAATTAAAAAATTAAGGCCGACAAAGGTATCATTTGGCATATTTTGACCATTCTCTGTTTGTTTCCCCCTTTAAGAAGCTGCCTTAATCTTATACAGCTATACTCTTAGTGCACAGCCATGACCTGTGTACCATGGTTAATCTCAGACAACTTTGCCCTTGAATTAAAGAAGTCAGAGATTAGTGATTTGAACAATTCTGGAATACCCTGTATCTTTAAATATATATTTTTCTAATTGCAATGCTTTCATTTCGATAGGATGGTGTGTAAAAATAATACAAGTGTACCGGGAAATATAGTTTGACAGGCTTATGCATGGGGTCGTTAAAACTATATGCAAATAGATAAATTCACAAGCAGTTTATTTTTGTCACCTTCAGAATTACATCTTCTCCATATCTAAATGTACACTTTTGACATCAGGAAATTAACCCTTTTATGGTTAAGCCGGCCAAAATCGGCCTCTGCAGTGGTCTTGAGGAGTGTCCATTTGCAGGCCAAGAGAGGGATATTTTAGAAAATCTGCCACTGGAATGCCTAGCTCGATAACCGAGCGTTCCAGTGGTACAGTTTCAAAAATAATCTCTTGGTCTGCAAATGGACATTTCTCAATCTTACCGTGTTTGGCCAGCTTGACCGTTAAATCTTTAAGTTCCACACATGAAAAAATATCTGACTGCGCAGTAAAACAAGCAGATATATATTTAGCGCTATTTTACAAACAAAATGACACATGTGAGTAAAGTAGCGTTAAATGTCAACCTGCTTGAATCTTTGACAAGGATATAGTATTGAGAGCAATTTATGTTTGTAAGAGCGTGTCATATCAGCCAATTAACGTTTCAAAACATATCATTTGTTTCTCATAACTGGCTGTTTACAAATCAATAAACAGCTCCCGTAGCTATGTTGTGACGAAGTGGTGTGTTAAAATATTGACAGTGTTTATATGTAGGAAACAAAGAATTAATATTGTACATGTAAATCATTCTATAATGTCTGTATATACTAATGTTTAACAATTGACCTTTCCAGTTTTAGCTATGCCCCGCCCATCTCTAGCTAAGCTTCACCCACACCACACTCGTGTTCGGATCGATCGAACTCTGAACTCCCTGACTACCAATTTTCAGAAAACTATACAGGTAAGCTGTTAAATATTTTGAAACTAATTTGATTGGGTGCCGTTGCAGCAACAGCATCCAGTCAAATTAGTTTTAAAATATTAAACCGCATGTTTATTAAATAGCAAAGGCATACAATTCGGACAACATGTCAGACTATTAAGCGTTAAAGACGGGCTATATTGAATCATTCATGAGCCATCACACATGTTAATTAGTTGATTATGATGTCATATGACATCATATGATAGATGGATAAAGTTGAAGAGGTCCATTAAACCAAAAGCCGGAATAATATTTTTAGTTGTGACATACAACTAGTTGTCTGAAAAGTTGGATGATCAAATTTTTGACATTTTTTTGCAAAGCTTATGCAACAATAGATCTCACTTTTTTTTTGTCGTGACTAGGCCTACCGTGAAAATAATTTGACTGGGACCCAGTGATGCAGTGTCTTCCAGACAAATTACTTTCAAAATATTCAAAGCTAGCTACAGATTTCTTACATCATAAAGAATTTGTCATCTTCTGTCTAAATTGTTGAAAGTACATGTATGTGTTGATTCTTGGCGTCTGATGCTTTGTTTTTGTCTTTCAGTGACTAAAATGACCGAGACACAGGGTGTGGATGATATGATCTTGGTGAGTAATATTGATGAGGCAGGAATCAACAGCAACCTTCATCTCCGGTATAGCCATGATACCATATACGTATCCTTTGTATAGATGGTTTTAGCTTATATGCTACAGGTTAAATGCTATGATTAGGGAATGGATCGATGTATCCATTTCTAGCTATACCCCTCCTATTCTGAACTAAGTTCCGCCTACTTCTGCTTAGTGTACCGGGTGATCGACGTATATAATTTCAACACTAAATTCCCAGTGTCCCAATTTCAAGGTAACTATAGAGGGAAGCGGTTGAATGTTTTGAAACTAATTTGAGTGGGTGTTGTTGCTGCCTATGGCAGCAACAGCACCCATTCAAATTAGTTTTAAAATATTCAACATAATATTTTAAATTGTGAACCCATTAAAGACATACAATACATACTCTTGATGGACTAGATTCCAGCTTCATGATGAAGTTATACATCATTATGATTATGATGGTAGTCTACATGTGATGTAATTGATTATGACATCATGTACTTGAGCAACAGATTGGATACCTTTATTGTGCATCAACACTATCCGCAAATTAGTTTCTTCACATTGTTATCTCAATGATCATTGTCTTTTGATTGCTTTCTCTAATATTAATCCAGTCAATCTAAGACTAAGACTTTAGATTCTATGTCTTTAGACTTATAACCCTCGAATTTGTTAAATATTTAAGTTTTCTCATGGAAAATGTCCATTTGCAGACCCAGAGAATACTATTTTTGAAAATTTACCACTGAAATGACCGGCTAGGTTATCGAGCCAGTCATTCCAGTGGTAATTTTCAAAAATAGTTTTCTATTGGTCTGCAAATGGACATTTCCCAAGACCACTGCAGACATTGTTTTTGGCTGATAGACCCATTAACACTCATGTCAGCCAAACTGGCTTCTGCAGTGATTTTGAGAAATATGCATTTGCAGACCAAGAGAAGACTATTTTTGAAAATTACCACTGGAATGACTGGCTCAATAACCTAGCCCGTCATTCCAGTAGTAAATTTTCAAAAATAGTCTTCTCTTTGTCTGTAAATGGACATTTTCAATGAGAAAGTTTGAATTTTCTTGAACAAATTCAAGGCTAAAGAATTAAACCTGGACAATGTTGCAATAAACTAATATGAATGCTATGTAGCTTAAGATTGCTCTCTTGACTCGAAACCATTGGAAGTTCCCTAAGTTTGACCATTTAGATCATTGTTACGATTGGTCTGAATAGAAACAAATAACTTGACTTTCATGTAGAACTTGATTGAATACAATTCTAGAACACCATTGTGAATAGTAATTTTGTATGGGAAAGACCCTGATAAAAATGTGTCCAACTGTAAAATCCAATATGGCCACCAAACAGACACATTTTAAAAGATTTATTTCTGCAATGACTGTCTCAAAAAACATGTCTGCAGTCATTTAAGCTATAAATTTTCTAAAATATGTTTCTCTTAGTCCACATTATGAGAAAATTGAGTGTTAAAATCCTCTCTCTAACATCATAACTGTACTCCTCAAGATGTCCTAGATCCTATTAAAATTATGTTATAAAGATTCCATCTTCGACTCAGCAGATTGTTCAGATGCAGTCAATTGCTTGTGAAGTTCAAGGACTGCTGACCAGGAGATGGAATCTTCTGTGATAAAGTAGTAGCTACTCGATGTCAGTTCGAAGATGCTTATAGTGATGCGGCCAGGTGTTTCCATCCAGCTGTTTTACGAAATCTATTTAATCTTCACTATCAGCTTTAACAATCAAGCCAACCAAAATCTGTTTCTGCAGTGGTGTTGAGAAATGTTCATTTGCAGAATAACGGAAGAGTATTTTTTTAAATTTTCAACTGGAGTGACTGGCTCGATAACCAAGCCAATTATTCTAGTGGTAAATTAAACAAATACTCTTCTCTTGTTCTGCAAACGAGCGTTTTCTATAATGAGAAAATTTGAATTTTCTTGAATAAATTTTATGATTAAAGGGTGAAAATGAATGTAGTCATCATATAGTCATCCTGTTGATAAAGAGATACTACTTTTCTTTCAATAACCATTGCCTGCTCACGCAGGCCAAAACCGCCTGCTGAAGTGGTCTTGTGGAATGGATATTTACAGGTCAAGAGAAGACTATTTTTGGAAATTTACCACTGGAATGACAGTTATTCCAGTGGTAAATTTTCAACAATAGACTTCTGTTACCCCACAAATGGACATTCAAAGCCTGAAATATTTAGATTATCTTGGCTTGATTTGAGCATTAAAGGGTTAATGTCCTCTAGAAAGGAATTAACCCTTTCACTGATGAATTCCTCATATCTCGGTTTCAAGGCAACCAGAAAAACTGTTAAATATTTTGAAATGTAATTTGACTGGAAGCTGTTGCTTCCCTACTAACGTCTTCCAGTCAAATTAATTTCAAAATATCAAACAGAATAAGTTTTATATCATAAAGAATACACTTTTTCTAGGATTTGACGGTGAAAGAGTTATTATCTATGCATTCAGTATATAATGATTTGTGTGTGTCAAGTTACTTGTCTGATGTCCATTAGATGGTGAGCTTCTGTCTCTCAGTTCACTACTCTAGATATAGGTCTTATAGAATAGTGTGATGGATGACTCAAATGGAATTTAGTGATAAAGTTCTTTGATAAGGCGCACATACACTGTTATTATTTTTATAATATAAACATTGGTAAGGTGGGGTTCAGTTTGCTTGCCATTTCATGCAAAAATATTGTTTTTTATTTCTGCTTTATTTTCGGGAAAAGGTTAAGAAAAAAGCCTGAAAAGGGTATTATTTAAGTGTCTCGCTGCTGCTGCTGCTGCAAGCGACTAGATAGTTATTTCAGTGAGCAAGATGAGTTCTAGACTTGCTGTATATTTTAAAAACAATTTGATCACCAACAATTTTCAGTCAAATTGTTTTCAAAATATTTAGCAGGTCCAGAGATAGAACCTCTGTAATATGATGTCCGCAAAACCCCAGAGCCAGACAAGTTAAAGATGCATATTCAAAATGCTTGAAAATTAAATTGTTGAAATTGTATACTTTTAGAGACTTAAATTGTGTACCTCAATGCAATAAAACGAAGTAAATCTTAATGTATGATGAATATCATTCTATATAAATAAATTTCAGAGGCTTAGTTGTTAATTTGAATTCGGGACTCGTGCCTCTAATTCAATTTGACAACTTAAAAATTATATTAATCTATGCGTAATGAAATCATGATATGCTAAGATTTATTTCATCTCATTACATCTAGGCATACAATTTAAGCCTCTAAAAGTATATAATTTTAACTATTTTATTTTGAACCCTTCTGCTGTGAATATGTAGCTTTACGAATGCTTTCTATATATAATATTATATTTTGAAGGAAAATATTTTTAGAAAGTGCTTTGCATCCCAGTATCCTTTGCCTGATGCACTTATGATGTAATATATGCGTATGATGTATTAAATTGTCTCACGCATAATTACGTTAGAGATAAACAAATAAGCTATGTTTTATTTTCACTGGTCACATCCAAACATATTTTGCGAAACCAAAAGACATTTCGCGAAAACGTACTGTCCCAAATGAGATTGAATTATTCTGCTCGGTGAATTTCGTAGAGCATTCTGAGATCCTTCCCTTTCTGATCGAGCCCCAGACTAGTTTCAAATTTAGTTAACATGGCTTTTGTATAAGACGATGTCACTAAAAATTTGTCATTCAATTCATTATTACAATTAGCTCTATATGTGAATCATTGAGTAAATTCATTTTATTTGCTTCTTGTGCAATACATACCCATTCATGCTGTGTACCCGTTTAACTCTCATATCAGCCAAAATTTACTTCTGTAGTGGTCTTGAGAAATGTTAATTTGCAGACTAAGAGAAGACTATTTTTGAAAATTTACCCTTGATAATCGAGCCGGTCCAGTAATTAATTAAAAAAAATAGTCTTCTCTTAGTCTGCAAATGGACATTTTCTATGAAAAAAATTAAAATTTAAAAAAATTAATTTGAGTGTTAAAGGTTTAATGTTCTCCATTGTTCAAGAAAATTCAGATCTCTGTATGGTCCATTTACAGGGCCAAAAGAAAAATCCTTTCCAAAATGAAGTCATTCCAGTGGTAAATTTTCGAAGATAGTCTACTCTTGGCCTGCAATTGGCATGTACGCAGAAATGTAATACAGTTATACGTCATTTTGCTTGTGACCTTAGCTAACATGTGAGGTATTTGATTATGACATCAGATACTTGAGTGACAGATCAGATCCCTCTATTGCCAGCATTCTCCCTCCTATTTAACTTTAACCCTTTAACACTCATAGCAGCCAAAAACAGCTTTTGCAGTGCTCTTGAGAAATGTCCATTTGCAGACCGAAAGACGACTATTTTTGAAAATTTACCACTGGAATGACTGGCTCGATAACAGAGCCAGTCATTCCAGTCGTAAATTTTCTAAAAAAGTCTTCTCTTGGTCTGCAAATCGACATTTTCTATGAGAAAATTAAAATTTTCTCGAACAAATTCGAGGGTTAAACGGTTAAATTCTTGAAGATTGTGTGGGTTTGGCATGGGTGGAGTTGAATGTGGTATTATTGGCCTTCTACACGCATATTTAATCTTCAGCACAGTTTATCTCCATCAGTCATGTCAGTAGGAAAAAACTTCCAGTCTAATAATAATCATGTCACTAAGATATTTATACAGATTCATTCTGGTAATTTGGTGTAATGTATGAAAGCCTGTCTAATTTACTACACACTGAAGTCTGTATGTGTTATGGACAAACGCTTTTGTTTTTATTTCTCCTATATTGATTCATGCCCACAGTCTGTTTGTTTACTATGAGAAAATACATTGCTATATTTTTGCATATGCAATTAGCTCATAACTCTTTATCACTTAAATTTGTTCAAGAAAATTTCAATGTTTTCATTCAAAATGTCTATTTGCAGACCAAGAGAAGACTATTTTTGAGAATTTACCACTGGAATGACTGGCTCGGTTGTTGAGCCAGTCATTCCAGTGGTAAATTTTCAAAAATAGTTTTCTCTTGGTCTGCAAATGGATATTTCTCAAGACCATTGCAGAAGCACTTTTTGGCCTATTTGAGGGTTAAAGGGTTAATTGGCTAATTTCAGTCATGATTACACAAATATTTGCTCATTGAATCTCCATTTGCAGGCCAAGAGAAGACTATTTTTTAAATCTTTTTATTGGAATAACTGCCTTAGTTATCGAGCCAAGTTATTCCAGTGGTAAAATTTAAAAAATAGTCTTATCTTGGCCTGCAAATGGACATTTCTCAAGACCACTGTTGAGGCTTGTTTCGCCTGTTTTCGCCACAAAAGGGTTAGGCATGTCACAGTAGGAAATAAGAAACATATGTTTGGGCGTATGTGTTTGTGGTCTGTAACATTCTGTTTCTCAGCTGATGATATGTGCTGGAAGAGAAGAATTAACCATATTGTTTAAACTAGCTAGTAAATAAAGACTAATGTACATTTTGGAAACAATGTTGCTGAAAGCTGTTGCTGTTGTAGACAGCAACAGCTTTCAGCAATATTGTTTCCAAAATGACTACCAGTTATCATTGCAAAGAAAACTTAATTTAGAAATCTATCAAATCAGATGTCTCGATATTAGCCACTTAATCCACAAAATTGTTCAAGAATATTTCAATTTTCTCACAGAAAATGTCATTTACAGACCAAGAAAAACCTTCTTTTTTTTTTTTTACCAGGACAATAACTGCCTCGGCTACCGCGCCAGGCATTCCAGTGGTAAATTTGTAACAATACTCATCTCTTAGTCTGAAAATGGGCATTTCTCAAGAGCACTTTAGAAGGCATTTTTGGCCACATTGAGTGGCAATGGGTTAATATGATATGAGAATGCTGTGTATATTGTTTGTTTATAATCTGAGAGTTGAATTATCAGTTGCTGCAGCATTACTAGCACAGGTGCAAAAACATGCGCATTGCTGTCTGAAATAACAAGTAGCTAGACTCTAACCCTTTAGTTGTGGCCTCTGCAGTGGACATGAGGACCACCCATTTGCAGACCAAGAGAAGAATTTCCATTTTATCCTTTGGGAGCTACGGGTCCCAGTGAAATTAGTTTCAAAACATTCACCTGATTAACTGCATAGGTGTCTTAAAATTGAGATATTAGAATGTTAACTGTGTCACTGCTGCAAGGCACCAGACAATAATTTCGATGGCCAATGACTCTGGGCATGCTGAATATTTTGAAAAGAATTTGACTGAAATTTGTTGGTGCTTTCAGTCAAATTAATTTCAAAATATTCAGTATATCCTCATGGAAAATGTAATTTGCAGAAATGCAGCAGGCAAAGAGTTAAGAACCTAATTATCTTGATAGGCTTTCCAAGCTGGTTTACAGAAATCTGATTGGTTAACCCTTACCACTCTGGTGTAAAAGCTTTAAATTTTCAAGTTAAATTACAAGATGAACTGGTGTTCATTTTTCAACAAATTTGGTGGAAGATGGTACCATCATAGACAGCAAAATCGTCCACCAAAATTGTTGAAAAATGTACACCGGGTTCTTTGCTATTGACACAATAAAAGATAGAATATTGACATTAGAGTGGTAGGGGTGAATTTGGTCTGAGCGACCACCTTGGTAAATCACAACCTATGATAGATAATGTTTAAAATAAAATCTACTGAATATCTCGAAAGCAGAGCAATAGACTGTAAAGCTGTATGGCTAGTCCATTACATAACCTTCCAGCAACAACAGTAATATCGGGTCCATAAAAGGAATGAGTGATTATTTTTTGGTAGAATAAACTTTCTGTGTTTGACCCTGTCTGTTGTTATCCTCCATTTAATGTAGAAACAGTCCAATCATAATCTGGGTTCATCGTAATTGACACCTTTAAATCAGATTTGCATGATAAATCAGTATAAATAATTAATTATTGACTAGATGGACATAACTAAGCATCTGTCCAGATCAATATTCTTCAGCATCTATCAGGTATAGGCAAGAATTAATCTATATAGATAAAGCTCAGCCTGTAGAGGATAGCCATTTTTGGGTGACAATCATAAGGATCCGCCATCAGTTGGTCCTAAAAACTATTTACAAATGGATGAATCCATCTTTAGGTATGCCCCACCTCTCCCTAGCTATAAGCTCCGCCATGTGTTGAGCACACTGGGATAGATATATACTTTGAACCCGAAGTGTCACTTCCCAGAATCAGTATTTTCAACAGAATTTTTATTAAATAGTAAAGCCATACAATTCGTACAACTGATGGCCTGTCCAGAGTTCCTGAAGGACTTAGATATATGGCATTCATCACGCATTATCATTGGCATCAAATATGTGTGATGTATTTTTATTGTGACGTCATATACTTGAGTGACAGATTGGATGCATCTATTAGCTAATGAGTTGCGTTAAAAGAGCGATGCATTCTGAGGTATGCCTCTCCCATTTCTGGCTTAGCTCGACCCACTTAATATGCACATTTGAAACAATTTTAAGACTGTTTGACCTTTGACTTCCCAGGATCACAATTTCAAGTAAATTGGCAATGCTCTGCAATCTTGGGTTGCTCTTGCGATTACTTATCAATAGGAATGTGTGTTTTGGCAATTAAGATTTCCCAACATTGCATGGACTTGATGTGGAAAAGAAAAAACTGTAAATCCTCCCCCACCCCACCCCACCCCATAGCTACCATCACCCACCTTCACCACCACACCCCCACCTCAAGAAATAACAAAGTCACATTGTTCAACATCCATGTTGTACACTCTCTCTCTCTTTCCATTTATTAAATGTGACATTGATTCTCAAGACTTGATCGTGATATCTCTAAATTTACATCATCAATTTCAAAGTTAATCATATACCATCAAACAGAAAATAATGATCATAATCATATAATATGCATAAAAAAGCTCTATAATAACTATATGATGCAAATCTGGAGAAATTCTCTGAGTAAATAAATAATCTTATGCTGCTGAATTTTCAGATTCTATTAACCGTATAGTCAAAGTTTGTCAAAATGGTGGTGACATTATTAAGGCACCTTTGCTAGCCAACAGACTGACCGACTGACAGCAAGACTGGCCAAGCGACAGACTGATTGTCATAGTTGTATAAACTTGCATGGCGCAAATAAAAAAAAAAATTTTGCAACCCAAGAGAAGACTATTTTAGGAAATGTACCCCTGCAATGACTGTCTCTGATATCGACCATTAAAAGATTAATTCTTAGTCAGCCAAACTGGCTTGATAACCAAGCCAGTCATTCCTGTAGTAAATTTGAGAAAAGACTTCGCTTTACCTGCAAATGAACATCTCATGCAGAAACGGTTTTAGCCATCTTGACTTGACTGTTTAATCATGACCACACTGATGTCAATATTCTCATTTTTACTGCATCAGTGGCAAAGAAATTGGTGTACATTTTTCAACAATTTTGGTGAATGATGTTGCTGTCTACAACAACACCATCTTCCACCGAATTTGTTGAAAAAATGAACGCCATTTCATATTTTAGTTTAATTTGAAAATTTAAAGTTTTGACATGAGAGTGGTAAGGGTTAAAGGATTAAAGCAGCTCAATTTAACACGATTGCCATGGCAACAATTTTCAGAAACAATATTTTCAATATTACATATTCAATATCGTTATTTTCACATGAGCTATCATTACAGGTGACCATTTAATGGTCAAGCCTGCCAAAATATACTCTGCAGTGGTCTTGACGAAAGTCCATTATAATGCAGGCCAAGAAAAGAAGACTATTTTTGAAAATTGACCATATCACTATAACCATGCAAGCTAATTACTCCAGTGGTAAATCTTTAAAAATAGCCTTCTCTTGACCTGCATATGGACATTCAATAAAGCAGAAATTTGTATTTTCTTCACAAATCTTGACCATTAAAGGGTTAATGCAGCGTTATAGTGATTAACATAGTTAATGTCTTACATGGTTTCTAAATGGATGTATCCAATCTGTCATTTAAGTATCTTACATTAGAATAAATTATGTCACATGCAAAGGTAGGTCCTTTAGGAAAATCGAAGTCTGTGCGTCACTTTGTATGAATTTATGTCTCTGATAAAATTAAAACTTAATAAACATTTTGATGAATATTTTGAAAATAATAGGCAGCAACATCACCCAGTCAAATTAATTTTAAAATATTCAGCAGTGTACCTGTAAGGAATTCAACCTAATTTGGCTGGAAGGGCCCTATGCGTGTGGAGGTGGGTTGGGGAGGGTGTGTGTGTAGGCTTCAGAATTTGGATAGGTCACTTTTTTGGGTGAAAATCTTAGAATTAATGAAAAATGTACCAGAAATTATCAAAACATTACTCATTTAAACGTCTTGGCAGATTTTAACTTAATTTGACTGGAAGGGCGCTATGGGGAAAGGCTTCCTAACTTGTAAATAGAATTTGATTGGTAAATTTTCATGGTCAAAATTTAAGATTTTATGAAAAATTTACCGGAAATTGTCAAAACATTACTCGCCATTAACCACTTGACAAATTTAATAAACATTTTGTTGAATATTTTGAAACTGATAGGCAGCAACATAACCCAGTCAAATTAATTTTTAAATATTCAGCGGTGTACCTGTATAGTGTAGCCAGCTATATAGGAAATGGCCCTGAAAGAAAGTGGTCATTATAGACAGGTGGTTCTCTTAAGGAATTGGTCCCCCTGCACATTTTAGCTGACAAATACATTAACCATTTTATTCCAGAAACATGAACCTATGAATGATAAGCCGGTTGGTTGTTCTGGAAGTAATCTGACTGAAAGTTATGGCAGTCTAACTAAGATAACTTTCAGTCTGGTGGTTTGCAAAATAATCAACAGAATTCTGATGCATTTGGATAAGAACAAAAAGTAACAATTATTCACAATGAAATAGGTTAATAATCTTATGGTAGATGTCAGCTAACTTTTAACTATGACCATGGGGTGGGCATATCTGAATCAGTACAGTTAATTATTCCATATTATTAGTTAAAACCGAATCAGAACTCAGAAGTATTGACTTTTCACACCTGAGTGACTTCTGACACAAAATGGCCAACTCCACTGTCCAGCCGTGCCATGACCCACCACCCACCCACCTCTTATTCAATATTCCTAGAACTCAGATATTATCCCCTATTGTTCACACACCCCGCCCTGACCCACACCTAATTAGCAAATACACAACTCGATTGTAGTTAACTGACCAGCAACAGACCCACCCATCCCACACCTAATTTAGAACACAAAATATCCAAATCTCTGGGTTATGTCTGAACCTGTCATGTTTGAGTAGTTACCAGGGTGATAGTGGGAGAATGTCAACTACCAGCCAAAATTGTCATATTGAATTTTGGCTTGGAACAGTAAAGACATACTTATTATTTTACAAGATTTGAAAATTGACTTCTCTCATTGATTTATAGGTAAGTGCATAGTGTATGATAGTTATTGTGTAAGATTTTTATACGTTATTTACAAAGATATCAGACAGCATTTTCATGATAATGTGAAGCAGTCACAGCATTGAAATCTTATAATTAACCATGGGAATATATGACGGGATGGGATTTTAGAAGTTTAACCATTCTTCACCCATCTTGCCAGATACCTAAACAGTATAACCGTTGGTATCATGTAATTACAGTGATCTGATAGTCTAACCATTTACACTCCCATAGTGTAGCTGATCTGATAGGTTAACCCGTTATGCACCATTTTGTAATTGATCGGATCTGCAGCCTATATTGACTTTCAGTATTTTAACGATTCTTCACCCATTTCGCCAGATAACCGATTTTAGCTTATCTGAAGTTTAACCCTTTGTCCCACATTATAGTGGACCATATAGTTTAACCCTTTGCTTTCCATTGTATAATTTCTCTGGCAGTTTAACCCTTTTGCACACCATAGTACAATTGATCGGATAATTTAACCCTTGGCTCCCCTTGGTATAATTGATCTGAAAGTTTAACCATTTGCACCCCATTGTACAAATAACCTGATTGTTAACCCCTTAAATCCAATAGTGTAATTGTCTGGATACATTGACCCTTTGGAGCCCATAGCGCAAGTAATCGATTGTTAACCCACTGTTACCCATAGTGTCCTTGACCTGATACTTTAACACTTTACACCTATATGGTAATTGATCTAACGATTACATTGGCTTACCATAGCGATTAATAATAATAATAATAATAATAAGAATAATAATAAGAATAATAATAAGAAGAATAATGTATTTAATACGTATTGTATGGTTTGTGGCATGCCAATATAAGGCGTTATTAGATGTACATCTTATACTGTGAAAGATATTGAATTTTGGCTTGGAACAGTAAAGACATACTTATTATTTTACAAGATTTGAAAATTGACTTCTCTCATTGATTTATAGGAACCCCGTGGAGTTAGAGAGCTGAATCCCCATCAGCGTTAGAAAGCCATCCCATCACTATAGGTTTAACCAAGAAACCTACATAACAGATTGGTGGAGACCGGACGTCAGCCGTATTAGCTGTTTAGCGATCCCGGATGCCTCGCACGGAGCCAAGCAACAACCAGATCCACGAATTCAACAGACCCCCAGCCGAAAATCTACGAAGCAAAGAAACTGCAGGTACAAGTGAACAAGAACCTGTAGTCAGATTGCCACAAGCCATCCCAGACACAATGTCAGCTGGACCAACATTTTTGCCACCACAGCCTATACAGGTATTCAGCGGAAGGCAATATGAAGATGCCCAGAGGTGGTTGGATACATTTGATCACTATTGTGCTCTAATTAACTGTAGCGAAGCTAACAAGATATCGATGTTTTATATTTACACAAACAATAGTGCTAAGGACTGGCTTGAAGGCCTAGACAATAATCAGAAAGACACCTATGATAGGCTCTGCAGTGCTTTCGAGCTGAGATATATAACTCATGCACAGCCACAGTGGAAGGTGGTAGGTGAAATGTTTAGCTTAAAGCACTCAGCAAGTGAACACTTGTTAGATTACATCTCAAAGATATCGCGTATGGGGAAATCTGTCAAAGCCCCAAATGAGCAGATAATAAATGCAGTTATTAACGGTATCAGTGGCCGTCAAAGAAGCATCATCCTAGAGCGACAGCCGAAATCACTTGAAGAACTTCAGGCTGCAGCCTCCATTGCAGCAAATGCAGTCGCAGAAACTCCGGATGAAAGTATGAAAGAAACCCTTGAGGACATTAGAAAGCAGATAAGCATGATAACTTTAAATTCATTACAAAACCCAGTAGCTACCATCGCCAGTGCAGAATCTCATCCTAACAACATCAGACCAGATCCGTTACCAAACCACCAAAGACAGAGAGACCACTCCCACAACCATTACCAATCACGCCAGTATGACCGTACCCCTTCCCGTGATAGACATCCCAGGTACAACAATCAGCCACCGAACCACAGCCGAACATACCAGTCGCGCCAATACAATGATCGTTCATCATCGCGAGATCGACAGAATACACACAATAGCCATCCAAACCACTACCAACACCGAGACAGAGACGACCGTCGCATAACATGGCAAGATGAGCAGCAGCCAAACCACCGTGATGACACCAGACAGCGAGATACCAGGCAAGCCCATTATCCGAGTGTAAGGTCCTCCAGAGAAGAACGACCTGATGAACAACTCTGCAATGCATGTGGTGAGTACCATCGTTTAGACATAGTTTGTTGGGCAATGAGAATGAATTGCTTCAGATGCCATAAAGGGGGGCATATCAAAAAGGCCTGTCACCTGAATCGACCGAATCAGTCATTTCATCACTAGGATGAGGTGCCTGTCTATAGGAATTGCCCACTGCCTGTAGATAGGCAGACCATTCAGAATTATAGAAATTGTAAGAAACCTACAGCAATAACAGCTTTGTCAAAGGCTAAAGTGAAAACAAAATTGCATAAAAACTTGATTTATGTCACCGTTGGAAATTTGGATACAACAGCTTTGGTAGATACAGGAGCTAGCATTTCCTGTATCAGCAAAGCGCTTGTATCCAAATTGAAAGATAAAATAGACCTCCTAGAGACAGATGTCGGTGAAATCAGAGGAGTTGGTGGTGAATTCCATGAAGTAATTGGAATAGTCGACTTGCCTGTTATGATAAATGGACTCAAATTATTTCAGAAATTTTATGTACTCCAGCATGTACAACATTCACTAATACTAGGCATGGACTTTTTAGAGAATAATAAAGCGGAGGTTGACCTGGGTAATAAAATGATAACTTTACAAAATGGTATGGTTGAGATCAACCTAATAGACCAAGTAAATCATTCTTATTTAGCCAGGGCAACCAAATCTTTAATTATTCCACCTAGCTGTGAATATGAGTTAAATGTTAAAATCCCAAAACACTCAAATGCTTCATTATTACTATTAGAACCAGTACAATCATTGGGTAGACACAATTTAATGGGAAGTAAATGCTTAGTTAATGTACAACAATCACATGCCAGATACAGAATACTTAATCCCACAAAATCTTCAATACACGTTCACAGAAATATGCCATTAGCAGTAGCTTGCGAAGTGATTCAAAATTCAATACAGGTTGTGAATGACAAGCCAAACACCACAGCCACCACCACGGACAGCAGCAACAGCAACAACCACACCACTAATTGTAACTGTATAACCATCATCACTGACAGCAGCAGCAACAACAACAACAACAACACTAATGGTAAATCATCAAATATCTCTAATTCTAACTGTATGAATGGGATTAGCACAGAATCAAAGAACACTTGCACAAGTACTAACACTAACCCAGTATCTAAAAGTATTTGTGATGAATTAGGCATTGACATGACAGATGCCGACTTAGATAATAACCAAAAGCAACAGCTAATAGATTTAATATCAAAGAACAGAGATGTTTTTGCCAAATCACTAGTAGAATTAGGTGAAACTGATGTCTACTATCATAAAATCGAAACCGGAGATGCTGCACCTGTCAGACGACGCATGTATAGACAAAGTCCTCTGATCAGAGCAGAAACTGAAAGACAGACAAATGAGATGTTGAAAGAAGGTATCATCGAAGCATCAGATTCAGAATGGTTTTCACCTGTGGTAATGATTAAGAAAAAGGGCAAAGAAGAATACAGATTTGCTATTGATTACCGAGGTTTAAATAAAGTCACTCGCCCAATGTCATTTCCATTGCCTAAACTTGAGGAAGTTTTTGACACATTGGGGGAGGCAAAATCTCAATACTTTACCGTACTTGATATGTTTTCAGGATTTTGGCAAATACCTATGGATCCCGAATCCAAGCACAAAACTGCTTTCATCAGCCACCAAGGCGTCTTCCAATTTCGGCGATTACCATTTGGTCTCCGAAACGCCCCTATTAGCTTCCAAATGATTATGAATAAGGTATTACGTAATCTGAATTGGCGATGCGTATTAGTCTATGTTGATGACATTTTAGTATTTTCAAAAGACTTCTCTCAACATCTCAATCATCTGAATTCAGTATTCGAACAACTGCGCAAAGCTAAACTCACACTCAAACCAAGCAAGTGTAAATTTGGAGTAAAACGTGTAGCATACCTCGGACATATAATTTCTAGAAATGGCATTGAAATTGATAAAAGTAAAACAGACGCAATCACAACATTTCCAACACCCAAAAATCTTCATGACACTAGGTCCTTTGTCGGAATCTGTAATTTCTACAGGCGTTTCATCTGTAATTTTGCAAAGATAGCATCACCATTGACCAATCTAATGAAAAAGACAGTTGCATTCAATTGGACGGATGAATGTGAACAATCCTTTCAAACACTGAAACATGCTTTAACATCTGCTCCTGTATTGGCATATCCAGACATGAACAAAGAGTTTATAGTATCATCAGATGCATCAGGTACTGCCATAGGTTACATCTTAAGTCAATTAGATAATGATGGTAATGAACACCCTGTAGCCTATGGTGGCAGATCCTTAAAAGATGGTGAGCGCAAATGGATCACCACAGAGTTAGAATGCTTAGCTTTACTGGAAGGCATTCGAGCGTATCATCCATATTTAGCCAATAATCACTTTACTGCAATAACAGACCACAGTGCACTAAAATGGTTACAAAATATTAAACAGTCAACCGGTAGACTAGCCCGATGGTCTGTCCTGTTTCAGGGTTATAATTTTACCATAGTGCACAGACCTGGTCAAAAACACCAAAATTGTGATACTCTGAGTAGAAGGACATATGAAGCTCACACTGATGACACTGTTGATGAAGAGACCCTGAATCAAGGGGAGGTAATAGCTGCAGTAGTTGAAGAGAAACCATCCAAGACAGCATCTGACTCACCAGTGGCCAAACTGTACAAAACCTGTATATATTATGACGGTGATAACACACAAGATGAAATAGTGCTAGCTGATGAGATAGTCAACAGAGACACCTGCATCCACAAAGTGTCAGCTGATAAAGACATCACCTCGTTACAGAAACAATGCCCAGACTGTAAGCCAATCATCAGATATCTGACTACAGGAGTATTACCTACAGATAACAAGCTAGCTAAATCAATAGTACAGAGGTCCAAAAAGTATCATCTGGAAAATGGCACTTTGTATTATCACCACCAGACAGGATCAGCCAAGAAGAGAAGAAATCGGATTGCTTTGCCAAAAGTACTTCGACAGGATGCCTTATATGCATATCATGACTCCTTAGTGGGTGGGGCTCACTTAGGCTTCATCAAAACATACAAGTCACTCCAATGTAAATATTACTGGCCTAACATGTATAAGGATGTTGAAATGTATACAAAAACCTGTGAAGTCTGCCAGGTAGTTAAGCGTGACTTCACAGCTAAGAAAGCTCCCCTTACACCCTTAGCAGTAGATGACAAATTCGCCAGATGGCATATCGACATACTTGGCCCATTAACTACAACACCTGATGGCTACAAGTATATTCTTCTAGTAGTGGAAAGTTTCACACGATGGACTGAAGCGATACCATTGAAGTCACAAGAAGCCACAGAAATAGCTGATGTCCTATATAGGGAAATATTTAGTCGGTATGGGGCACCCAAAATTCTAATCTCTGATAGAGGTAGGAATTTTATGTCCAAATTAATCTCGGCCATATGTGCAGTGTACAATATAAAGAGGCACTTCACAAGCAGCTATCATCCACAGTCCAATAGTGTTGTAGAGCGTCAAAATTCTACCTTGGCTCAATCAATGAGAGCTTATGTGGATGAAAAACACACTAACTGGCCACAAACTCTCCCAGGAATCCTAACAGCATTCAGAAGATCACCATGTACCGAATCAACACAGTATTCACCATTTGAACTAATGTTCGGGAGCCCAATGAACTTACCATTTGATACAGCCATCGCACCAAAACAGACACTAACAAAGACCACTCAGCAACACCTAACTAACATGCTAAACAACCTTCGAGACTCAGAGAAAATTGCAAAAGAAAACATCATTAAATCTCAAGTGAAGTACAAAACAGAATATGACCAGAAAACCAAACCACCCACATATAAAGTAGGAGACAGAGTTTGGTTACATGTTGAAAAAACAAAAAAAGGTCTGTCAAAGAAACTATGCAGAAAATGGGTAGGACCATATCGAATTATAGCATTAGGGCCCAATACCACTTATAGACTAATGCATAGTAGCAATGGACAAAAATTAACTTCTCTAACACATGCAAACCGTTTAAGAGCATACAATGACCCAGCAGACAGTGCTGTGCGTCAGCTAGAAGATGATGATGATGTTAATAGTGATAATAATGATGATGTTAATAATGATGATGTTAATAATGATGATGTTAATAATGATGATGATGTTAATGATGATGTTAATAATGACAATAATGATATTGTCAATAATGATGATGATGATATCAATATTAATAATGATACTAATGAGGATATTAATGACAATGATGAGGATGATAATGTGAATGATGATTATGACAATACTAACAATGATAATGAGAATGCTGACAACAATGATAACACAGCAAGTAAAACTAATACTAGAGATAATACAGATACTAACACAACTACTAACATGACTAACCAGAAATCACAAAACAATAGAGAACCAGACAAACTCATAGCATGTAAGCGTTACAATGGAAAAATGTATTATAGAGTAAAGTGGAAAAATGAAAAACAGTCAACATGGGAATTTCCAGATACACTGAATGACAAATTAATGCAAGAATTTCACACAACCCACACAATGGAGGGTCGACGAAGAAAAAGACCATTACAATCACAAAAACATAAATTCTTTACACCACACAATTAAAATTATACATTGTTCAAATAATAATTTGGCATTGCAACACTACTCCTATACATTTTGATAATTTATTTTTCGAATTAAGATAGAATTCTTAAGGATATATAATTACAACTTATTGTTAGTTAGTGCTAGGATCTGTAAACTTAGCTACTTTACACTTCCATTTTGTTTTCGTAAGTTGTAGATTAAAATCACTAAGAGTTTCTCTCTTTTTCGGTTGTAGGAGTACCATGGATGTCATCCCTGAACAAAATACTGTTTATACTGCTAGCCATGGGAGCCCTACTGATAGGAGTAGATGCAACAGCGCATAAGCCAACCATCATGCGGACAAATTATGGTATTATTTTCCAAAAGACCAGTATGCTGATGTCCGACGATGGACACTGGACATATACTGTTGAAATCCCCATGACAGAAATGGATGTAAGACCACCAATAAACACCTCATGCTCAAGAAAAGCAGATGCCACAGGATTATGTACTATACTAAAATCATCACTTAATGAAATACACAAGATTAAAACACAAACACTTAGCCACTACAATAAAGTCATCAGTAATATAAAGTCCATCATTCCTGAGCATAGCAAACCACATTCTCAAAGGTTCAGACGTTCACTTTTGCCTTTCATTGGCCAGTTGGCTAAATCGTTTTTTGGAACTGCGACCATTGAGGATGTGGAGCTATTAGCCAAGCACATCAATGCATTGAACAAACAGAATAGGAAATTGGCAACAGCATCAGCACAACAAACAGAACATCTCGCATCCTACATGACAGCCACAAACAGGCGAATGGACAACTTAATGACAGGAATAGTTGATAACCATGATGCATTAGACACATTAAGCACACAGATCACGAACAATCTTCATTCTCTAGCAGAAATGCAATCCAGTCTAATGACCATAATGACAAAACAAATTAGAATATCTACCACACTCGGAAATGAAATAGAAGAATTATATTTGGGAGTACAACATTTACTGATGGGGAGATTATCTCCCTTGATTGTTAGCAAATCCTTATTAACTAATATATCTAACACAATTAACAAACAATTAACGGAGCACTACCCGAATATGCACATAGCAAAACTAACACTGGAAAGCATGTACAGATACACAAAGTTTTTACTAACCAGACACCGCAACAACATCTACATATCAATCAAATTTCCACTAACTGCTATAAAACATCCACTAACAGTATATAAGGTTCATTCATTCCCCGTGCCTGTCAATAATGACACACGCCAGGCTACACAATTACTAAGCCTACCAGCATACATGGCTATTACAGCAAATAATGATTATATTGTGGAGTTCAATGATCAGAGCTTTAGTACCTGTGTTGGTCAAAATATCTTGTCATGTCCATTTAAACTCACACTCCAACCAGTAACAAGTAAATCATGCCTATTAGCCATTTTTACTAATGATATAAAAGCGACAAAAGAATTATGTGATTTTAGGTTTCTTCATAATGTTATCCATCCCAAGATAGAATACATAACTGATTCAGATGTGCTGGTTTATAATGTCTCACAAATTGCAATACAATGTATAACATCACAAAGAATGCTCCCTGGATGTCACTTCTGTTTACTCAAAATTCCATGTCACTGTGCAGCATCCACTACAACCTATCACCTAAATCCACAAATGACTAACTGCCAAAAACACACTCATGACATCACAAAAATCCACCCAGTAAATTTGGCCTTAGTACAGAGTTTCTTCGACGAAAATGATATAGGCAACATAACAGCTGATACAATTTTTAACAATCCACTTGATATCAATATACCCAAATTCAACATTTTCAAACACAACTTTTCAGATATAATTTCATCAGACCAACAATCCCATTTCAGCCTAGCTCGTATGGCAGAGGCTGCCAAGAAGGACGAAATGGTCTTTCAAAACCTAGCAGATCCTATTTTGGAACAACTACCTGAAATCAATTCATGGCCAAACACTAATTCCTATATTAGTATAGCAGCCTTGTTGATAGCTTCGGTCACAATGGCAGCTTTTTTATCAACATTTTTAAAGCTAAGATCACTAACAATGGCATTCTTCTTGTTACAGGCAAGAGTACCAGAATCAATGGCATTGTCAGTACCTAGATTTAATTATGTCCATCCCTCAACAACAACAGAAACACCATTCCTGGATAATGAAACAATAATAAACCTTTTTGACAGCAACAGAATGAATATAATGTTAGGAGCATTGGCATTAATGTTAATAATCATGATAATTAGAAACGTTAAAGCACACAGACAACAACCCACATTAATGATTGAATTCACGAATGGAGAACAAACCATTGCGATAAAAGTTATAACATTACCACTTTGCTTGAAATATATGAAATTCACAGCATCAAAGTTTATGACTGAAATAGAAGTGAATGGTTACATGCTGAGACCAAAGTTGTATATTAACTGGCAAGACTTTATTATGTCCAATTGCTTGAACCACGATACTCTTATGATGCCACCGACTATACCATTATCTATACTGTCCGCGCGGAAGGTAAGAAAGATTATAGAAAAACCTTACTGTATGTATATATTAGTTCAACAGAATGGAATGGCCCATTATATCCACCTTAGATCATCGACATCAGGTAATTGTTAAAGCTATATTTATTTCCCTTATGGTCTAATATCGGTCAGGTGACTGATATAATAAAAGGCTTTATGTGAATGTCCATCATTCCTTCTGAATGATACCGGGAAAAACTTCATAAAAAAAAAAAAAAGGTTAATAAGTATACCTGAAGCAATTCATTCCTTGTCTTTACGGATTATTCTAAACAATGGTACTAACAGCTGTATTGCTGACTATTAGACAGTTATTAATGTTCACAAATGTCATTTGAATAATGATTGATTGTCAGTTCCTGGTAAAGAGACAGGATGAACTGGTGTCGATCATGAAGCAAGAAGACTGCAATATGAACAATTACGAGAGAAATGTGTATTTATATTTATTGAAATAGTAACATTTATGTTTATAATATTGACTGTAAATATGGGCTGAATCAGCTTGATAGACAACACGGATTAACAGCCTATAGACCTATATCTATTGTAACAGAGTGCACGCTGCTACAACGTGTGATAATGTTAACCAGGACACAGTGAATGACTTTAAGGTTTCACATTTGCAACACAGGCATGTATATAGAAAGCATTAGATTATGAACAGTTGTACAATTGTAATTATTGAACGGAATTCTTATTTCTCATATTTCCGTTGAAGCAAAATTGTTTATTTCTGTCTTGATAAGATACTGTTTGATTTTTCAAGATTGATTTTTTTTTTTGCATCTTATTAACACCATGTATATATTGCAATTAATATATATTCGTGATGGAAAGTAATTTTTTTTTTGATACTGCATATCACTTATTTTGATGATAAATGTACATACTTGATGGTACATTTTATTCAGGTTTCGAGGTCGAAACCTTGATTTTAGCGGGTAGGGTATATAGTGTAGCCAGCTATATAGGAAATGGCCCTGAAAGAAAGTGGTCATTATAGACAGGTGGTTCTCTTAAGGAATTGGTCCCCCTGCACATTTTAGCTGACAAATACATTAACCATTTTATTCCAGAAACATGAACCTATGAATGATAAGCCGGTTGGTTGTTCTGGAAGTAATCTGACTGAAAGTTATGGCAGTCTAACTAAGATAACTTTCAGTCTGGTGGTTTGCAAAATAATCAACAGAATTCTGATGCATTTGGATAAGAACAAAAAGTAACAATTATTCACAATGAAATAGGTTAATAATCTTATGGTAGATGTCAGCTAACTTTTAACTATGACCATGGGGTGGGCATATCTGAATCAGTACAGTTAATTATTCCATATTATTAGTTAAAACCGAATCAGAACTCAGAAGTATTGACTTTTCACACCTGAGTGACTTCTGACACAAAATGGCCAACTCCACTGTCCAGCCGTGCCATGACCCACCACCCACCCACCTCTTATTCAATATTCCTAGAACTCAGATATTATCCCCTATTGTTCACACACCCCGCCCTGACCCACACCTAATTAGCAAATACACAACTCGATTGTAGTTAACTGACCAGCAACAGACCCACCCATCCCACACCTAATTTAGAACACAAAATATCCAAATCTCTGGGTTATGTCTGAACCTGTCATGTTTGAGTAGTTACCAGGGTGATAGTGGGAGAATGTCAACTACCAGCCAAAATTGTCATATTGAATTTTGGCTTGGAACAGTAAAGACATACTTATTATTTTACAAGATTTGAAAATTGACTTCTCTCATTGATTTATAGGTAAGTGCATAGTGTATGATAGTTATTGTGTAAGATTTTTATACGTTATTTACAAAGATATCAGACAGCATTTTCATGATAATGTGAAGCAGTCACAGCATTGAAATCTTATAATTAACCATGGGAATATATGACGGGATGGGATTTTAGAAGTTTAACCATTCTTCACCCATCTTGCCAGATACCTAAACAGTATAACCGTTGGTATCATGTAATTACAGTGATCTGATAGTCTAACCATTTACACTCCCATAGTGTAGCTGATCTGATAGGTTAACCCGTTATGCACCATTTTGTAATTGATCGGATCTGCAGCCTATATTGACTTTCAGTATTTTAACGATTCTTCACCCATTTCGCCAGATAACCGATTTTAGCTTATCTGAAGTTTAACCCTTTGTCCCACATTATAGTGGACCATATAGTTTAACCCTTTGCTTTCCATTGTATAATTTCTCTGGCAGTTTAACCCTTTTGCACACCATAGTACAATTGATCGGATAATTTAACCCTTGGCTCCCCTTGGTATAATTGATCTGAAAGTTTAACCATTTGCACCCCATTGTACAAATAACCTGATTGTTAACCCCTTAAATCCAATAGTGTAATTGTCTGGATACATTGACCCTTTGGAGCCCATAGCGCAAGTAATCGATTGTTAACCCACTGTTACCCATAGTGTCCTTGACCTGATACTTTAACACTTTACACCTATATGGTAATTGATCTAACGATTACATTGGCTTACCATAGCGATTAATAATAATAATAATAATAATAAGAATAATAATAAGAATAATAATAAGAAGAATAATGTATTTAATACGTATTGTATGGTTTGTGGCATGCCAATATAAGGCGTTATTAGATGTACATCTTATACTGTGAAAGATATTGAATTTTGGCTTGGAACAGTAAAGACATACTTATTATTTTACAAGATTTGAAAATTGACTTCTCTCATTGATTTATAGGAACCCCGTGGAGTTAGAGAGCTGAATCCCCATCAGCGTTAGAAAGCCATCCCATCACTATAGGTTTAACCAAGAAACCTACATAACACCTGTATAGCTACCTTGAAATTTAGAGTCTGGGAATTCAGGTTTCAAAGGTTCAACCTAAGGAATTCAAACTAATTTGGCTGGAAGGACCCTATGTGTGGGGGTGGGGGAGGGGGTTGTGGAGGGTGTGTGTGTGTGTAGGCTTCAGAATTTGAATTGGTCACTTTTTTGGGTGAAAATCTTAGATTTAATGAAAAACGTACCAGAAATTATCAAAACGCTACTCATTTAAATGTCTTGGCAGATTTTAGCTTAATTTTGTGGGAAGATCCCTATGGGAAAAGGCTTCCTAACTTGTAAACAGAATTTGATTGGTAAATTTTCATGGTCAAGATTTAAGATTTTATGAAAAATTTAACGGAAATTCTCAAAACGTTTCTCGCCATTAACGACTTGACAAATTCGAACCGTAGTTGGCTGAACCTACCTATCTGAGTAGGCTCCAGAACTTCTATTCAAAATTTTGATTGGTCGTTTTTTGCGGTGAAAGATTTCAACAAAATTTTGATAGAACCATGGTAGCCTCCAGAACTTCTATTCAGAATTTTGCTTGGCAAGTTTTGGAGTGAAAGTCATAGATTTATGAAAAATCTACTTTAAATTTTCAAAACGCATCTCCTTGACCGCTTGGCGGATTTTATCTACATTTGGCTGGAAGGACTTCTATTCATAATTTTGGTTGATCAATTTTTTGGCCACCATCTTGAATTTTTGTTTTAATTTTCGGAACCATTTAAATTGCTACTACTTAATTAATGGCCCAATTTCAATGAAACGAATGATCCTATGGCTGTAAGCTTCAGTTAACATATCAAACAAGAATTTTGATTGGTCTATTTCTTTGGTGCATGGCCATCTTGGATTTTTCCAAAATTATTCATCATGTCTATTTAAACGCAAATCGTTCAAATGCTAATGGTGTAGGTGAGAGTCACAGGCCCTTGGGCCTCTTATTTCCAAAATAGACACTTAACCTCATGGTAGCCCATTGAAAAATATATGAACAGTGCATGTGATGGAGAAAGGGCATCAATCATTTGTCATCATGTGATCTGAAATTTGTCCTTGTTTTAACTAATAGAATGCAATGGTCATTCAGAATACATTTTTTTAATGGGCATCAATCATTTGTCATCATAACGTGATCTGAATAATGCAGACAGAAAATCATTCAAAGATAAATTGCAAAATTAATTTTTTAGATAATCTGAGTGAGCAGCCAGACTGCGCTCAAACTACAAAGTAAATAATAGAGATAATATGGTACCACAGATGCCCTACAGAATTCATAATTACCTTATGTTGAGGTCACCCAGTAAACTTTGTATCTTGTTTCTACTCAAGAATGTCTAGGTTCTATCAACACGTACAGTACACTCAGAAAGAACGCAGAATATTTTCAAAACAAAATAAAACATACTGTTTAATATGTTGGACTTAATTTGATTGGAAGCCATTACTGCCTAAGGAAGCAATGGCTTCCATGCAAATTAACTCTAAAATAGTGAACAGAACGTTTCTTACTTTGTGTACAAAATTCTACTACCTTGTGAACATGCTAACTTATTTATCAGCTGTACCTTATGCATGTCTTATGTTGATTAGATTAGCAGCAGAGGGAAATCTGTTATATACTGTTTGTCAGAAAAATAGATTACATATTTGCATGTGCCATCAAATGATATGGCAGCTTGTTATTTACATGGTGATGTTGAGAGTCCAAGTACCGCTGGATATGCTGGTTAATGATTTGCCCCAAACCTTTACACACACACACGCACGCACGCACGCATGCATGCATGCACGCACGCACACACGCACGCACAGCTTGTCAGGCTGATATGTCTGTAATGGATCTTTCTAAGTTTATCCATCGATCATATGACATCATATGAGGTCATAGCCAACTAGGCGACGTGTATGCTGACATCATAATCATTACGTCATAAATGATTCTATTTGGCCTGTCTTTAACTCTTAATAGTCTGACACATTGTACAAATTGTATGTCTTTACTGTTAAATAAACATGCTGTCGATTATTACGAATATTTTGAAACTAATTTAACTGGGCGCTGTTGCTGCCATTATGGCTAGAACCATGGTAGCCGCCATTATGGCAGCAACACCACCCAGTCAAATTAGTTTCAAAATATTCTACAGCTTGCATGTGTAGTTTTCTGGAAATTGATAATCAGGGAGTTCGGAGATCGATCGATCCCAACAGGGATGTGGTGTGGGTAGAGCTTAGATTAAGATGGGTGGGGCATAGCTAAAAGTGGAAAGGTCCATTGGGTTTGTTTGGCTTTATTATGTTTCGTCTAATTGTTGGATTATTTATTGGGATCATCTTTCCATCATTCCAGATTCAGGGCATGCAACATTCTGTGTGTCCAACGAAATTTTTATGCTCAAGGAGTTTCTGTTATGAGGCTTTGCACAAATGTATGAGGTCCTGGAAATATCTTTATCTTAGTTTGGTATTCTGATAGTGTAACTATCCCCACACATTTTGAAAAAAATTGATGAAATATTGCAATCACGTATCAGTCCTGCAATATCCTGTGAAATTGTTGATCATAATTCAATTAAACTTGTTTTATGGGTTACAGATATCTTTGCAGATTGCAAGATGACATTTCTTTTTAATTCCGCCCCAAGTTGGGTAGTCAGTTAGCGGGGTTACTCAAATATACAAATTCTTTCTATGACGTTTATCTTATAAAAACTGTTTTGGTGAAATATAAACAAATTTTGTGTGTGAGTTACTAACATTGCCCATTGTGAAGTGATGTGTTTCTTTCTATACCCCCCCCCCCCCCCCTCCTCCCCCTCTTAGTAGTGTGGTCACTGAATGCAGGGTCAAAAGAGCAAATATTATACAAATTGCTATATCCGCTAAAATCTGGTGTTATGTCAGTTGGCCATATGATTGTAGATTACAAGATGACATATATATTTGGCCCCTTCCTTGGGGGCCAGTGATGGGGTAAAAAATTCAAATATAATAATTCCATCCATCATGCTGTCTCCTCCGAAATTGATTTGAGGAGTTCAACCAGAATTATTTTTTTAATTACCAATATGATTGCAGACTGCAAGGTTTCATTTACATTGGGCATCATCTCCTGCTCAATCAATCGAGGGTATCAACACTAGATGGTGCCCCCTCCCACACCCTCCATGTTAAAGTCCACAATCTCTGGCAATGAATTCATGGATATTCTTTTATGGAAAATGCCAGGTCTGATATTGTTGTTGTATGTTAATAAATGGAGTAGAATTTAGGTTGGTTAAAATGATTGTTAACAAGGAATAAAGTGTTGTTACCTTGCTAACTCTAATTCCTCCCCTCTTCTGTCGAGACCTTTGTACCCCAAATTTGAAATGGATGAATCCACTGCTAACTATGCTGAGCTAAAGTTCGCTCATGTTTGCGCATGTTGCAATTGATTAATATACGTTGAATCCTGAATGATGAGAATCCCAATTTCATGGTAACTAGGCAGCTAACCTGTTAAATATTTTGAAACTAATTTGACTGGGACTGTTGGTGTCTATGGCAGCAACATCACCCAATTAAATTGGTTTCAAAATATTCAACAGAATGTTTATTAAATGGTCATGCTTTAGTGAGCAATGACTGTCAATTGAATTGCTTTAAACATCTTCGGAATGTGTTACTACATTGAAAGTCCTGCTGATTATTTTGAGAATGCTTTCGTTGAAAGTTGTTACAGCAACGATTTTCATTCAAATCATTTGCAAGATGTTAGATAGTGGTGCTTGATTTTCTGCCAATTAATTTACAGATAATTTGAAAGAAAGTTGCTGCTGCTATTCCCAGCAACAATTATCAGTAAAAATATTATTAAAAAATATATAGCCTACCGGGAGTACCTTTCATGTCTATCATAGAAAATATAATTAGAATCAAACTAGCCTACTACCCTCATACTACACGTTATACAGATAGATCCGCTCAGCATCCCAAATAATGGCGGTTACAATTATTAAAGTAAAATGGCGGCAGAGGAATACGATCGCCATTGAAATTTTCAAGTATTTTACTAATTTTATTGCTTCAGGATAAGTTAAGTCCTCAAATATATTTCATCACATATTTTCATAACTCTGGTTCTACTGGAGGGATCTTCTCCAAATTTTGGTTTGTCCGTGCGGTCCAAAATATATATGCAAAGTTTTGACTCAGATACTCAAATGTAATGGCTACAGCTTTCAGCAACATTGTTTCCAAAATATAAACTTTTGACCGTCAGTGGCCCGACTGAATAAATAGATCCACAGCGTGGGTATTGGACAAATTTGTCCTAAGTGTTTGCCAAAATTAGTGCATTGATCTGTTTCAATATTCCAAGCATTTCTAGATGGTCAGTATTTCTATTTATTCAATTCTGTTACATTTATGGATTGTGCAATAATTTACCTTTCGTCATTGCAGCGTTTGTGCAATATATATTGCAAAATTATCTTTCTTGATTCTGCAAATTGATTTGTTGAGAATAATAATACCCTGTAATCACTTTCTCTGTCCATTCAGTCTGTCCATCTCCAAGGCAAAATTAATGGAAAATAATGTTCTGGATTGGTCTTTGTAATACAGTGAATCACTAAAATTCTAGTTTATTTACCCATTCAAGAGTTCCTAATTCTAATAATTGCGTAATAATTTAATCCTTGTTTAACAGTCCCACCCAGCACAGATGAGGTAATGTTTTTACGTGCTAATACTCATAGACAAATCTGGCAAGAACTGTTAAACGTGAGCCACATTTTCAAATTTTAATCCTTACCACGCTGATGTCAATATTCTATCATTTAAGGTGTCTCTAGCAAAGAAATTGGTGTACATTTTTCAACAATATTGGTGGACGATGTTGACACTGTACTGGACAAGATTGGGCCAGCAATCAAAGACTAATTAGTTCTTTGAAAATCTTCCACTGGAATCACTGGCTCTATTATCGAGCTACTGGACCATTTCAGTTTGTCCATCAATCATATGATGTCATAACTAACTATGTGATGTATAGGGTGATGTCACAATCAATTATGTCATGAGTGACGTAGCTAAGTTCATCATGAACACTTAATTGATGACAGATTAAGCGTTTGTGTACGAATTGTATGTTTTTACTATTTAATAAACATGCTGTTTAATATTTTGAAACTAATTTGACTGGGTGTAGTTGCTGCCATAGGCAGCAACAGTACCAAGTCAAATTAGATTCAAAATATTCAACAGCTTACCTGTATAGTTTTCTGGAAATTGATAGTCAGGGAGCAGGGATGGATTGATCACAATACAGGTGAAGTGTGGGTAGAGTCTAGCTAAAGATGGGCGGGACATAGCGAAAACTGGATTCCTCCATTGATCAGACCAGTGGTACATTAATAAAAAAAAGTGATCTTTTTGCCTGCAAATGCACATTTTTATCTCACATTTTCACAAAGTTGAAAAAAGAGATTTTGGGAGAGGGTGGAAAAATGTTGGCGTTGGCGTCCGTGTCGGCGTTGGCATCCGCACTAGTTAAGGATTTTTAAAATTACATTTAAACCCCTAAGGGTTCATCCGATTTAAAGCTTCACAGATGTGTTCTATATGATTCTTAGGACTAGTTTACATCAAAACTATATCGGTTTTTGAAATTTTTCTTTATTTTTTTTAAGTTTTAACTTTGACTTATTTTTGTGTCCAGCTTAATGTTAATCCTATGGTTAAGGGTATGACCCCAGGGGTGGGAAATGTGGGGTAAAAAAAGCCAATGCTAAGTAGTCTACAGTACAAGGAATTATTTTGATCTTGGGTCAAACTGAGGGTAGGGGGCATGGTCAAAAGCTCAAAAGTGGGCACCAATTGATTGTACTGCAACTCCTAGACTATTTCAGATAGAAACTTGAAACTTTCGGTATGGTTACACATATGGACAGGGATGTGCATGGCACTTTTGAAATTTTGTTATGAACCGCTCCCCCCCCCCCCCATGGGGTGGGGACTGTAGGTAAAAAATTTAATTTATCCAAAGGTGGTCATGTCACATATCATTTTCAAGCCAATGATGAGTAGACTACAGTCCAAGGAATTATTTTGATCTTGGGTCAAACTGAGGGTAGGGGTGGGGTCAAAAGTTGGCATTAATCGATTGTAATAAACTCCTTGTGCAATCATCCCCAAAGTTTCAAGAAAAAATATAATTTTTCCAAAATACCTGCCATGAAAAGATTTTGCCCAAAAATACCATTTTTCGTTTTTTGCCAAGAAATCAACTTAAAATGACGAATGGAGAAAAAAAAAATTTCTAAATTTTGTTTTTCTAAATTACGACCAGGCACATCTTAAAAATTTTTTCTTTTCAAATGGCCACCAAAATTACTTTTGCTCCGATTGACTTGAATTTTGGTGATATTATGGGTCCTATAGCAACTTAACTTAATCTCAATTTTGAAGAGGATTTGAATTGCAACCACACCTAGAATTTTTGCTAGGTAAGGACCAGAGTCCTGGGCAGACTGCGTCCTGTGGCAGCCAGATCATGCAGTAACTTAAAAATGTGGGATATTTAGTATCTTCTGATACCTCTTGCTCAAGACCCCTATAGAGGATGGTTTTGGATGACTTGTTGATATAATAACTGCCTCTATGACTGAATCCTGCACATATTTACTAATCACCCCTCACTTTCCCATCTAACTGTGGATGATGTAATGGCTATGTTATTAAGTAAGTGGAATGCACGGATGTAGCTGTGTAATATGAGACCGATAAGCAGTATTCATAAGGAAGTGATTTTGAACTCCATGCAGATTTTAATTTAACTGTTTTAACGCTACAGCTCCATTATCACAAATTGTTTATGACATAAAAGGTACTCTGTTGACTTAATTTTGAAATAATCTGAGAGGAAGGCATTGTTGCCTAGGCAAATTATTTTCAAAATATTCATCAAATTTTGTGAATGCATAGTTGCTTTTATTGAGATATTTGGATTTTGGCTTTATAGGAGTTACGGGTATATTTAGTGTTAACAGTTCAAGAATGTCACTTTGATATTGCCAAACCTTTTTTGTTTGATCAAGTGTAATTCATTTTCTATAGGAGGCAGTTTCAAATTCAGCTTGTATAAAGGATATACCCGGTAGTGATATTATTTGAGGAGTGTCCATTTCAATAACATTACACACCCACCCAGTCATTTCATCCCTCACTTGCATCATGAGTGCAAGGATAATGTATAGTAGTATGTCATGTAATACAAGGCTGTCAAAACTATTTAACCATTTAATGGTCAAATTTGGTCAAGAAAATTCAAATATCTGCCTGTTGAATGTTTATTTACTGGCCAAGAAAATACAATTTTTGAAAATTTATCACTGGAATGATTAGCTAGGTTATCGAGGCAGGCATTCCTGTGGTAAAATTAAAAAAATTGTATTCTCTTGGCCAGTAAATGGACATTTCACAAGACCATACCAGAGGCAGGTTTTGGACAATATGGCCATTAAAGGGTTAATGGTCAAATTTGTTAAAAAATTTTCAATATCTTCCTATTGAATGTCCATTTACAGGCCAAGAGAATGCAATTTTTGAAAATTTTATCACTGGAATGATTGGCTCAGTTATCGAGCCAGGCATTCCAATCATAAATTAAAAAAATTATTCATCTGTTGGCCTGCAAATGGACATTCCTCAAGACCACTGCAGAGGGCCGTTTTGGCCGACTTGGCCATTAAAGGGTTAAATTGGTCAACCCTCGGCCCTAGTCTTTAGGAATGCCCATTTGCCGGATGAAAAAGACAATATTTGAAATGATACCTCTGGAATGGCTGGCAATGAGGCAGTCAGTCCCGTTGCAAAATTTTGAATAGCCTTCTTGACCTGCAAACGGACATTCAGTAAGTCTATAATTTATTTTCTTGACCAATCCTGACCATAAAAGGGTTATATATTCCCCTTCAATACCAACAAATAAGCAGTCAATAAAGGCAGGTGGTCTCAATACAGGGAAGCAGGGAAATCTACTGCTTCCGTCTGTCCATGCATCTGTCAGGCACAGGTTTTCATTCGATAACTTTACTTTTGCCTGTCATGACGAAACTTCGTGGGAAGGTTGACTATGGTAGTAGGGAACGGAACATTATTTTGTGGGTCACTCAATCCATCCGACTTTCTGATTCTTATGTCCATCCCTCTGTGCAAATATTGCGTTTTCGTTTGATAACTTTACATTTGCTTGGAGTATCATGATGAGACTTCATGGAAAGGTTGGCTATGGTAGTATTGCACTGCATGTTATTTTGCGTCAGTCATTCTTTGAAAATTTACCGCTTCAATGACTGGCTCAGTAGCTGGGTCAGTCATTCCAGTTATAAATCTTTCAAAAATAGTCTTCTCTTGGCCAGGAAATGGATATTCACTAAATAAATCTTTCCATTTTCAGGACCAATCTTAATCATTAACCCTTTAACCCTTGAATTTGTTCAAGAAAATTTCAATTTTCTCATAGAAAATATCCATTTGCAGACCAAGAGAAGACTAGTTTTGAAAATTTACCACTGGAGTTATCGAGCCAGTCATTCCAGTGGTAAATTTTCAAAAATAGTCTTCTCTAGGTCTGCAAATGGACATTTCTCAAGACCACTGCAGAAGCCATTTTTGGCTGATATGAGTGTTAAAGGGTTAAGGCACAATTTTGCACAGTATTGTGGCCCAAGAATCATGTAGGTAATCATATTGTTAGGGTATTTTTCTGATTGATTATGAGAATTATTTAAACTGCTTACAGATATTTAATAAGGGGCTGTCTAGCTATTGATGCCTTGGATGCTGCTATGTCTGGGTGTGAGTGTGGGTGTGTGTGTACTAACTGAATGGAGAGTAGCAGCAGCAGGATACCAGAGCATTAGATTTAGGTGGAGACTGGCCAATGCTATAGGGAAGGTTATGTGTACTTTAAATGCGTGAATATCTCTGATAATCTCCGCCGTGTCCGCTGACATGTCGTGCCCACTGACACGCCATGCGGGTGTTTGAAACATGCATAGTGCCCAAACGTATAAAAGGCCCAGCACAATATGATGGGGGGTATGCCATTATGCACTGAACACTGACCAACCATGACACTTTGAACCACTAAGGTTTAAGTATTGTTGTATATAGCTGTATATAAAGTAAACTGCGCTACCAAATAATGAGTTTAGTAAAGCATACAAGTAGTTGGATTCTGTTGTTTTGTTTTAAAATGTTTGTGTTCTTGAAGTTAGACAGAGAACCCGACAATATCATAATTTCTTACAGTCACTTTAGGAGCTCAATGTCATGGTATCTCAACCTATATTACCATGCAATTATTAACCCTTTAACCCTTAAATTCTGTCAAGAAAATTTTAATTTTCTTATAGAAAATGTCCATTTGCAGACCAAGAGAAGACTATTTTTGAAAATTTATCACTGGAATGACATGCTCGGTTATCGAGCGAGTCATTCCAGTGGTAAATTTTCAAAAATAGTCTTCTCTTGGTCTGCAAATGGACATTTCCCAAGACCAATGCAGAAGACATTTTGGGCTGATATGAGTGTTAAAGGATTAAGCCAGTCAAAGATAGCTTCTGTAGGGGTTTTGAAAATTAAATGACCATTTGCAGACTAAGAGGAAACTATTTTGTGAATTTTTTTTCGCTAACTCAGAGTCAGTGATTCCAGTGGTAAATTTTCAAAAATAACCTCTTCAGACCAGCAAAAGGATATATAAAAGACAAATATGAACAGGCATTTTTGATAGAGAAAGTCCATCAGCAGAAGAAGGGACGTATCAGTCCACTGTCTAAGTTTTCTTTAGCTTTCTCGTGGTCTGTAAATGAGCATTTCTGAAAGGTACTGCAGAAGAATACAGTCAGTCTAATTGTTTAATGGTCAAGATTTGGTGAAGATAATTGATATTTGTACTTAGTGTTTGTCTATTTACAGGCCAAGAGAAGTATATATAGAAGTACATATATATGTATATATTTTTATTTTTCATTGAACTGATTGGCTCAGTCATCGAGGTTCAAGGCATTTCAGAGAAAAGTGTTCAAAACTAATCCTCTGACCTTGCCTGCAAATGCATGGTTGTTCCTAAAGACCATTGCAGAGGTCTTGGCTGGCTTGCCCATTAAAGGATCAACCATTGAATGTCGAGTAAAGACATACAATTCGTATACTTGACAGACTTGAGTGACAAATCAGATCCCTCTATTGAGCATCATTTGCAGTTCAATCCAGTGCATGTGAGAATTATGACACTTGCATCACTTAGTACAAATTAAATTAAAACATTTATAATAAAACATATTTTACCATTTTATGGGCACTATTTGAAATGATAGTTATAGCTAACAAATTATTTAGTCAACCATGTTTTAACTGTATGACTGCTGTAAGCCATTAGAGAGTAATTTCAATAGGCAATAACTCTAAACCTGCTGAATATTTTGAAAACAATTTGACCGAAAGTTGTTGGGGACATGGCCACCAACAACATTCAGTCAAATTGTTTTCAAGATAGTCAACATATCCAGAGTTAGACCCAATCGGAAATTCAGCAGGCAGTCAGTTAATGCACTATTGGCCATTCCTGCATTTAACATAGATCTATATTTATCTTTCTGCTATTTATAGCACATCTATCTTAATAATAATACGCTCACATCAGATTTCTAAAACATTGATGTTAATGAAATAAACAAATATTTCAAAATTGAATTCCAGACTCAAAGATTGCTTGGGTGATTTTCTAAATTTATTATGATATTCATATTAGATGCATATGCACTTATCTGTCACCTCGAATACCTGTAATAGTTGTGTATCGGCCTACATTTTGGAAGCTATACTGTTGTTACAGCAGCGTTGTTTCCAATTGAATACCAGTTACCATGGTCATCACTGAGATACCATGGTGACCATGAACTACCACGGTGATGATACACCATGGCACTTCATGGTATTTGAGAGCCAATTATGGCCAGGTATTTCATGGTTTTCCATCAAATACCAAACTACAGTTATTGTTGTTTTGTCTGGGTAATTTTCATTTAAATTTTATCAAATTTATAGTAAGTGGCACTAGCTTGCATTGCCGGCTATTTAGTTTGACAATAGGTTGCTTGAATAATGTTGCCATTGACAGTGACAACTTTCAGGCACATTATTGCAAAAATATAGACATTTTTGTTCATATCTGCTGCTGTAAATGGATTATGTACACTTGCCCTGAACTGCATTTAAATATATGCTAGGAGCTATGAATACATCCTACGAACTTACGCCTCAAGTGCTGGCTAACAATTAACCAGTTGTACTTGCGGACTGAACTTTTTGCTTGAGAAATTCTGGTCTGCAGAGAAAATAAACTTAATAATAGGGCGTCCAGTGGTTACAATTAACATGGAGTCATGACATTGCATTGTGGGTAAATTGTACAGAAATTTAATAGTATTTCATATATCGTGCAGATGTTTCTACCTATTGGGACATGACAACTTTAACTTGACAGTTTCCTTAACATTCCGTTCAGACATACACAGGATCAATCCTAGTCGCTGTGAACCCTTACAAGCCACTGCATATCTATGGCAAGGTAATGCTATAATTATAGTCATTCTTGCTATTCTCCATGCAAGCATTCAGGTGAAGTATATATAGTTCAGCTCAGAAATAACTTAACATGTTTCCAAAACAAAATGAAACATACTGTTGAATAATTTTAACATAATTTGATTGGAAGACAGCAATGTTTTCCAATCAAATTAAGTCCAAAATATTCAACATAACATTTCCTACCCCCTGTTTAAGACTATATGCTCGGCCTCAACATGGCACAGGGGTGTAACCCATTGGGTGTCAATCCAGACATTTGGAGGGGCTAACCAGAGCATTATGCACAACACTAATGAAATGACACTTGGAGATCGAATCAACCGAAATGGTGCTCGCCCTGTGAGGATCCGCCAGGCAGGTGCAGCGCCGGGCTCCATGCCTCAAAAGAGCCCACCCTCAGCTACTGGAGGTCCCATCAACTCGTCTTGTGGAGCCAGGGGATGAGGATGGAGAGCTACTGGCCAACCAAAGAGAAGACCAAACCCAAAGAGAACCCCAGTATCAACATCATGCACTGGAACGCAGAAGGGGTTACCAACAAGAAATCAGAGCTCGAACAGTTCCTGTACGAAAACAACATTGATATCTGCTGCATCCAAGAGACACACCTGCAAGAAGGAAAACCATTTAAGATCAGAGGTTACCAGATTTTCCGGTGTGATCGAAGAGGAAGAAAGAAAGGTGGGGTGATCACCATGGTCCGAAGCAGCATTAACGCCAGCCAGATCAAAACCTTTATGGAAGAGGCAGAATATATCAAGATCAAGGTAACAACCAGCAACTCTGTGATTGACATTGTCAATTATTACTGCCCTAATGACAAGAATCTCTCACTTGACACAATCCAGGTCCTGGACTGCCACTTCCTCATTGTGGGAGACTTTAATAGCCAGTCTCAGAGCTGGGGATACAGAACACTTGATAAACAAGGAGAAGACATTGAAGCATGGCAAGATGAAAAGCACCTCTTACTTGTCAATGATCCCACAGATCAGCCTACCTTCTACTCGCGCTGGTGGCACTCAACAACAATGGCGGACTTGGCATTTTGTACAGAAGACATTCACAGAAAGCTCAGTAGAGTGGTCGGATCGCAGTTAGGAGGAAGCAACCACCGCCCAGTCCTCCTCTCTCTTTCTGGAAGTATTTCGACAAGTTCACCTCAACATCCAAGGTGGAACTACAAAAAGGCAAATTGGAGTCTGTTCGGCTTTTGTTCCAATGAGCTTACCCAAAATATAGCAGTAGAAGGGAGAAACATCAACAATGCGGTCAAGGAATTTAATTCAAGTATCCTCAAGGCTGCCAACGAAGCGATTCCTCGAGGGTTCAGGAAAAACTACTGCCCCTACTGGACAACAGAACTGCAAGCAGCGCATGATAAACTAGACAAGGCCAGAGAAGATGCAGAGGGTAATCCCTGTCATGAAAACCACTTCACACTACAACAAACTAAAGCAAGGTATCTAAAGACCAAGCTGGAGGCCAAAAGAAGAAGCTGGAGGGAAAAGACGGCAGGGTTTAATTTAGAGACACCACAAAGCCATGGAGACTGACTAAAGCACTGAATGATGAGGGTGTCGGGGGAGAGAAGATTACTCTTGAAGAAGATGGACAAACACTGACAGGGAAAGATGGCTGCAGATGCCTTTGCGAAGGCATATGCAAAAGAAAGCAACATTTCTATACCACGAATGCATCAAAAAGAGGTTAGAAAAGAGCAAAAGGAAAGAACAGACACCAACACTCACGATGCAATGAAAGTTGACATTAGTTTAACAGAACTGAAGAAGTCTATCCGCCAATTGAAGAAGAAGAAGAAATCTCCCGGGCCAGATGGCATTATGAATGAAATGATCCTACACCTTGGTAATGCATCTCTCCGCAAGTTGCTAGACATCTTTAATCTCAGTTGGACCAATGGAGAGGTTCCTCAGTGCTGGAAGGAAGCCAGAATGACTCCTATTCTGAAAAAAGGGAAGAACAAGACGAAAGTGCTGAGCTACCATCCTATCAGTCTTACAAGCTGCATATGCAAGACCATGGAGCGCATCATCAACCAGCGGTTGCAGTGGTACCTGGAGTCGGAGAACATTATAGTTTCAGAGCAGGCTGGCTTCAAAAGATACAGGAGCACAGAAGATCAAACAACACATCTTGCACAGGTCATAGAGGACACTTTTCAAGCCAAGAAGGTGATGCTAGCTGCCTTTATCGATCTGCAGAAGGCATTTGACAAGGTGTGGAAGGATGGCCTCCTCGTGAAGCTCCGGCGCACAGACATCGGTGGCAACATGTTCCGATGGACCAAGTCATACCTACACAATCGCAGAGCTAGGGTGCTGGTGGATGGACAATCTGGATATAATGTATTGCTGAGACAAGTGGTACCACAAGGCAGAGTATTATCACCAACTCTGTTCATACTCTTCATTAATGACATTGTAGCAGAGCTGCCCAATGGGATCCAAGCAGCCCTCTATGCAGATGACCTCATACTCTGGTGCACCGAGGAGTACACAACGACTGCCACGTACAGAAGGCAGCTCGCCTTATTACCATCAACAAAGAAAAATAATCAGCCATGCCATTCTCACTGTCCACCAAAACCAAGGTTGGCAATCTGACACTGGGTGGTACTCCACTCAAGTACGAGGACCAGCAGACATACCAGGGAGTCACCTATGACAGAAGATTAACATGGAAGGAGCACATCCAGAACGCAGAGGCAAAGGCCAGAAGAAAGCTAAACATCATGAGGAAGCTGGCAGGAACAAAGTGGGGTGCCAATGAAAGGATCCTCAAGACCATCTACCTAGGTGCCGTACGACCACACCTTGAGTATGGATCCAGCTCGTGGATGATAGCAGCTAAATCTCATCAACAGACCCTCGACAGAGTACAAAACCAGGCACTGCGCATCATCACTGGTGGAATGAGATCAACACCAATAGAAATAATGGAGCAGACAGCAGGCACCCCCCCCCACTTAGTAAAGGAAGGGAATGCAAAGCACTGATCCAAGCTGCAAAGTTCAAATCGTTCAACAACCACCCGATGAAGATCAGGCAAGCACAGCTATCATCAGGTAGACTTAAAAGATCAAGTTTTGTGAAAGAGACAAAAGCACTTCAAAGGAAACACCAAGAAATGTTGCCAGCGCAAATAGAAGACCCAAACCACACCCTTGATCCTCCACCCTGGGAAAACAAACTAGAGAGCATAGCTATTCGCACCACAGTACCTCATCTCGCAACCAAAGATGAACACAGTGATGTGAGCAAGAAGGCCCTGACCATAGCCATGCTGGAAGAAATGTACCCTCAGGAGACATGGATAAGGATCTACATGGATGGATCAGCCAAAGATGCAATTAGGAACGGAGGTGCCGGACTGCACATACAGTATCCAAACGGACAACATGAGTCAGCTGCAATACCGACAGGCAAACACTGCACTAACTACAGAGCTGAAGTCGAAGCACTGGTCCATGCAGCTAATACCATCAGCAGAACAGCAGATCCTATTGCACAGATTGTCTTTTTATCTGATGCCCACTCCGTCCTTGAGGCTATCGCCAAAGGTAAGCTGCCACAACTTGATGAAGCACTACAAACCATCAAATGCTTTCGGATAGCAGTGCAGTGGATCCCCTCACACTGTGGAGTCCAAGGAAATGAGGAAACAGACAAGATGGCAAAGGTGGGTGCAGAAGAGAATCAGACAGAAAACATGGTTACACATACAGAGATGAAGACTATCATCAAGTCACTCTATAGAACACCTCAATCAGAAGATGCCTACCATCATCTCTCGAGGCCAGAGCAAGTGACCATTTTTCATCTCAGAACTGGACATAACAGACTAAACCAACACATGTACAGGCGGTTCCACCTTACGACATCGCCCGCTTGTACTTGTGGAGAAGCAGAACAGACCACAGAGCACATACTTCAATGTTGCAGTACGTATCAGCTACTGAGAGAAGAGATCTGACCTTTGTCAACCTCTTTTCTTGAAAAGCTGTATGGGCATGTGGAAGAACTGCAGAAAACCACAGATTTCATCTTGAGAACGGCTCTCCAAGTGTGATACCAGCGATCGAAAAGAAGAAGAACATTTCTTACATCACAATCATACTAACTAACATGTTTCTGTTTTGGAAACATTTTAACTAATTTTTTAGCTGTCCTGTAATTCTATGCATGTGTTCTTTGATCTATCTTTAGTATGTCAAAGACAGTCCGTTTTCAGAATTTACAAAAAATAGATAAACTTGTTTTAACACTAACCTTTACAGACCGGAAATAGCATGTTATTTCTAATTCTGTTGAATATTTTGAACCTAATTTGACTGGGAGTTGTTCCAGATTCAAGCTAAATTAGTTGGCAGCAGCAGGTCTCCAGTGAAATTAGTTTCAAAATATTAAACAGCTTTTCTATGTAGTTGTCTTGAAATCGCAACAATGACATTTGAAGGGGTAATGCGTTAAAAGGCAATTTTTGTTAACATAGAGCAGTGGTCACTAAAGATAGGTGGTTTCATAAACCACCAATGGTCAATATTATATTGGTCAAGTAAATCGAAGTCGTAATTTAATGAATCTCCTTTTGCTTGCCAAGAGGATAATAATTTTGAAATTTTGCCATTGAAATAACTGACTTGATTATCGAGCCATTCATTCCAGTGGTAAATTTTTAAAAGTAGTTTTCTCTTGACCTTCAAAGTGACATTTTCCCAGACCACTACAGATGTCAGTTTTGGTGGACTTGACCATTAAACAGGTTAAAGTTCAAGCTGAGCAAAATGTCATCTCCATCCATCATTCCATCACTAGGTCTCAAAGGCCAGGGGAATCTCTCAAGCTAAATATCTGTACTCTCTTGCTTTCAGAATCAGATATGCCAGTATCATGGGAAGAAGCTTGGGCAGTTACCGCCACACATCTTTTCCATTGCAGAGGGAATGTACCAGGATTTGTCTAGTTCCACCAGCAACCAGTCCTGTGTGATTAGTGGAGAAAGTGGAGCTGGGAAGGTCAGCTATACGCTATTGAAATTGACAGATCATATAATTTATTTTACAGCTCTGGTTCCATAGGTATGATTATCCCACACATTTTGAATAAATGACAGATATCGCAATCACCCTCGTCTGTCTGTCCAACTAAATTTGTTTTGTTAGTTACCCATATGATCGTGGCTTACGAGACGCTGTTTACATTTGTCTCCACCCCTGGAGTGGTGTTGGGGCTGGGCTGAGGGTTAAATTTGGCGGAATCCAACCAAATTTTCTAGATTAGTGATTAGTTACCATATGATTGATGATTGCAAGGCAACATTTCTACTAGTCTCCATGCCCCCCCCCCCATTATGCTCCACCTAGCCTCTTGGAAGTGTAAGTGGCAGGGTGCAGTAGTGGGAGAGAATGTCAAGGTTGGCAGAATTAGACTGAATTTGTTATGTGAGTTAACCATGTGATTATTGATAGTGAGATGATATGCTGACCCTCTATATGTAGGAATGCGGCAGCGCCCTCCCGAGGTATTTTCCAGTACTTGAAGATGCGAACCCTTGTCCTTATGTCCATTTGCAGACCAAGAGAAGACTATTTTTGAAAGTTTACCACTGGAATGATTGGCTCGCTAACCGAGCCAGTCATTTCAGTGGCAAATTTCAAAAATAGTCTTCTTTGTCTACAAATCGATATTTTCTATGAGAAATTTGAAACTTTCATGAACAAACTTGAGGGTTAAATGGCTGAAATTGCTTGAATAAAACAAGCAAGTTCTTGTTTGAGCCATGAGTAAGACTAATCCACAACGTGTTTCTTACATTTCCATTTCAGACTGAAAACACCAAGTTTATCCTGGAGTATCTGTGCTCAGTGACATCGCACACAGCTATCTGGGTGGAGCAACAAATATTAGAAGCAAATACTATTTTAGAAGCCTTTGGTGAGAAATGTATTGAACCCTTTAACACTCATATCAGCCAAAAACGGCTTCTGCAGTGGTCTTGAGAAATGTCAATTTGTAGACCAAGATAAGCCTATTTTTTAAAATTTACCACTGGAATGACTGGCATGATAACTGAGCCAGTCATTCCAGTGGTAAATTTTGAAAAATGGGATTCTCTTGGTCTGCAAATGGACATTTTTTACAAGAAAATTTAAATTTTCTTGAATATGTTTGAGGGTCAAAGGGTTAACAGTTGTAAATATGTTATTACTTTGAGCAATACAGAAAACACACAGTAAAATATTACCCTCACCCCATCTGTCGGTCGGTCGGTCGGTCGGTCGGTCGGTCGGTCGGTCGGTCGGTCGGTCGGTCGGTCGGTCGGTCGGTCGGTCGGTCGGTCGGTCGGTCGGTCGGTCGGTCGGTCGGTCGGTCGGTCTGTCTGTCTGTCTGTCTGTCTGTCCAGAGTTGTATCTCAAATACTACTAGTCTGATTTACTAGTTTTGTGGTGCGAGAGAATTTCCAGCCTTTGGCTGTGATCCGGATAAGATGACCAGGATCCAGATCAGATCATATTCTAGATATCTCGGAAAGTGCTTGTTTGATTTGGCTCAATTTTAGCACAGGAAAGGGCCGAACCATAAACTAGGATTACGCAGCTTTGGGTATGTCCAAGAAAATTTAAAAACATTTGGAAAATCCAGAGAAATCCAGAAAATCTGAAAAATGTATAATGTGACAAAAACAGGAGGGTGATGGTCTACAATCTCTGATTGCTCCTGTTAGCATTGAATAACCCTTTACACTCATGCTGGTCAAAAACAGCTTCTGCAGTGGCCTTCAGAAATAATGTCCATTTGCAGAACAAAAGAAGAATAGCCAAATTTACCATTTGAATGACTGACTCTTGATAGCGAAGCCAGTTATTCCAGTGATGAATTAAAAAAATTCTTGATCTGTAAATGGACATTTTATGAGAAAATTTTAGGATTAACATGTTAATATTTGATGAGTATAATAATGTATTTGATATTTGAACATTATGGCGTCTCCGGTAATTATTGACTTCAATATGCATGATGCCGCATTAATCATATAGATTTTTTTTGCTTTTATGTGTAGTATTTTATGTAACTATCCAGTCCTTCATCTCTGAACCCTTTCATCCTTACAGACCAGAAATGACAAATACTTTATGATGTAGGGAAAATTCTGTTTAACCATTTTTATTTTTAATGGGCATTCCTTGAGACCACTGGAGAGGCTGGTCTTTGCTGAATTGACCATTAAAATGTTTAACCCTTACCACTCTGATGTCAAAACTTTAAATTTTCAAATTAAATTAAAAGATGAGCTGGTGTACATTTTTCAACAAATTTGGTGGGAGATGGTGCTGTCATAGACAGCAACATCTTTCAGCAAAATTGTTGAGAAACGTACATCAGTTTCTTTGATATTGACACAGTCAAAAATAGAATATTGGCATCAGAGTGCTAGGGGTTAATATTTTGAAACTAATTTGACAACAGCTCCCAGTCAAATTAGTTTAAAATTATTCAACAGCTTTCACTTATAGCTCTCTTGAAAATGAGACATTGAAGTTTAAAGAGTTAATCCCGTATTTATAAATTTTTACTGCTGCTCCCACCCCTCCTACTTCTATACACCTGTGCAAAAGTTAAGCACCACCCTATTTTTACGCACATGCGAGGGTATATTCATGTGCTATGAAGAAAGCAATAGCATAAACATTTATGTACCCATCCATCTTAGTGCAAGAGGTAATAATGCAACTAGAGGAATGCTGATTATGATGGTGGGGAAACACTGTATGTTTTTGTTTGAACTTGAAAACGAGGCCTGAATATGGTTACGTTGACACAACTGACAACTATTGCCCTACAGTTGACACACGTGGCTAGATTGTCATTAATGGTGTCTGAAAAGGAAGTTTAACATCTGTGCACGAGTTTGAGACTGTCATTATTAATACCGGGTATATCCACCTTGTGCCTGGATGACGGCCTGGACACGACGTCTCATGCTGGTCACCAACCGACTGATACGCCATTGTGGTATTCGTTGCCATTCAAGATGGAGTGCGTCTGTTAATTCCTGTAGGTTCTGCACAGGAAGATCCCTCCTTCTCACCATGTTTCCCAGAATGTCCCAGATATGCTCAATAGGGTTCATGTCAGGGCTCCTTGCTGGCCATGGTAGGGTTTCGATAGCATTCTGGCGGAGGTATTCATGCACAGCTCTAGCACGATGTGGTCGGGCGTTGTCATCCATGAATATAGGGTGGGTTCCAGGTGCATGATTTACAAAATGAGGGACCACAACTCTATCCAGTATGGAATCTTAATATCTTTGTCCATTTAGTGTTCCAGGTACAGTCAACAGATCCAGCTTACAATCAAATGAGATGCACCCCCATATCATAACGGAACCTCCACCAAATGGAACTTCTTCCATGATGTTACGTTGGTCGTACGCCGTGCGTCTGGACCTCCATACACGAGTTCGACCATCTGTGGCATGAAGCAGGAACCGACTTTCATCGGACCAGTGTACCCGTCTCCAGGATCTCGTGTTCTAGTGTCTTCTTTCGTTGCACCACCTCAGACGCTCCTCTTTGTGGTGTGCAGTGAGGAGAGGATGTCTGACAGGTCTCCTAGCTTTCATGCCAGCAGCATACAGTCTCCTTTTGACGGTAGACATTGACACTCTATTGCGTGTTTCCCATTGCTGGCTGAGCACTCTGCTGTTGGTGAATGGAGATCTCCTAACAAGGCGTACTAGGGCTCGATCATCACTAGGCCTGTCCTTCACCTCGTTAGTTTGCCCATGTTTTGCAATCAAACGACTGATTACAGTATGGTTAATGTTCAGCTGTCTGCCAATCTCTCTGCATGACATACCAGTGGTATGCATGCCTATGATTTGCCATTTCACATGATCACTTAACCTTCGTCTTGCCATAGCGGTTCACAATCAAGAGCTAATTCTCTCTGTACAAATAAACCACGGTCATGAACACAAAATTCCTAATCTTGTCGCCTAAATCTGTATGTAATGTTCTACACCTCAAACTGGACTTTTACATAACTGAACACGTGTGCTGTTTCCCGCCACGCACGGACATCAAGCGGCGTGAAGTCATGCATGCATGTGCATTTCGTACTTGGAATTATGTCAGCTAACGCGGGGACAAAAAGTATGGCAGCCTAGTTGTACCATCATGTTTCTACGTTCTATTGTTTTTGCTGGTGCTTAACTTTTGCACAGGTGTATACTACTACTACTACTACTACTACTACTACTACTACTACTACTACTACTACTACTACTACTTCTACTACTACTACTACTACTACTACTACTACTACTACTACTACTACTACTACTAGCTGTACTAATCAAAATATTAATTATTCTACAGGGAATGCAAAGACTGTTCGCAATGATAACTCCAGTCGGTTTGGAAAGTTTATCCAGGTGTGCTTTGACGGAGCTTTACAAATCCGTGGCTGTGTTGTACAGGATTACCTACTCGAACAAAGTCGGATAACATTCCAGTCAACTGATGAGCGCAATTATCATGTGTTTTATCAGCTTGTCGCAGCAGCCAATCGATGTCCAGAGCTGAAATCACAATTCTTTATTGACTCTGTTGAGTCATATAACTATTTGAACCAAAGTGGTTGTTTTTCCTTGGATGGTGTTGACGATGCTAGGCTGTTTGACTCATTACGACTTGCTCTGAATGTATTAAATATACCCGCGGAAATGATGGATGGGATGTTTTCTGTTCTGTCAGCCATTTTATTGCTAGGTAATCTTAAATTTGAAGAGGAAGAAGATGAAGAGAGGTGTCATGTGGTGCCTGAAGATAGTGAGATCGTCATGACAATATGTTGCCTCCTGGGATTGGATAGTAACAGATTTATGGATGCTCTCTTATTCAGACAGATACAAGTTCGAAGCATGGTTACATGTATTCCATTTAAAATCAATGAGGTATGTAAACTGACATTAAGGTTTGCATATAGATGTATATGTCTGTATGTGCAATGGATGCATGTGTGTGTACATGTGCATGTTCATGTTCATGTTTTTGTGCGTGTGTGTGTGTGTGTGTGTGTGTGTGTGTGTGTGTGTGTGTGTGTGCGCGTGCATGCACGCATGCACGTTCGTGTGTGCGTGCGTGTGCATGAGTGTGTGTGTGTGAGTGTGTGCATGAGTGTGCGTGTGTGCATGCATGCATGCGTGTGCGTGCGAATGTGCATGCTCACATGTGCATGCGTTCATGTGTCTATGGTTGTATCTAAATAACTGCCAATCTGATTTGGCTCAGATTTGAACATAATAAACATTGTTACCATGCCCGAGACTTTCCAGATATTGGCACTGATTCATATTTGAAAACCTGGATCTGGGTCATATAAAATTCTGAATTTTGAAGATTACTGGTCTGATCTAACATTGAGTGTAACACAAGAAACATTGTAACTAGACATTAGGATTTCAAAACTTTGGTCATGATCCGAGAAATCTGAAATATTTTAGAATGTGACAATAATGGAAAGGTGAGGGTCTAGGGATTACTCTTGTATATACAGGTATATTTTTCAAGATTCAAGATTATTTAATTCATGCTTAATATATAGGATATATACATCACAGTTGGGCAGTCCATCAAAGGCAGAGCCTATGAATCGATGGACCCCCTACACACAAAACAAGACATTACAACATGAGGTGACAACTGATACAAACATCTGTAATATAATAATAACGCCTGTGTATTATCTAATTACAGTCAAGCGAGAACCGTCATGCTATGGCAAAGGCGCTGTATTCCCGGACATTTGCATGGTTGGTAGACAGTATGAACAAATCCACAAGCCCGGGAAAATCCATGGAGAAATTCATAGGAGTGCTGGATATATTTGGATTTGAAAATTTTGTGGTAATGTAATAATTAATCAGTTTTCTGCATTTTTTGAGACAAGTGATTTGATTACAGGATGTGCATGCTTAACCCTTCAACCCTCGAATTTGTTCAAAACAATTTCTAATTTTCTCATAGAAAATATCCATTTGCAGACCAAGAAAAGAATATTTTTGAAAATTTACCGCTGGAATGACAGGCTCGGTTATCGAGCAAGTCATTCCAGTGGTAAATTTTCAGAAATACTCTTCTCTTGGTCTGCAAATGGATATTTCTCAAGACCCCTGCAGTAGCGTTTTTTGGCTGATATGAGTGTTAAATGGTTAATAGCGCTCCAGTGGCATGCAACCAATCATTATTAGTCTTTCATCTATCAACCTTTTCCTTTAAACAATTTCTCAAGTACCACCAGATCGATTTCAACCAAACCTGACAGGAACCATCTTTGGGTGATAGAGATCCAAATTTGTTCAAACAATGCTGATTGGTCGATTTAGCCATCAGCCATTTTGACTTATGCGCTATTTTTAGAAGCTTCTCCGAAACCATTTGGCCGATTGATTTGAAACTCACCAAAAAACTTGATCTAGGTCAAGAGCTGAGCCAAGTTTGATTAAGAGAACCTGATTAGTCGATTTGCTTTGCAGTTATCTTGGATGACCTAGTTTACACACAAATTACTTCTCCTGAAGCACTGAAGCGATCAGGCTAAAATTTTGGAAATATGATTAGTGACTAAGGGATGTTAAATTTTAAGAGAACGTGATACAAACAAAATCATGGCTGCTATGGATTAATAAATATCTAGCGTTTAGCTGTCATATTGGATTTTTTATATGATGTATTTTGACAAAGGTCTTAGCCTGTATAGAGATGTCACATTTTCCCCATCATTAAAATGTTCTTATATGTACATCTTTATTCATCAAAATGCAGGATAGAAATGAAATGAAATGAAATGATTTATTTACACCCCAGACCACGTTCCATGGTATATGGGGGATATATACGTAGTAGTTACATGGAGGAGTAGCTAGCATACATTATATCTACAATTTTTCTTGTTGAATACAATATACACATATATATATGTTTCGATATTGCTGTTGTTGTTGTTGTTGTTTTTGTTGTTGTTGTTGTTGTTATGTTGCTGCTGCTGTTGTTGTTGTTGTTGTTGTTCTTTGTCATTGTCGTCATCATTGCTGTTGCCATTGTTTTTGTTGGAGTTGTTGTTATTGCAGTAGTAGTTGATGTAGTAGTAGTAGTAGTAGTAGTAGTAGTAGTAGTAGTAGTAGTAGTAGTAGTAGTAGTAGTAGTAGTAGTAGTAATAGTAGTTGTAGTAGTAGTAATAGTAGTAGTAGTAGTAGTAGTAGTAGTAGTAGTAGTAGTAGTAGTAGTAGTAGTAGTAGTAGTAGTAGTAGTAGTAGATGTTGTTATTGTTGATCTTGTCCGTGTTGTTGGTGTTCTTGTTGTTGGTGTTCTTGTTGGTGTTGCTCATGTTGTTGGTATTCATTTTGTAGTCGTCATGGAACTTGTCAGCATATTATCTCAGCACATTCACTTTCTAACAGTACAGCTCATAAATAACTAAAATAATTGGTTCCAAAAGAAAAACAGAAACATGTTAGTACAATTTTGAACACAATGTAAGAAATGTTCTGTTCAATGTTTTGAACATAATTGGATTGGAAGACATTGCTGCCTTATGTCTTCCAATCCAATGGACCATTCCAAGATTATCCATCCATCATATGATGTCATAATCAACTATGTGACGTTGAAGATGACATCATAATCATGACATCATTAATGACTCGATATGGTCATAACGTTTAATAGTCCAACACGTTGTACGAATTGCATGTCTTTACCATTTAATAAACGTTCTTTTGAATATTTTGAAACTAATTTAACTGGACGCTGTTGTTACAACAGCGGCCAGTCAGATTAGGGTCAAAATATTTAACATCTTAACCTGTATAGTTTTCTGGAAATTAATAGTCAGGGAGTTCAGAGATAAATCGATGCCAATACGGACGAGGTGTGGTGGAGGTTAGATAGAGATGGGCGGGGTATATCTAAAACTGGAAACGGCCATTCTATTCAAAATATTCAACAGTACATTTTATTAGCTCATGTGGCCTGAAAGTCATTCCAGTGGTAAATTTTCAAAAATAGTCTGCTTTTGGTCTGCAAACGGACATTTCCCAAGACCACTGCAAAAGCCGTTTTTGGCTGATATGAGTGTTAAAGGGTTAAATGGATATTTTGTATGAAAAAATTAAATTTTCTTGAACAAATTTGAGTTTAAAAGGATTAAAAATGTGATGCATAATTTTACATATATATATATTCTCATTATTATTGTGTATTTCAGGTGAACAGTTTTGAACAGCTCTGCATTAATTACACAAATGAAAAACTACACAAGTTCTTTAATCATTATGTGTTTGCCCTGGAACAGGAAATAGTATGTATTATAGGAGATAAAATTCAATCCATTTACAAGTTCTTGTTGTGCCATCCATATAAAAATCTTCACAGAGAGCAATCGTGGGATCCATGTGTAGCTATGCCCCGCCCGTTTCTAGCTAAGCTCCACCAACTTTGCGCGTATTGGAATCAATTTATATACTTTGAACACAGAATTCTAAAAATCTAGATGTCATCGTAACTATGCACTCAGGTAAACTGTTGAATATTTTGAAACTCATTTGACTGAAGATGTTGGAGATTGGCTATGGCAACAATAATTCAGTCAAATTGATTTCAAAATATTCAACAGAACGTTGATTACTGATAACTTGTAAATTCATCAAAGATATGCAATTCATACACTAGTGATGGACTTTTTGATTTTACTGACAAATTTATGCATCATTTGTGTCTGTGGTGTCAGCTATTTCACATCAAGAGTATACTTACCTCCCTAATACTTTTGATATTGCTAAATATCGGCTTTCACTCAATAAAACACTCAGATTAAAAACAGTTAGGTGCCCCTACTGGGCAGGGAGTCAGAGGTAGTCCGGCGGATGCCCGCCCCACCACCGCGCATGCGCCGACTACTACTTCCTCTTTGCTCATTTATTGGCAAAGGGTTACATGCGGTTTTGTGTTGTCTATACTTTTCTGCGCGTTACCTTGTGTTTTACTCAAATTTGACGATTCTTGTACGTTGGAAGCATGTCGGAAAGGGAGGATTCACCTTTAGAAGGAGCGGGATCTCTTTATCAGGTGACTTCTAATTGTGACATAATTGATTATGACATCAGATCCTCCATTCCTGCTTTCTTATTCAATCTATTTAAGAATTTCAATGTGATACCTCAAATAGCATCTGGATGTTGGGGTGAAACGACAAAGCTGTGGTTACTCAAATACTGAAATTGCATAAATTTACAAAAAAATAATAACTAGGTGTGTAGAAGGATCATCACCAAAGCAGGCCTGCATCCTGTACATGAGGCTGTACAGCCCCTCTTGATGCTTGAGTCAACAGTTCCACTCTCAGCTTCCAGCTATGGCCCACCCGTGTGTTGGAATTGGTTTTAAACATTAAAGCCTGAATTCAGCATAAAAATTTCAAAGGTATTATACGAGTAAGCTGTTGAATATTTTGAAACTAATTTTTTTGGTGGGGTGAGGTGGGAGGGGGGGGGGGGGCAATTGGGATATCTGTCATTTATTCAAAATGTGTGTGGATAATTATACAGGTCACACCTATGGAACCAGAGCTATAAATAAATTATATGGTCTGTCAATTTCAATAGCGTATAGCTGACCTTCCCCGCTCCACTTTCTCCACCAATCATGCAGGACTGGTTGCTGTTGGAACTGGACAAATCCTGGTACATGCCCTCTGCAGTGGCAAAGATGTGTGGCGGTAACTGCCCAAGCTTCTGGCTATGATACTGGCATATCTGATTCTGAAAGCAAAAGAGAGTACATATATTCAGAGTACAGAGTACAAGGTGGGGGGGAAGGGGGGGAGGGACTCATGCTGCATATAGGCTTAGATAAAATGGGTGGAACATAGCTAGGAATGGATCATTCTATTACCCCTGGTCACTGAGGTAAAATTTCCCTTAAAGTATTAATTCAGATTTCTGTTCTAATGTCCATTTTTCATGTTGAAGATATTAACCCTTTAATGTTCAAGATTTGTCAACAAAATTAAAATGTTTGAAAATTGACTACTAGAATGAATGGCTCAGTTATTGAACCAGTCATTTTAGTCGTAAACCTTTAAAGGATAGTCACTTCGCCTGCAAATAGGCTTTCCTCAAGCCAACTGCAGAGGTGGGTTTTGACCATGGAAAGGTTAATTAACCGTTTAATGGTCAAATTTGGTCAAAATATTTTATGTATATTCTTATTAAATGTCCATTTACAGGACAGGAGAATACAATTTTTGAAAACTTATCACTGGATTGACTGGCTCGGTTATCGAGCCAGTCGTCCCAGTGGTAAATTAAAAAAAAATGTGTTCTCTTGGCCTGTAAATGGACATTCCACAAGACCATAGCAGAGGTCGGTTTTGGCTGGTATGACCATTAAAGTGTTAAGCATGTAATTATACCTGTTTGTAGTGAGAAGTATGTGCTGTGTTAACGATGAAGAATGATTATTTTCAGTACAAGGAAGAGGATATTGCCTTTGAACATATCAATTTTACAGACAACACGGCATGCCTGGAACTCATTGAAAAGGTAAATATTCGTCAATAGTACTCCATAAACAAAACATAACCCTATAACCGTCAAATTTGTTCAAGATGTTTCAATTCTCTCATAGAAAATATCCATTTGCAAAGCATTTGCAAAGCAAAATAATATTATTTTTGAAATTTTTTTGCTGGAATGACTGGCTGGTTTATAGAACCAGTAATTCCAGTGGTAAATTTTCAAAAATAGTCCTCTTTTGGTCTAAAATGGGCATTTCTCAAAACCACTGCGGAAGACATTTGTTTTAGTGTTAAAGGTTTAAAATACATGTAGCACAAGTAAATGTAATGGATTTTGGTTGCACTATTATTCAATCTTAACGCTCTACTGATCAAGCCATCCCAAACCAAACTTTTTAAACGGTCTCAAGGAATAGCCATTTGCAGGCAAGGTGAAGTCAAATTTTAACAATTTACAAATGGAATTCCTGGCTCGACAACTGAACCAGTCATTCCAGTGGTTAATTTTCAAAATCATCTAAGCATGGACATTTCTCAAGACCACTGCAGAGGATGTTTTTTCTGGCTACGCTATGAAAGGGTTAATCCTTAGCACTCTGATGTCAATATTCTATCGTTTACTGTGATACAAACAAACTGGTGTACATTTTTCAACAATTTTGTTGCAAGTTGTTGCTGTTTTTTTTTTTTTGTTGCAAGTTGTTGCTGTCTATGACAGCACAATCTCCCACCAAATTTGTTGAAAAATTAACACCAGTTCATCTTTTAATTTAATTTGAAAATTAAGAATTTTGACACCAGAGTGTTAATGGTTAATAACTACTTGTTCGTTATCGCCATGTTCTAAATTAAAAGAAAAATTACTCTAATCGGATAAGCGTATGACTGGTAGATTGTGTATCATGTGGTGATTATTAGAACCGGCTATTTCTGTTTTGACAGCAGAGTCTAATGGTCATAATAGTTATGTTCAAACATGTCTTGTAACATGTGTACTCTAACCTTAGTACGATAATTTACAAACATTTTTATTTACCTCTACCAACATGAACTGAAGAATAACAGATTTTTTCCAATCAAAATACGTAATTAAATAATTTGAGAATAATTCGAGTTTGATTTATATTTTAACTTTCCTTGCTGAAAGTGTTTATATAGTGTTGTATTTTTGCTGCAATTTTCAGTCTCCTAAATGTGTGCTAAAGTTTTTGGATGAGGAGTGTCGGTTCCCGCAGGTAAGAAAATGTTCACTAATTATTCATATAGAGCTTCACATATCATTAATGCTTCAAATCCCATAGCCTATTAACCCATTAATTGTCAAATTTGATCGAGAACATGTCAATATATGCCTATAAATTTACAGACAAAGAGAATACATTTTTGAAAATTTATCACCAGACTCCGGAATGACTAGCTAGCTCAGTTATTGAGCCAGTCATTCCAGTGGTAAATTTTTAAAAATTGTATTCTCTTGTCCCGTAAATGGACTTTCCACAAGACCCTAACAGTGACCGGTTTTGGCAGGCTTGACCATTAAAGAGTTACGGGTCAAGAATTGTCAAGAAAGTTCAAACTCCCTTTGTGAATGCCTTTTTGCAGGCTGATAGAAGACTACTTTTTGACAATCTATGACTAGAATGACTGGCTTGATAACCACGCTATTCATACTAGTGGTAAATTGTCAAAAATACTCTTCTCTTAGTCTGCAAATTAATATTTCTGTAGATCAGTACTAAAGCCATCTTTGGCTGACCCCACTATAGTGTTGGGAATTGGTACTATTTTTGTGATCGATGATTGGTGTTCTATACTAACCGATTATCAGATAGTGATCGATCATAACATTTTCTCATGTTTACCCATTCTGAAATTTTGAATGCAATAATTATTGCATGTTCATGGATATTTAACCGTAATAATTTAAGAAATAATATGTTGAATATTTTGAAACTAATTTGATTGGAAGCTGTTGCTGCCTCGGGCAGCAACAGCTTCCAGTCAAATAAGTTTCAAAATATTCAACAGGTTATTGGTATGGTGGTTTTGACGTTAGCATATACTATTTCAGTGTTGTGAAGGTTAATGTCTTAGACTATGGACTCGTATTGAGTAATACTATTTTACATTGTTGAAAAATTAAATTAAAATGGCATTGCCAAAAAAAACTCATAAAATATCATAAATTTAAAAACAGTCAAAATCGATTTCTTAAATCATGATCGATCTATTGGTTGGACATGCAAACCAATCAATCATCGATCAAATCTATTAATTGGAACAACACTACCCTACTATTCATGTGATAACTGCTCATCAGTCCACATCGCAGAAGTGGGATAGTGATGGGTGTGATATGGGCGATAGCACTGCATCAGTCCATCTGTTATGCTTATATTTAGTAACTAATTGTCTTCTAGTTTAAGAGTATGTTAGTAAAACATGAGTGGTAGATTTATTTTGAAAGAAAGTCTATTATGTGTGGGGTCAAATAATCAATGGTCAAGGCAACCATACATTATTTTTTCATTTTATATTTCTGAGAAATAACACAAGTTCTACAAATCTAATATTTTATCATATTCTGTATTTAAATAGAGGCATCCATTTCTAGCTAAGCTCCATACCATATTTGATACATGTCAAAGCCATGAATCCTGAATTACTAGAATTAAAATGTCAAGGCAAAAAAAATCCAGGTAGGCTGTTGAGTATTATCTCAGCAACAACTCTTAGTCAAATTAATCCCAAGATATATTCAACAGAATGTTTATTAAATTGCAACTTCATCCAATACATACAATTCGTACAAACTTTTCGATTTTCGTGACAGGCCTATGTCATTATGATTGTGACATGAGCTAACACATGATGTATTTGATTATGACATAAGATATTTGAGTGACAGATCCGGTCCCTCCATTGCCTCATTTTGCCAGAACTTTTATTTTATGCATTTATTTGTCTAAATTTTCCTGATGCCATGATGACATGGTATTTCACTGATGTGTGGTCTGGCGGCGTTGACTTAATCCTAATATCATGTCTCTTATCACACATAGCATCTCTTTCCTCATACAAGTTGTCATACTTGACAGGTGATGACTGGTTAGTAGATGTTTACCAGTGTTCTGTAATACTATATCCATCTTTAACTTTACTTACAGTAAACATTTTTACGTGTTGGTAGCTTGATTTATATATAGGCCTCCGTGTGATTTTGAAGTTAGAAATGCAAAATATTTTGCTTTGTAGAGTTAGGCATCTTGGTGAAATATATATGACCACAGTGTATGTATTTATCCTTTAGCCATTTAATGGTCAGATTTGGTCAAGAAAATTTAAATATCTGCCTATTGAATGTCCATTTACAGGCCGAGAGAACACAATTTATGAAAATTTATCACGCTTATCGAGTCAGTCATTTCAGTGGTAAATTTTCAAATATTCTATTCTCTTTATGGACATTCCACAAGACCATAACAGAGGCTGGTTTTGGCCGGCATTACCATTAAACGGTTAATAGCCAAAACAGTTTCTGAAGTGGTTTTGGGAACTGGCAATTTGCATATCAAGAACAGGCCTTTTTAAAAAATTTAATCACAGCCTTGATAACACCCTTTCAGCAGGAAATTTTCAAAATTTGGTCTATAAATAGATATTTTGTATGAGGAAATTAAAATTTTCCTGAACAAATTTAATGTTTAAATGGGTAAACTGGATAAATATTGGTTTGTACAGTGATCATGATAATTATGTACATAAAAGAATAATTTTGAAAACTTATCACTGGAATGACTGGCTCTTGCTTGTTAATGGAGGCAGTAATTCCAGTTGGTATTTTTTTTTTTAAATGTTCTTTTGGTCTGAAAATGCACAAGCTCTCAGAAAATCTTAGCTTCTTCGATAATTTTTACAGCTCAAGATTGATAAAGACAAGTCAATTGTTAATTCAGAAGAACCTATTTTTGAAATGTTAACACTAGAATGTCAAGATCGAATCGAGACTATTGTTGAATATTTACCATTGGAAGAATGGCTGGCTTATCATGCCAGTCAGTCCAGTGATAAATTTTCAAAAATAGTCTTCTCTTGACATGCAATGAGTCCAGTAATTCCAGTGTTAAATAGTGTTCTTCTAAGGACATCTCACAAGACCGTTGTTGAAGCATTTTTTGGCCAGCTCGAAGATTACTAGCTTATAGGATGAAGCAAATATGTGAAATTTGAAGTATTTCTTACCATTCTGATTCAGGGCACAGATACGACCTACATAACAAAACAACATAAAGAGTTTCAATCTCATCCATCCTACATAAAAGGATCAGATCGTAGATGCTGGCCAGTACAGTTTGGAATCTGTCACTATGCAGGCGTGGTGACATATTCAGTGGCAGGAATCCTCGACAAAAACAAAGACACGCAGCAAGATCAACTATTTGATCTGATGTATAGCTCAACTAGTTCATTTGTTAAAGACCTTACGCGATTCCAGGTAAGTAGAACGAGTGCATAGTGAATGCAGTGTAATGATGTGAGAGTACATTCAAGCATGTATCAGGTTTAACCTTTTAACCCGTACCACTCAGATGGGCATTCCTTGAGACCACTGCAGAGGTGGGTTTGGGCTGAATTGACCATTAAAATGTTTAACCCTTACCACTCTGATGTCAAAACATTTAATTTTCAAATTAAATTAAAAGATGAACTGGTGTCCATTTTTCAACAAATTTGGTGGAAGATGGTGCTGTCATAGACAGCAACATCATCCACCAAAATTGTTGAAAAATGTACACCAGTTTCTTTGCTATTTATACAGTAAAAGATAGAATATTGAGATCAGAGTTAGCACTCATATTAGCCACAAAACGCTTCTGCTGTGGTCTTGTGAAATGTCCATTTGAGTACTAAGAGAAGACTATTTTGGAAAATTTGCAACTGGAATGATTGGCTCGAATTTCGCTAGTCTGAATAAATTTTCCAAAATGGTCGTTTCTTGGGCTGCAAAAGGGGCATTTTCTATGGGAAAATTTAAATATTATTGAACAAATGTAAGCGTTACAGGGTTAATTTGATGCATGCTACAGCATTTCTAGTATAATGTATGGTGTTTATGGTTTTCAAGAACAGTAACTCTTGCTGATTTTATAACATTCCTGCCTGCTAAATGAATGCTTGTCTTCCTTCTCTCATAGCATGATTAAAATACTTTGCGCCATAGTCTGCTAACAAGCCGGCCAAAAATGGCTTCTGCAGTGGTCTTGAGAAATGTCCATTTGTAGACAAAGCGAAGACTATTTTAGAAAATTTATGAATGGAATGACTGTCTCAATAATTGAGCCAGTCATTCCAGTTGTTAGTTTTCAAAAATAATCTCTGAGTCTGCAAATGGATATTTTCTTTGAGAAAATAAAAATGTTCTTTGAATAAATTTGATGGTTAAAAGGTAAGCATTTCAGAATTTTCAAGGAAATATAAATTTTTGCTCAGTGAATTATCATTTGCTGCCTAAGAAGACATGTAAGGTAAGTTCGCTTTTGAAAATGTGCTTCTTGAATGACTGGCTCAATTATCAAGCCCGTCTTTCCAGTGATCAATTTTCATAAATAGTCTTACCTTGGCCTACAAATGGACATTCCTCAAGACCATCACAGATGGCAGTTTTGACTGGCTTGATCATCAATGCTTTAAAATGATAGGAATTGTTAATGTGCTTTAGTGCATGTTTTAATTTAATGCTTGTAGTTATTAGTATTTTCTTTATTTATTGTTAAGGGAGAGTTTGATCTCGAAAACTGGTGCGAATATGATTGCTCTCCCAACTTCTTGGTAAATAATTTAATAATTACCATAAATATTATGCAATATAAAGGGAGGATGAGTGATGGTTGGGTTTTTTGTAATATTAATCTTGGTTGTCAGATAAAATTTCCCATTTACATCATCTGGATATTTCCCTCTGATAGATTAACATATGTAGTTTGGAAGAACATTTTAACACTCGTACCAGCCAAAACTGTCTTCTTTTGAATCCTGAGAAATGTTCATTTGCAGACCAAAAGAAGACTAATTTTGACAATTTATCACTGGAATGACTGGCTCAATAATGCATTTCACATCAAGAGTATACTTACCTCCCTAATACTTTTGATATTGCTAAATATCGGCTTTCACTCAATAAACACTCAGATTAAAACAGTTAGGTGCCCCTACTGGGCAGGGAGTCAGAGCGTAGTCTGGCGGATGCCAGCCCCACCACCGCGCATGCGCAGACTAGCACTTCCTCTTTGCTAATTTATTGGCAGAGAGTCTACACATGTTTTTGTGCTAGAGCTTTTCTTTACTCAATTCATAGTCTTTTTGTGTGAATTTGGAAGTGATTATCCCTGATAAAGATGGCAGAAAGGATGACTTCGCCAGAGGAGGGCCCAGGACCTTTAAATCAGGTGACTTCTAGTAAAATTAGCGAGTTTTTCTCCCGGTGTAATGTGTTTCCGGGACTCGCGTTTACCGTGATAAGCGCCTTGTTTAGTTGGTTTATTTCAACTAGGTGCTATATAATACTAATCACTCTTTGTGTTTATGTCCACAGGTCTGTGTGACGATATGTAATGGACATCACATCAGCAGAGGGTTTGTTTCTCTCCACCATGGTTCCATTTCCTACTAATACTGTTAGGTTATCTAACCAAAAATTTTATGTCCAGTGAGTCGGAGGCCTAGTATAAAGGTCTTCTCACTTTGCCCTCTTGATCCAATTCCTTCCCCTATAGGTGGAGAGAGTTAAGAGGCGTTCAGTTGGTGGAGTGCTCCAGTTCATCACGTTGGATGGTTTGTCTATACAAAGTGTCAGGTATCTAATTATTGATATGAGGTGATGTTAATTATTTAGAGAGGAAAGGGAGATAATTAACAGTATTTGCCATTGTTATCAGTATATATCTGATGGTTGTGTAGTCGAAATGTCCATTCTGCACATGTTCTGGTTAGAGATACAATTCGTCCTTGCACTTGGATGTTTGTTGGGGATCAATTTTTTCCTGTCATAGGATTAATGACGTCATAATCAGCCTTGCTCTTTATTAACAATTAAAGTTTGTCCAAAGCTGGTTTTCTGATGAATATTGATCTTTATGATCATTTTCCTTCTCTTGAGTTGGTTGAGTTTCTGAGCTTAACTAGATTGCTCATACTCCTCATCCTTTGCCCTGTTTCAGAGACCTGGTTGTGCGTCCTGTGGACGGTTTTTGAAGGACAAGTTTGTGCCTCATCTCTGCTATCAGTGTAGCCCCTGTGGTCCCTTAATTAATGTAAGCACTGGGGGGGCGAGCTAATGTCCGAATTCTTGTGCTTACAGGCGAAGGACAAGGTGGTGGAGGAGGAGAAGAAGAAGCAGAAAAGAGAGGGTGTGAGTAAGAAGGGTAAGAGGAAGGCCTCATCCGCGGTGGACATGGAGGCCTTCCGGACCGAGATGTTGGGAGAGATGAGGAGGACAATAAAGGATTTGGTTCCAGAGTTGCTTCGTGGCATGCTTCCTGGACCAAATCCTTTGCTGTCCTCATCATCTGCTTCGGAGCAGGTAATCCCCACCTCTGAATCACCTTTCCTTAGTACGCTTCCGTTGTTCGAAGATTCAGAGGTGGGCCCATTAGAGGGGGCATTCCACGACCCTGGCAGCAGGCTTAGTGCCACGCCGAGGGGCCGTGGACGGTTGTCGCTGGAACCCGCGGGCTGCTTATCAGTCCAGTGGTATCCGCACGCCGCGGGTGCCAGTACCTCCTATGGCACCTTCCCTGGCCAGTCCGGGTTAGCTCTCTTTGCTGACCCGGAGTCTAATCTGTCTGGCCAGGAGGAAGAGGATTACCTGTTGGGGTCGCCGTCTGAGGATGTGGCCATGGATTATGACATCTGTGCACCCCTGGCGGGGAATACAGGCGACTTCTTCCACGGTTCTACTCACGCAGGAGTAGAATCCACGGTTCAGACTGTGGCCCTGGGCGCTGCTGAGGGCCAGCGTTACCGCATACCTCGGCTTGCCGAGAGTGTCACTGGTGCTGGCCGGGGCCGTGGTGGGGCGGTATGTGCCCCGCGCTCTACCACGGCGCCTGCTCCTGGTCAAGCCAGTGAGATTAGCATGCCGGTGTTGTCAGGCCCACATGTTCTCCCTGGCTTGCCAGGGGTATCAGCGTATCCGCCGTCAAGCTCTGTTGCTTGCGCTCAGGAGGAAGACGAAGGCACCCGTCTTGTAGAGCGCTCGCAGCTAGCCACGGAGGAGGATTGGTCTGACGCTTGCCAGTGGTTGGTAAGTGTTAGGCCAGATCTGTCCGTGGAGCAGTCGGCTAGCCAGCATGACCACAGGCCGTGGTTAGCTGGTAAGGCTACTGTTAACGCTATGCCTTCTCTGCCGCTGGCAGAGCATGTCGTTGACATGTTCGAGGCGGCGGAGACGTCCATTAAGTCGAGTGGACGTCTCGCGAAGGCCCCGCGCGAGGTGGCCAGGCGTTGCCGCATCGTGCCCCTGGATTACCAGCGGTACGGTGTGGTACCTAAGCCGAGCATGGATGACCATGCGGCTTTGGGTGAGGATGCGCGGCCAGGCTCCCGTTCTGACACGGGAGTCTTGTGTTCGAACGCATTGCGTTCAGCAAATACCGCGTTGCGTGATGCGGAGGAGAGTGGGAGGGCTTCGATTGCCGCTCTGTCCCACGTCTCCCAGCTGTTACAAGGGGTAGTAACAGCATCCGCATCGTGCCAGCCAAGTCCGGTCACAGTCCAGCGAGCCATCCAGGATGGTATCAACCTGGCGCTGGACTGTATGACTCGGGCGGTGACCAGGAGTGTCCGGGCAAGGCGCACATTTTCCTTGGACAATCTGTGCCCGTCCCAGGACCTGTACAATAGGCTACTGCGTATGCCTATGACAGGTCCTGGTCTCTTTGGAGGTGAGGGATGTAGACACCTCCAGGAGACGGTTACTCTGGTAAATAACCAGAGGGCGCTGCGCGAGCAGTTTGAGGTGCTTCGTCGTGCTAACGTTCGCGCCGCACCCCCTGCGTATCGTCCCCGGCAGGCTCAAGGTGGTGGTGGCCAGGTCAGAGGCCAACCACCATCGCAGCGTCGGCCTCGGCCGCGTGCGATTCGGCCAGCAGCAAGGGGGGCGCAGGCTCCTCAGGCGCAGTCAGCCAGGCAGCCGCCCGCGCACCGAGGTGCGCGTGGTGCTGGTCGTGGCGCGCGAGGATCTGGGCGTGGTAATCATTCCTGATGGGACGGTTACCGCGGTGAGAACCGCTCCGGTGTTTCTGGCAAAGGAGACAGTGCCGCTCTTGCACTCCTTATGTCCACCTCTATCCCTAGGTGGACCGGTGGGAGGCCGGCTAGCCGACCACATGCAAGAGTGGGAACGGTTAACTCAGGACCGTTTAGTCTTGCGATGGCTTTCAGTCGGGTATCATCCCGATTGGATGACAGGCCCGCCATCGCGACTGTCTCTAGTGCCGATCTGGACTCCAAATCCGAGAGATCCAGAGCAAAGGTTGTGTATCGAGGAGGAAATAAATTCCCTCATACAAAAAGGAGCTATTCAGCCGGCACAAAGGTGTCCGGGCTTCTATTCAACCCTGTTCTTAGTAACAAAAAACACCGGAGGGTGGAGACCAATTCTCAACCTCAAGCCATTGAACAAGTTCATAGAGATGCCCAGTTTCAAGATGGAGACTGTGCGCTCGGTGTTGGCGGGGTTAGAGAGGGGAATGTGGACAGCGTCGATAGATTTGAAGGACGCTTATTTCCACATCCCCATACACAGGAGTTTCCGTCGCTTCCTGAGATTTGCATTCCAGGGCAGACAGTGGGAATTGAGGGTGTTACCCTTCGGAATTTCCACGGCTCCTCAGGTTTTCACCCGTGTGGTTCTTGCGATCACCGCATACCTCCGCAGGAGAAGCATAGCAGTCCACACGTACATAGACGACTGGCTGTTGAAAGCTCACACCCAGGAAAGTTTATCGGCCAGTCTGGAGGTTGTTTTGAAGACTCTCACAGACTTGGGCTGGATGATCAATTTCCCAAAATCAGAGCTGACTCCATCCCAGAAGTTTGTTTACCTGGGGATGTTCTTCGATCTAGAGACAGGATATGTTTTTCCTACTCAGGAGAGAGTTCAGAAACTCGTCTCATTAATTCAGTCAGTGTGCGACAGTCGTCATGTCCTGGCACGGGTTTACTTGAGAATGCTGGGGTTGATGGTTTCATTGGAACCAGTCATTCCTCAGGCCGCCTTACGCAGGCGGCCGATCCAGTTATTTCTCATGACACAATGGACCCAGAGTACAGGTTCGCTGGACTCGAACGTGTCAGTGTTGGCGCCTCTGATTCATCACCTGCAATGGTGGTTGGACACAGAGAATCTCTTGGTGGGTGTTATGCTAACCCCTCCCCACCCTCAGGTGACTGTGTATACAGATGCATCGATGGAGGGCTGGGGAGCTTGCCTGGAAGAATCCACGATATCAGGGCTTTGGGATCTGGAACAGTCAAAGGAACATATAAATCTACTGGAGCTAAGAGCAGTAGTCCTGGGCCTGGAACATTTCTTACAGAAAGTTCAGGGCAAGATTGTTCTTATTCGTTCAGACAACTCAACAGTTGTGACTTACATAAACCGCCAGGGTGGAACGAAGTCACCCAGTCTCTGTATGATGACATGGAGACTGCTTTGTTGGTGCCTGGATCACCAGATTACCTTGAAAGCAGTTCATATTCCGGGAAGGTTAAATCTGCTAGCAGACTCATTGAACCGAAGGATGAGTGTTTTACCCACGGAATGGCAACTAAATCAATGTGTGGCGGATCGTCTGTTCGACCATTGGGGGAAACCCAACATCGATTTGTTCGCAACGAAGAAGAATGCGAAGATGACGACGTACGTCTCTCCGATTCCGGATCCAAGCGCTTTCGCAACAGATGCGTTAGCTATCAGCTGGGGGAGAATGTATGCATACGCATTCCCTCCAGCAATCCTGATTCCAAAAATTCTTCAGAAAATCAGACAGGAGGAATGCCAAGTGCTTCTGATCGCCCCGGATTGGCCAAGCCGATCATGGTATACGGATCTGCTGGACCTTCTGGTCTGCAATCCGGTTCCTCTGCCTCTGATGGACGACATTATCTTCCAGGGCAAGGCCCTTCACAACAATCCGTCAATGTTCAGATTGACTGCGTGGATGTTGTCAAGGAATCTAGAATTAAGGAGGGCTTTTCTGAGCAAGCAGCCATGTTTATGGCCAAAGCCAGGAGGGGGTCAACCTCCAGAGCATATAATTATAAAATCAACAGATTTGCAGAATGGTGCTCAAAAAGATGTATTGATCCAATGGATTCATCTATTCAGGTAGTAGCTGATTTCCTCTGTCACCTGTATGATGCCTATAGCCTCAAGCCTAACTCTATTGCTGGTTATAAGTCAGCTTTAATGTCTGTTATTCCTTGGCTTGGCTAAGAGGGGAAGTGATGAAGTAAATACATTAAATGTATTAATTAAAGGCATGGGCAATCTAAGACCAAGGAATCCCCCTGTGATTCCGTCTTGGAGTTTATCGCTAGTGCTTCAAGTACTAGGTGATAAGCCTTTTGAACCACTTAGTTCCATTTCTATGAAACTATTAACACTGAAGACTGTGTTTTTAATTGCTGCGGCCTCGGCTAGGCGTAGAAGTGAAATTCATGCCTTATCAGCCGAGGATGACCATTTTGTGGTTTCAGGGGAAGGCCTTAAGCTGCTACCTAGGATTGATTTCTTGGCTAAGAATCAGTCGTTGAAATATCCAGGTCAACCTATTGTTTTGCCTGCTTTAACTAGATATGATCCTAACTCTAAAGCATGGTGTCCCGTCCGGGCGCTTCTCCGGTACAAACAACGTACATCGGAGTGGCGCACCGACCAGTCGGCGTTATGGTTGTCATATATTGAACCCCATGGCAGGGCTTCTAAGGACACCATTTCCAGGTGGATTGTAGAATGCATTCAGTTTTGTCATAAATCCGCCACCGGGAAGCAGGTTGACGTGGCCAAGGCTCACAGTGTCCGCGGCGTAGTGACATCCGCTGCCCTATTTAATGGGGTCCCTGTGGATGATATTATGTCGGTGGCTCAGTGGCACTGTGAGTCAAGTTTTACAGACCATTATCTCCGTGACACCTCTAATCCTCTCGCCTTGTCGATTTTGAAAAAATAACTAGGTTTATATTTTTGATGAGGTTTCCTCATTGCTTATATATTTCACAATTAATTTATGGAAACAACCACTTTTTTGGGACTGCATCATTCTTCACCAATGGGAAGATGATGTCAGCAGCCTTTTCAACAAGGTCAGTCTTGTGCATGGGTTGTCCATTGTTGATTGTCTTGTCACGTTACCCGTTATTAATATGATGGTGGTGTTGTGTATTTATGTGGTTCATTGTTGAGAGTATATGAAAAGGGAGCTTTTTCGTCTCTGTCCTGTAGTACATGGCACTTGTACGTAGAGAGCGTATAGGACATTGAGGTCATTCGACTCTTCCTCCCAGGAAGGAGGGGGGGGGGGGAGCGCATATGACATTCGGTCATCTCTCATACATCGGTGGTGTTATCCGATGGCTAGTCAAATCCTGACTGTTTTTTCATACAGTTTCAGAAGTTTAAGTGCCTTAAACGCAGAAAGGCGTATAGGGATGAGCTGGTCTTTTGACCTCGCCTCCCTCCCGCCGAATTCACTGTCGAATTCTGGCAATATCAAAAGTATTAGGGAGGTAAGTATACTCTTGATGTGAAATAAACGAAATCAAGGATTTCTTTTTTCACGAGAGAGTTGATACTTACCTCCCTAGATACGGACCCGGCCTCTCCACCCCACAGAGGCTCGGTCTTCAGGCTCTTAATGGTTGCATGTGTATCAGCCAATAAATTAGTCAGAGGAAGTGCTAGTCTGCGCATGCGCGGTGGTGGGGCTGGCATCCGCCAGACTACGCTCTGACTCCCTGCCCAGTAGGGACATCTAACTGTTTTAATCTGAGTGTTTATTGAGTGAAAGCCGATATTTAGCAATATCAAAAGTATTAGGGAGGTAAGTATCAACTCTCGTGAAAAAAGAAATCCTTGATTTCGTTTAGACCACGGGAAGAAGGTTTTTACAAAACTAACAATCATTGGAATGAATGCTTTGGTAACATATTGAGGCATTCCAGTGAAAAGTTTTCAAAGATATACTTCTCTTGGGTGGAGAACATGCTAGAAAGTTTGTTTTTTCTTAACTAAATTTAAGCTTTAAATGACTAATCATCCGAAGTCATTAACCCTTTTAACCTCACACACCAGAGACAATAAATTATTTGTGCTGTAAAGAATATTCTGTTGAACGGCTTTCAGATCAAATTAGTTTCAAAATATTCAACAGCTTTCCTGCATTATGTTGTCTTGAAATTGAGATATTCCAATTTCAAGGGTTAAAGGCTTAAGTATGAAACAGTATTTAATTCTTTTTAATGCAGTTATTTCGTTTTCTGATTAATTTCAGGACCTATTAGGCGTGCGTTTGGAAGGCCTTGGTGGCAGACAGACAATCAGTAGAACTGCGCGCAGCAAGCCTACAGTTGCAGATACATTCAAACATCAACTATCAGGACTTGTAGATGTACTGGCCTTAACTAATCCATGGTGCGTGATTGACAGCAATTTATAAAAAAACATTTCTAAAATAGTAATAAGAGAAATAAAAACAGGAGGGGAGTATCAACACATCCCACCCATGCAAAAGTAAATGAACGTTTAATGTAAGAACAGACAGTGGTGGTTTTCGTGATATATGAAGAACCATTAGATTTATTGCTACGATTAGGGCCAATACAAATAAAGAATATGTTGTCATAACCCTTAGGCCTCATATCAGTCTTTAGAAGTGTCGATTTGCATACCAAGAGAAGAGTATTTTTGAAAATTTACCACTGGAATGACTGGCTCGATAACTGAGCCTGTCATTCCAGTGGTAAATTTAAAAAAATACTCTACTCTTGGTCTGCAATTCAACATTTTCTATCAGAAAAGTTTAAATTTTCTTGAACAAATTCAACGGTTAAAGGGTTAAATTGGTAATTCTTGACTAATGAACATGAGTACAGCTGTACCTAAATTGATCGGTCTGTAAGATGAACAGAATGATGATGATGTACTGTGTTCTGCCACTGCAGTAGTTTGTAATCATTCGGCAACTGCAATCACTCCTCTGGCAAAATGTTTCTTGTTCTTACCCAGAATCCTTAGCTACCTCAGATTCTTCTAACGCCTCAGTGTACCACGTCGCCCTTTACATCGGTATATAACATGTTTAAGAGGTATGTGCAGTGATGTCCACTGTGAACATCATAGGTGTTATCACCAAATACAGCGAATTCCAAGGGTCTCTGTGCAGACATAGACCATCTTTGTTGGGCCACTTTTGCACATCATATATAACATGTTGTTTGAGATAATGATGTTGGGTGATAATTAAAAGGTGTTTGCAGTGGCAGGCATCAAGGTTACCTGGAACTGCCTTCAAAGCTGTCCAGCTATTACAGTTGTAGAGAATCAGGGATACACATGTTGCATGCAGTTTCTTGGCCACAGGCATCCTTGATCTGCGGATTCACGACTTCCAGAAGGACTGGAAGGCTATGTTTCCCATAACGCAACATGCAGCAATGTTGGAGGAGCTGCACATTAGTGAGTTGAGATTTCACTTTTCCTTCATTCCTCCACACCACGGAGAAGTAAGCTTTTGTCACTAACTTTATCTGTAGATACTAGGTGTACATGGGTGAAAGGGGTCTTGGCTTCGTTAATTCAGGAATAGGTTCTCATTCTTAAGCTGTGATCACCAAGAGGCTTCTTTTCCTCGTATATGAAAGATTGTCATTGGATACACCAGCTCCACTCAATAGAGCCTATAGGCACAAACCTAGCAGGATAAGGGATGTGGACACTCCCAGTATGTTGTTATTACTCTATGAAATATATGTCATCTGCTTACTCAATCTCTAGTGGAAAGCCCATTGTATAATCAGGCGTGTTTGGTCATGTGTAGTGCTCCAGTACAGTATGCAGGGCTGCAACACTGTAGCAAAGACATTTTCATTAGTTTAAAAAAAACCACAGAAAGAGTTTGACCCCCATTTTAAAAGACACTTATCAAGAACACATTCATTTTGTCCAAATTGTATACCTTTTGTTAATGTTATAAAATAAGATGATATCGCACATATACATGGCGTTCTAAATATTGTACTTTTCAGGTATGTTCGTTGTTTGAAACCAAACTCTAAAAAGTTGGCAAATGATTATTGTGAGCATGAGGTTCTGACCCAGTTACAGTATTCTGGTATGCTGGACATTATTCGCATCAAACGAGAGGTGAGCAAAGCAAAGATTCATAATACATAGATGTGTTTGTGTTTACAATTCCCCATACATTTTGGTTCCACAAGTTTATGGTTTGAAATATTAACAAGACGTCCGAAAATATCTTCTGCAGTGGACTTGTCGAATGTCCATGTGCAAACCAAGAGAAGATTTGTGAAAATTTGGCACTTGAATGACTGGCTCGATAACTGAGACAGACACTCCAGTGGTAACATTTTCAAAAATAACCTCTTGGTCGGCAAATGGACATTTTGTATGGGAAAATCTAAATTTTCATGAGCGAATTTGAGGGTTAAAGGAATTTGATTATGTTGATTTCATGAATTTTAGATGAAATATCTTTTATTTACTTATTAAATAAAATTGCAATAAGGTCTCAAGAAAATGTAGCCCAATTTCTGTATTTTCTGAATTGTCAGATATTATGATTACAATGTAAATCTAACATAGCTGTCTGGTGTTGTAATCATAAAAATCTGTCAAATTTTCAAATGCTTCCAGGGAAAGAATACAGCAATGTTTTCAGCTTACTATGACCTAATTTTCCTTTTTGTTTCTAATTTCTCTTACCATAAGGCAGAAAACAATAGTTGTAAAGAAATCAGACTGATTTAACCTTTACAGCCCAGAATCAACAAATTCTTTGTGATGTTGAATATTTTAAAATTGATTTGACTGGGAGCATCTGTTGCATATGTCAGCAACAGGTTTCTGTCAAATTAGTTTCAAAATATTCAACAGCTTTCCTGGATAGCTGATGATAATGATTTTGACAACTCATGTTATGTCTGATTTATATTTCTTGTTAGTCATTGCTCTTATGATATTCAATTACTGGATATCAACTATTGCTGTCGTTTTTAACAAAAACATGTGTGATGGAACACTAAATTAAGAGTAATCACCAATTTCCAAAAGTCAACAAAAAGTAAACACTGAGTCATCTAAAGCCCATTGATTACCATCTCAAGTTTATCAAGTTGAAATAAAGTTTTGCCAAACATTGAATGAATTTACAATGAATCTTTTAACTCAATTTATTGGTTCGGTTGGCCCATATTGAGTCCTACCTTGCCCTGTTTTTACACTCATACCCATTTATAGTCCTGGGTGGAGAGAGGCAAAGAGGAGTGAAGGAGATGTTTCAATGGATAGTGAGATAGTTAGATGCAGAGACACTAACCAGACTCACTAGTTAGGAAACCAGGGTACCAAGCACTGAGCCACCATCTCTCCTGGAACTTACATCATACTATGTACCAAAATAATATCTGGTAAACTGCTTTAGCCAATCAGCAATCACTTGGAAATAATGCCACCCAATCAAATATGTGCCGGCTGATCTGACCATGGTGAAGCTGTGTCGTATCTCTGGAGAAACACATAATGTGATGCCAAATATGAAAATCTGTACATTGGATTATGTGATTCCATATTGCCCTTACAGGAAAACAAATTTAACTTTGTGGAGCATAGCCTCAACTTATAAATCTATACATTTTTATTCCTCAAGTATTGAGCTTATTTATTGTATAGTCTCCTGTCGGCACAATTTAAGCAATTCGTTTGATTTCTTTACAGGGTTATCCTGTACACATGCCGTTCTCACAATTCCTGAATTGTTATGGGTGCTTGTTGTCTATGAGGCTAAGTGATGAGATTGACTTGAAAGATGGTGTACAGAGGGTGCTTATCTACCTCCAATTACCAAGCTATGACTGGCAAATCGGCAAGACAAAGGTAAATCTATACACTATATTCAAGTTTATTAGATGGAACACTGCTGTAATATAGTGTTGCTGAAAGCTGTTGCTGTCCTAGCATAACAACATACCCATTAATGCTCCAGATGCCCTAGGATGGCTTCTGCAGTGGTCTTGAGAAATGTCTTTTGCAGATCAAGAAGACTATTTTGAAAATCTACCATGAATGACTGGCTAGATTATTCCAGTAAAAAAGTATCTCTCTTGAGCAAATTAAAATTTTCTTTTACAAATTTGAGAGTTAACTCTTAGCACTCTGATGGCAATATTCTATCTTTTATTGTGTCAATATCAAAGAAACTGGTGTACATTAAAAAGTTTTTTACTGGAGGATAACATCTTCCACCAAATTTGTTGAAAAATAAACACCAGTTCATCTTTTAATTTAATTTGAAAATTTTAGATTTTGACACCAGATTGGTAAGGGTTAAAACATTAGGATTAACAAATAGTTCAGATGTTATCTATAGGATGCTGATAAATCAGTTATAAACATGTTAATATGTATGATTATATATGTTTTGTTTAGAGGATTCTCTTTGTTTAGCTCTGTTCAAGGAATGAATTAGTTGTGCATTCTAGGATAGTCTAATTTCAAAAGGGCTATAATCATGACATCTGACAGGCCACGAAAATTACCCGTTCCCGCGATCCGGTGCAATGAGTTTTTGCTGCAGGGCCACCCTATTTTTAACACACTGGTTGGCCCAGGGGGGAAGGGGGGGGGGAGGGCAACCTAGAAAATTTGTTATTTTTAGGGCCTGCATGGTTTAACACTAAAATTTGTTGAAGAAAATTTAATTTTCTCATAGAAAATATTCGTTTGCAGACCAAGAGAAGACTATTTTTTTAAATTGACAAGTGGAATGACTGGCTCGAGCCAGTCATTCCAGTAGTAAATTAAAAAAAATAGTGTTCTCTTGGTCTGCAAATGGACATTTCTCAAGACCCCTAGAGAAACCGATTTTGGTTGATATGAGTGTTAAAGGGTTAAATGGTTGAGTTGGTTTTCACAAGGCATTTGTATAGCTTACAACAATACATATTTTAAATAGAATTAAATTTACAGAAATGGGGCAACTTTGAAATACAGTTGGGCAACCTAATTTAAATGGTGTAATTGCCCCTGGAAATGTCTTACCTCTTTAACCTTTGAAATTCCAGTGCCTCAATTCTAAAACAATCATACAATAATGCTGTTAAATATTTTGAAACTAATTTGACTGGAACCTGTTGCTGCCAGCCAGATTAGTTTTAATTCAATTTCTCATATCAAATGTCCAATTTCAGACTAAGCTAAGGCTATTTTTGAAAATATACCACTGGAATAACCTGGCTCGGTTGTCGAGCCAGTCGTTTCAGTGGTAAAGTTTAAAAAACAATCTCTAGATCTGCAAACAGACATTTATTAAGACAAGTGGATTGCGCGTTAACCCTCTAACACTCAAATCTGTTCAAGAAAATTAAAATTTTCTCATAGAAAATGTCCATTTGCATACCATGAGAAGACTATTTTTTTTAATTTACCACTAGAATATCTGCCTCGATTATTGAGCCAGACATTCCAGTTCTAAATTTTCAAAAATAGTTTTCTCATGGTCTGCAAATGGACATTTCTCAAGACAACTGCAGAAGCGTTTTGTGGCAAATATGAATGTTAAGATATTAAAGAGCTAACTATGATTGGTTGCAGTGCATGAAAACTCCCCAAATCATGTAGACAAATTTCTGTAGAAAACCCATATTACTTCCCATTCAGGTGTTTATGAGGACACACATTTATGAGGTTCTTGAGGTACAGCGCAAAATTGTGCTTTCCAAACTGGCCATCCTAATACAGAGAATGTGGAAAGGATACGCATGTCGTAGAGGTAAGATTTACGTTAATAAATACACTGAATGACAAATTGTACTGTATCATTTAATTCTTCTATGTACCGCTGATATATATGAGTTAGCTTCCTGTTAAATATTCAGAGTTCGAGTCACAATATATACTGAGCCAATAAAGTTTAGCAACAGTGAAGTTTGGTTTATAACCAAATTTTCAGGCATGTTTCGTCAATGTAATGTCTCACTGATCATGAAGAAATGCAAATCATTTCTTGCATTTCTCAGCCGCATGCTTACTGCATGTGAAAATGCATTTTTCATGCACTGGCCCACATTGGCGGGTAGCGAAGACAAAAATTCACCATATTGCAAAAGCAGATAACGAACGTTAAGAGAAAACGCTTAAAAGTTTACCCTACCGAACATGGGCCGTCGCCCAGGGCTACCCGAAAATCAGCGCCATGAAGCAATGGGAAGACTCGCTGCTGGGCAGAGCGTATGCACTGTTGCTCGACATTTTAATGTTCACACCTCAAACATTTCCCATCTCCACCAACGTGAGCAGGAAACTGGACATGTTAATGACTGACCACGATCTGGCAGACTGAGAGTAACAACACCACGAGACGATCGCTACTTAGTGATGTCATCACAACGTCACACGTTTGAGACTGCGCCGCGGCTGTCCCATAATTTGTACACCTCTAACGGCACTACAGGGCATGCACAAACTGTGCGAAACAGACTCCATGATGCGGGACTGCATGCCCGTCGTCCACTTGTTGCTGTTCCGCTTACAGAGCGTCACATCGAGAATCGGTTTGCATGGGCAAGAACTCATCAACGATGGCGTGCTCAACAATGGAGCCACGTTTTGTTCAGTGATGAGTCGAAGTTTTGTGTGGATGTGGCGGATGGTAGGCAGCCAACATCATTCAGCACGACAGATTTTGGCGGCAGTGTCATGGTGTGGGCTGGAATCCATGAAAATGGCAAAACAGATCTTATTGTGATTCGCGGAAATTTAACGGCTCAACGTTACTGTGAAAATGTTGTCGCCCCTGTTGTCATCCCTTTTATGCAGCATCATGAAGACTTTATGTTCCAGCAAGACAACGCCCGTCCTCATTCAACTAGGGTCACGAGTGATTTCCTTGAGACTAACAATGTTCCGGTGTTGGACTGGCCAGCGCGATCACCGGACCTGTCTCCTATCGAACATGTGTGGGACATTCTTGGCCGTATGGTGCGTGAGAACCATCCACATCTTCACAACGTGCGGGAGCTGGAAGCTGCACTGCTCCAGGAATGGGATGCGATTCCTCTTCGTGACATCAGGTGCTTAATTCGAAGCATGAGAAGCGATGTACGGCGGTGGTTAATGGGCGCAGAGGTCACAACTGGTATTGACAGCGCAGTGTTATTATTTAAATGGACCCTTCTGCTGAATGATGCCGTGTTAAAGGCGCGATGCTAGCATTACAGTAACAAGAGACTGTTGCTCAAATTGGAAAATGACATATCAATTAAATAATATATTTGAATCAATTTATTGTTTTTGTTAAATAGCATTTATACAGTAATATTCTCAGTGTTGCTAAACGTTTTTTGTTTCAGTATACGTGGAATATTAGGCAGCAACAGATCCCAGTCAAATTTATATGAAAATATTCAACATCTTACTGTATGTTACCTTGAAATTGAGATTCTGGGAATTTAGGGAGTTCCAACACACATACAGAGCATAGCTAGGGGAGGGGAGGAGGGGCAGGGGAGGAATATCTAGAAATTAATTCATCTATTAGCCTTGATGTTCTTAACCAATATTTGAAGCAAAAATGATCGAATGCGAACAATAGAATGTGCAATCGATGGCACTCAATCATAAATCCCCACGCTTTCATCAACTTTGCCCCTCACACACACCCAACCCCACACCTTGTCCTCACCAACCCACCCCACCCTAACCCCACCATGGTCTCACATGCCAAATTTGTATGAATTCCACTAACTTTGCCAATCTACTCATTAACTAAATTCAAAGCTTAGTATTATGAAATTTATGTTCAGTAGCACACCATGCGCGATATTGTTTAGTGTGCTTTACTAATTTATTCTTAGATTATCAACGTATTCGTCATGCAGTCCTGGTTCTGCAACAATATTACCGTGTTATGTGTGAGCGAGCTGCGTATGTTCATAAGCGCCGTGCTGCCATTATCATACAGGTGATAATAATAATAATAATAATAATAATAATAATAATAATGACGATGATTATGGATTATGATTAATCCTTTCACTGATGAATTTCCCATATCGCCTTTTTAAGGCAACTATGCAAGAAAACTGTTGAATATTTTGAAATTAATTTGACTGGAAGCCATTAAGCAGCAACGACTCCCAATCAAATTAATTTCAAAATATTCAATAGTATAAGTTTTATCTCATAAAGAATATGTTTCTTCAGGGATTTGTTATTGGAAGGGTTAAATTTGCAAAGAACTGGTGTACAACCCTGAATGTCCTTCTGGAAGTTATGAATGGATGGAATTGAATGGAAACACGTTTTTTGGCGTTCACCAATACATCGTATAATACTATAGTTGTTATTACACCACAAAAACATCCATTACCGTTCAATCACTACTTGCTAAATCAATTATTTGCATTTTGCTACCAGAATAAGATTTTTATGCCTGCATACCCACCTCCCCATGCCTTTTCCTATTCCTAGGGACCCTCAACCAGGCTTCTGGTTGAGTCCCCTCTCCAGCCCATCATCAAGTATAGACTGGCACCAGTCTATACTCACCTCATAGTGACGCTTGTCGCTATGCGCGCTCACGCATGCGCATTAGAGCCTGAATAGGAAATAGATTCACTTTTCAATTATTCTGCAAACAGAATAGCTGGCCAAAATATTTGAAAATAAATTTTGTGTTTTGCGCTGTGATAGCTATGCCTGTGTCTTTATATTAAGGATATATCATGCCTAATATGAAGTCAATCCTCCCTAAGTTACGTCTAAGGAAGTATAATTGTGTTTGTATGGTATACTTATAGACGAATTTGAGATATTACCGGTTTTCATGAAGATCGTGTTAGTTTGTGGTATCTTGATTGTTATGCCTATCCTAAATCATCATCATCATTAATAATGTCCAGTCCAGTAATGAAGTTATTTCTAGTGCATTATAAGGATTATCTTAAAAATCCTTTGAAAGTTTCTGGTAAGGAAATTTGAATTTTCCCGCCGTTAGAACTGAGTTGAGGGTGTCTCTTGTTTGAGAAGTTTGAGCGGTATGCTTCATTGTTACATTTTTTCGTTTGTAAAGAGGAGTCAGCGAAATCAGATAGGACTAAATGTACGTCGGCGAAATGTGATCGTCATCACGCCATTGAGTTCGCCGGCCACGTTTGCGTGAAGTGTACGACCTGTACAACCACTGCTATGTGTGGGATATGTAAAGGGTGGCCGATTTCGGTTGCGAAATTGTACTTTAAAGATTTGTCGAAACAAACGCTGCCCTCTGGTCGTCCTTCCCCCTCCTCCATTGCTAGCAAGACAAGGGCGGTGTCCTTTGCTTCAACCTCTGTTCCGTTATCGGTAGCAACGGAGGGGGGAAATTCATCGGGAAATTCGGATGCCGTGATGGCGCTCTTTGCTAGGTTTGAGTCGTTCGCCACCGTTTTGTCGAAATCACTTGATGAAAGGATCTCTTCTGCAATAAAAGAGGCAAAAAAGCAGGAGAGCTCGTCAAGCTCCGAGGATAGCCCGAAGGCTAGCGGGCGTTCACGCAAATGGGGGAAGCCGGTCCCCCTGACCTCTAGACAGGTGATGGAATCGCCGAAAAAGCAGAAGACAAGAGCATCTAAGCTCTTGAAGGTGTGCTCGGAGGGTGCACCACAGAAAATCCACGTTAGACTTGAAGGTGACGGGCATAACCTTCAAGCCGTGGTGGCGTCGGCTGAAACCGGCGTCCACAGAAAATCCACGTTAGACTAGAAGGTGACGGGCATAACCTTCAAGCCGTGGTGGCGTCGGCGGAAGCTGGCGTCCATAAGGCTAGTACTTATGAAAACGCCAATGTAACGGTGGTTCCGGTGGTTAAAGTAGTCTCGAAAGCGCCCATTGCTGAGAGGTCGTTACCTAGTCTTGCTAGTTCGGGTTCCGGTGTGGTAGACTCGGGTCATTTGGACTCGGGTTTACTTCCGTTTTACGATTCTTAGTCTTTTTCCGGCCGGACTTCCGGTTTAGCGAGACATCCGGGTCATCAAGATCCGGTTCCGGCTTCGGTAGCTTCCGTTTCCGGAAGGACTTCCGGTTTGGGTGGTGATCCGGGTCGGCAAGATCCGGTTACCACTTCCGTTTCAGTAACTTCCGGTCTGTCTTACGGTTATGTAGGACATCCGTGTCCTAGAGGTCTAGTGTCTACTTCCGTTTCCGGGTCTTTTAGCGCTTCCGGCCATTCCGGATATCCGGAGTCTGAGGACTCTTTTTATTTTCCGAATTCCGGTAGAGGCGTTTCCGGTTCCGGGGTGGATACTAGACAGTTTACTTCCGCTTCCGGTATTAGAAGTGTACTTCTGGGTCGGTCAGACCTGGATGTAATTCCGATTTCTGTTTCCGGTGGGGAGTCAGCTTCCGGTTGAACGAGAGAGCAAGATTCGTTAGGCCCAGTTAGATTCGGGGATGTTAGGAACTTTGATTCTGGTCCAGTAAATTCGCAAAGGTTTTCACAGGATTTGGCAGATTCTATTTATGATTCTTTCCTTCCTCCAAGGCTCATTGATATGGAGTTATCTTCCCATGCGAATTCTTCTTTTCGTGAGGCTGTGGTTAATCCAGTTTTTCTAGATATTCTCCCGTTCCTCTTGTCTATCGTCGAAAAACTTCTCCTCTTCTCAGGTTTCTAACTCTTCTCTGTTTAAGTCTTCCATTCCTCCTCCTCCGGGATTTGCTCGTCTTCATTCTACTCTTCATTCTTCTTCCTCTCAGGATCAGTGTGATCAGGATTTTGTTTCCGCTCAATCAGTTTCGTCTCCTCCTTCCTCTCTGGAGTCGTCTCCATCTTTTGATCATATTGATCCGATTGTATCGGTGGTTCTGTCCCCTGAGCTCGAATTTCAAATTGTTGATTCAGGGTTAGATTTTTCTCTGTTTTCAGTGGTTAGAGATTCTTCATTAGATCGTTCGTTTGTGTCTGCTCATTTGTCTATTCTTTCTAGATTTTCGGCTTCTTTAGTGGTTCGTCCTTCTTCATCGGCTAGTCAGGAGGTGGGTAGAGATTCCGTGTCCAGGCATGCTTCCTCTTTTCATGATTCGGTCAGTAGGCCTTCCTTTCCTGTGTTTTCGAGGGCAGGTGATTCTTTGGTCTCAGGAGACTCTTCAATTCTTATAGCGTCTTCTTCTTCTTATTCTCCTCCTCCTCTTCTGTCTTCTATTTCTTGTGCTCCAAGGTCAGTCAGGGCCAGGGATCTGAAGAGATTTTGCCCAGTTAGGGCCTCTTCGGAAGACTGGTCCATGGCTCACAGTTGGATTGCTTCTTCGCTTTCTCTTCCTCTTAAGGAGGAATTCGCTGTGGATCCTCCTTCTTTCAGATCCACTCTTTCTTCTGCTGATCCTTCTTCAACTTCGCCTCAGGTGCTTCCTGTTGACAATTTAGTGGTAGATATGTTAGATTTTTTCGTTACTGACTCGGTTAGCTCTGATTTTTCTCTGGTTTTCAAGTATGGCTCGCCGGTTCAGATCCCAAGGAGGATTTTTTAAAGGTAGCTTCTGCTCAGTCTCTGTCTGGTCCTGCTTGGGAGGTTTTATCATCTCAGCTGAAAGAGGTTTCTAAGTCAGATTTTCCCTCAGATCTGTTTAAATGGGAGTCAGTTTGTAGGTCTCAGATTAAATCATCTAATTATCTTGCTATGCTGTCGGAGGCCGTTCTTAAGGCGGAAGAAAGAGGTGAACAAGTTCCGGTGGCAGTCTTTCGTTCTTTGGCTGATTTGTCCCGGGGTTCTCTTAATTCTGTTTGTAAGTCGTTAGGATTTATTACTTCCAACCGTCGGTCTAGAAAGCTTTCTGAGGTTAGGATTTCTGAGGTGTTGAAACAGAATCTTGTGGTTGCGTCTCCTTTCGGGACTGATCTATTTGGAGAGTCAGCTCCTAGTTTAATTAGGGCAGAATCTGAGCGCTTGAAGGACTCTAGGGAGCTTCAGGCTCAGGTTTTGTGGTCCAATTCTTCCGGTAAAAGAGACGTTTCTTCGGTTAAAGCCCTAATTCTTCTCCGAGAAGAAAGAGTCTCAAACCTGATCAGTTTGGAGCTTATCCTTCTAGGGTCGTTCTTAACTCGAATTTGTCCTCATCTGAGCAGCGGGATCGATCTTTGGAGGAGGATCGATTCGGCTCCATTTCCTCCCATCGTTCGAGGTTGGTAGGGAGGCAGTCTCCTTCGTCTTGGGCGAGGAGAGGTCAGACTCCTTCTCGCCGTGCTTCTAGATCCAGAGGACGTTTTTCTTCTAGAGGTTTGCAGGGGAAGAGAGTTTGAAGGTTTGGACAGTTCCCGGGTAGTTCCAAATCTCTCTTATTTATCCTATTCCTTCCCTTCTTCCTCCCCCTTTGGAGCAAGCAGTCCAGTGCTGCGTTCCCAACGTGCCAGTAGGAAGGCGCCTTTCTCTGTTTTGGGAGAAATGGCAAGCCCTCATTCAGGACTACTGGCTAGTATCCCAGATACGTTGGGGTTATGCTCCGTCATGGATCCGTCATCCTCCTCTTCTTTCCTTTTGCCCAGTGTGGACTCCAGTTCCCTCCAATCCGGAGAAACAGAGGGCTTTGGAAGAGGAGTTGGAAGCCATGATTGTAAAGAGGGCTATCTAGGAAGTTCCCAGTTGGGGAGTAGACCCGGGCTACTACTCGACCATCTTCTTAGTACCAAAGAGGTCAGGAGGTTGGCGTCCAATCATAAACATGAAGAAATTAATTCAGAACATTCTCACCCCAAAGTTTAAGATGGGGACGGTTTCCCAGATTATTGCCAGTCTGGATCAGGGAATGTGGACGTCTTCCATAGATTAAAGGACGCTTACTTCCATGTTCTTATTCATGCTGTATTCAGAAAGTTCCTGAGGTTTGTCTACAAGGATCGGGTGTGGCAGTTTCGCGCCATGCCCTTCGGCCTGACCACGGCTCCCTTCCTTTTTACCCGCATAGTTTCAGCCGTGGCAGGAATTTTACACCGTCATTCTATCCATCTTCATGTTTATATAGACGATTGGTTGGTAAAAGCAAGGTCTTCCTCAATTCTCGAAGGTATTCTTCCAGAGGTTTGCAGTCTGGCTTGCAATCTAGGGTGGATTTTGAATCTAGAGAAATCAAGCCTATTTCCGTCGCAAATCTTTACTCATCTAGGCGTTTCTTTCAATCTGGCCAGGGGTTTAGTCTTTCCCTCGGAGCCAAGGATAGAGGCCTTATCGGTGGCCATGGAAATTCTTGCTTCCTCGCCTTGGGTAAGAGCAAGATTCCTCTTAAGAGTGATAGGTCTGATGGTCAGCGTAGAGAAGGTGGTTCCTTGGTCGGCCATGATGAGAAGGCCCTTTCAGATGTATTTGATGTCCCTTTGGAAACAATCAGTCCATTCTATCTGCCATCAGATTCCCATTAGAGAACATTTGATCCCTCATCTAGATTTCTGGAAAGACCGTTCTCTGCTACTGATGGGTGTTCCTCTGGTAAATTCCCCATCCTCAAGCAATTATTTTCACAGATGCTTCTCAGGAGGGTTGGGGAGCGGTCTGGGACTACCTGTCAGTTTCCGGCCTTTGGTCCATGGAGGAGTCGTCAGCCCACATCAACGTTCTGGAGTTGTGGGCTCTCAAGAAGGCTCTTCTTTCTTGGTCAGATCTGGTGATAGGCCTCAAAGTGTCAATTCGGTCGGACAATTCGACAGTAGTAGCTTATATCAACAGGCAGGGAGGTACAAAGTCTTCTCTCCTTTATCTAGAAGTGTGGAATCTGCTCTTGTGGTGCCGCAAGAGGCAGATTTTTCTAGTGTCATCTCATGTCCCAGGCAGTCTGAATTTTCTAGCGGATCAACTGTCACGTCCCAGCAAGTTCGCCCACACAGAGTGGCAGTTAAAGAAGTCGGTTGTCAGAGCGATTCCAATCTCATGGATCGTCCTCTAGTAGATCTGTTCGCGACCTCTCTGAATGCCCAAATCTCCTCTTACATGTCTCCTTTTCCGGACAGTCAGGCCTGGCGGTAGATGCCCTGTCTCAGTCCTGGACAGGGATGTTCGCTTATGCCTTCCCTCCTACTATTCTGATTCCGTTGGTGTTGAAGAAGGTCAAGGACCAAGTTTGCGAGATTCTTCTGATAGCTCCCTTTTGGCCCAAGAGGATTTGGTTTGTGGACCTTCTGGATCGTCTGGTAGACTTTCCTCGTCTCCTTCCAGTATCCCAGAACCTTCTATATCAAGTAAGAGGTCGGTGTGTACATCCAAGTCCAGGAATCTTCAATCTATGCGTTTGGAGAATCTCGAGTCTGAATGCTTCCAGGATAAGGTTTCTAAAAGATCTCAGGAAATTATTGATTCGGCCAGAAGGGAATCGACCTGTAGAGTTTACAAGGGTCGTCTTAAAATTTTCGCTTGCATCTTCCCTGCCTTGTCTTCTGAATGCCGAGGTTAAGGATACTAAGACTCTTAATAGCTTTATTAGAGGTCTAGGTAATATTCGTCCTCCGTCTGCTAAGCCTTTACCTTCCTGGAATCTGGCTTTGGTTCTTCAAGTCTTGGCAGGTCACCATTTTGAACCTATATCGTCTATCAGTCTTAAGCTTTTAATTCTTAAAGCGGGTTTTCTTGTGGCTGCTGCATCTGCTAGAAGACGTTCAGAGCTTCATGCTCTTTCTGCGGAAAAGGATAGATTTATAGTGTCAGGTGACGGTTTGGTTTTATATCCGAGAAGGGATTTTCTATCTAAAACCCAGTCTAACCGTTTTCCTGCTAGTCCTATTATTTTAAAATCTTTGTCGTCTTTTTCGCCTTCTGACAAACTTTGGTGTTCGGTTAGAGCGTTAAGAACTTATAAACAGCGAACCGATTTTAAAAGAACAGATCCTTCCCATTTATGGGTTTCCTACGCGGAAGAATTATCTAAGCCAGTATCAAAGGCTACGATTGCCATATGGCTTTGTGAGACGATTAAGCTTTGCTACGAAATAGCGTCTCCGGATCAAATTAATCTCGCTCATTTTAGAGCCCATGATGTTAGGGGCATGTCTACTTCTTTCGCTCTTTTTGCCGGTTCATCATTAGATGAAGTCATGCAGGTGGCAGGATGGAAATCTGAGTCTACTTTTACCTCGTTTTATCTTAAAGACCAGAGTGCAGCAGCTTCATTGTTTCGTAATATTACGATTTTAACTAAAAAAGCCGAAGACCATATGCCCAGCACTTTCCACCATTTTCGTTAGGACGGTGCATCTGTAAAAAAGGGTGAGAGTCTTCTTTGGTTTTTATTTAGTTCTTTAAGTTCTACTTATCTTTATTTGTTAAATCACGGTGTGATTGAGTTAAATGCACTATTATGTTATGTTATTAACATTGGGATAAGATTGGTTTGATTTTTATCCTGTGTTAATGATTCTCTAAATCTCCTCCCACCGTCTGGGGACATGGAGCACTGACCAAATCTACGGGTTTAGCAAGTAGTGATTGAACGGTAATGGATGTTTTGGTGGTGTAATAACAACACCCCACAGACCCCCCTTGCGGGTTGGTCTGTTGTTTTATTAACCACTATGAAAACATACTTACCGTTCAATCACTACGACCTGGCCTCAGCCACCCCGCGTGGTAAGATTTGAGAATCAGATTTGAAATATTTTGCACTTGAATTTAGAAAAGTGAATCTATTTCCTATTCAGGCTCTAATGCGCACGCGCGAGCGCGCATAGTGACACGCGTCACTATGAGGCGAGTATAGACTGGTGCCAGTCTATACTTGATGATGGGCTGGAGAGGGGACTCAACCAGAAGCCTGGTTGAGGGTCCCTAGGAATAGGAAAAGGCATGGGGAGGTGGGTATGCAGGCATAAAAATCTTATTCTGGTAGCAAAATGCAAATAATTGATTTAGCAAGTAGTGATTGAACGGTAAGTATGTTTTCATAGTGGTTAATAAAACAACAGACCAACCCGCAAGGGGGGTCTGTGGGGTGCTGTAATAGCTGTAACTACAGTACAGTTTATAAATAACCTAATATGTTTCGAAAACAAAATAAAACTTAATGTTGACTATTTTGGACGTAATTTGATTGGAAGCCATTGCTTCCAATCAAATTAAGTTCAAAATATTCAACAGAAAATTTCTCATAGCATGTTCAAAATTGTTCTAACATATTTCTGGGCTTTTTTTGCAAATACGTTAACTTATTAATAAGCTGTATTGTAATGCGTAGTTGAATAATGTGCTACATGCTGTATCACTGAATGAGCGAGACAACCAGGCAATGGTGTGAGTAACCGCGGGTAACAGAGAGATGGCATTGCGAGTTCGAAACGTACAAGCTAAAATGACGACATAAATGTCAAAATGCTACTGCATATTTTATATTTTGTGGTGTTTTATCGCTTTGAGAAATAGATTACGGAGGATTTACAATGTCTGAATATTGAAAATTTGATTTTGCTGCTTAGAAACACGGTGTCGATATTGAAAGCGGTAGTAAAATAAGGGCTAATATTTGTTCCCTGTTTACCAGAATATATAAATTTTTTTTTTCTTGACAAATTTTGGCCATTGATGGGTTAATTCACATGAAGTAGAATAAACAGTAATGTGAATAAAGCCTGGTGATAGACAGAGGAAATGGACATGTATAATAAATGTATGTGTCCAAATGTGTTAGGGTAATGTGACTTGATTTACCTTGGCTCTATATAGGCACTAAGGGGAGGTACCTCCTTCTAGGTTACTGAATACATACTAAAGGGAGATCACTCATGCTAGATTAGAGAATATATTACTGTTTGTACCCAGTTAGTGTGTGTGGGGGAAGCTGTAGCAGGTTTGGTCTTCTACAGAAAGCAGTGGGCAATATTGAATTGTTCTGTTCCTGGTTTTGCTTTGGGATGAGAAGATTAGTACTAATTGTAATCTGACTGAAGACATCTGCAGCTTCATAGATGAACACATCAATTCACCGAAGTGAACAAACAATTATGTCCATGACACAACTGATTTCATTAACAAATTTGAGAAGTGTAGATAAGTACCAGAACATGTGATATTGATTGCATTTAACTGTTCAATACTCATATCATCCAAAAATGGCTTCTGCAGTAATCTTGAGAAATGTACATCTGCAGACCAAAAAAATACTATTTTTGAAGATTTACCACTGGAATGACTGGCTCATTCATTCCAGTAGTAAATTTTCAAAAATAGGCTTCTCTTGGTCTACAAATGGACATTTTCTATGAGAAAATCTAAATCTTCCTGATCAAATTCGAGGGTTAAAGGGTTAATGTCACATCTCTATGGACAAATATACCCTTTTTTAGTTTTTACAAAATCATGGTAACCCAGTCTATGTGTCAGTAAGATCACTCATCTTTTCTCAAAGGTTTACTAACTTAATAATTTTTAATAATAACTTTTAATTCACTATTTTCAAATTGGTGGCACAACCAACTTGACTTTCGGCCAATCTTCATACAGCACGAAAAAAATAAATGCATGGACACTTTCACTGAAAAAATCACTACTTGGCCATCGCCGATACAGGTCATTCAAAGACACTCTTGTTAAATCTAGATTCACAGACTCAGACACATTTGGCATGCAAAGCAGATAGACGACCGCTTCCATACACCCTTACATTAAGCAAAATTGTCTTTTCTGTGGGGTCATGGATCAGTTAGACAGCTGTATTTAAGCTCACATCTGGCTTTAATACAAAAACCAAAAATATGTTTTAAGCACACCATGTTGTTAATTTATTAATGAGCAACAAATGTAATAAACAATATGTAGCTGAAACTAAATGTCAAGTAAGTCAAAGTTGGCGGAATTCAACCAAATTTGGTATGTTATTTACCAATGTGATTGAGGGTTGTGAGACAATGTTAACATTAGGCTTCATCATCAGGTTAGGGTCAGGGTGGGGCAGTGGTGGTCCAAAGCATTAAAGTTGGTGAAAACATGTGAATTTGCGATGGTGTGCCATAAATTCACATTCTAGTTTCTAATTTTGCAATAATCCAGCTGCCTCAGCTAATATATGTTCTTAAGTAATATCACCAATGCCTTTTGTTGTTTCTAATACAGAGTACCATTTTTGTCTCACAGACATAGGTATCACTTCTCATGATGATGGTGGCGGTAGCATCAATGCTAAATTAGAAAATGTTTTGGTGTATTATTAGCTCACCTGGCCTGAATGGCCAAGTGAGTTTATGCCATGGCGACCATCCATCGTGTGCCTGTCCATTGTCCATCCTTCCGTCATCCATCAACTTTTCCTTTAAACAACTTCTTCTCAATAACCACTGGGCCGATTTTAAGTATATTTTACAGGAAGCATCCTTCGGATATAGAGATTCAAGTTTGTTCAAATGGAGCTGATCAGTCGATATGGCCGGTGGCCATCTTGAATTTTGGCTGATTTTTAGCTCATCTGGCCAGAATCGCCAAATGAGCTTATACCGTGCCGACTGTCCATCTGTCCGTCCATCTGTCCATCAACCTTTTCATTAAACAACTTCTCAAGAACCACTGGGATGATTTGAATTATATTATATCTAAAAATCTCCGAAGCCGCTTGGGGAATCAATTCAAAACTCATGAAACATCATCTAGGGCAAGAGGTAAGCCAAGTTTGTTCATGAGAACTTGTTTGACCAAATGGTCGCGTGGCCATCTTGGATGACCTAGTTTTTGCTAATATGACTTCTCCAGAATCGGTGAAGGGATCAGGCTGAAACTTGGGAGATATGATTAGGGACTATTAAAGTTTGGTCAAAGGAATTTGATCCATCTAAAAACATGGCCACCATGGGACAATCAAAATCTAGCTTGTTTTGCAGCCATATTGGATTTTTTTATTTGATGGATTTTGAGGCCGAAATTGGTATTTTTTATATGTTTTTGGGTATTCGAAACTCGGATAAACGGGTTGGTGGCCACCTTGGATCATTTTCCTGCCAAAAGCTCCCACACTAAAGCAATGGGAAATTTAAAATGTCTTCTCGAGAACTACTGGGCCGATTTAAATTATATTTGGCAGGAACAGTCCTTAGGGCATAGAGATTCAAGTTTTTACAAACAAAGATGATCGGCGAATTTGGCCGGTGGCCATCTTGGATTATGGCTGATTAAAAAAAAAATTTTTTAATCTCCGAAACCGCTTGGGACATCTAATCAAAACTCATGAAATATGATCTACAGAAAGAGCTGAACCAAGTTTGTTCAAGGTAAGTTGATTGGCCACATAGTTTGGGGGCCGTCTTGGAATACCTAGTTTTTATGAAAACTACTCCAGCACCACTGAACGGATCAACCTGAAATTTGGCAGATATGATTAGGGCTTAAGGACCATAAACATTGTTCAAGGGAAGTTGATCCAGAAAACATTGCCACCATGGACCAATCAAAATGTAGCGTGTTTGGCGGACATATTGAAAATCTTTATTTGATGGACTTTGAAGACAAAATTGTTTTTTATGGGTTTTTTGGTTATGCTTATCTGTCAAATTTGTCATTTTCAAAACCGTCGGATAAATGGTTTGGTGGCCATCTTGGATTTTTTCCCCGCCAAAGTCTCACATAATAAAGCAATGGGAAGTTTTAAATGCCTTCTCAAGAACTGCTTGGCCGATTTCAACTTTATGTGGCAGGAAGTATCCTTAGGGATCCTAGTTTGTTTAAAGGAAGCCGATCAGCCAATTTGGCCAGCAGCCATCTTGGATTTTGGCTGATTCTTAGAAATCTCTTTTTCGGAAAGCGCAGGGGGAGCGATTCAAAACTCATGAAACATCATCTGGAGCAACAGCTGAAGCAAGTTTGTTTAAGGCAACTTGATTGGCCAAATCCTTCGGTGGCTATGTTGGATGACCTAGATTTTGCGAAAATAACTTCTCCAGTACTGCTGAACGGATCGGGCCAAAATTTGGGAAATATGATTAGGGCCTAGATGCCATTGAAGTTTTGTACATTACATGGAAAGTTGATACATAAAAAAACATGTCCACCATGAATCAATCAACATTTAGCGTTTTTGACAGACATGTACTTTCTGCAAATTTCTGAGAAAATCATAAAAAGACTACTTATTAACCGCTTGGCTAAACCTGCTTCACAGAAAATAGATTGGTAAATTGTTCCAGTGGTCATCTCATTTTTTTCGTTTGTGCCAGTGGCCAATAATTCCAGGTGAGTGTTGATCGATTCAAAACTCATGAAATATCTAGGGCAAGAGCTGAACCAAGTTTGTTCAAGGGAACTTGATTGGTCAAATAGTTTGGCAGCCATCTTGGATGACCTAGTTTCCACGAAAATTACTTCTCCAGAACCGCTGAAGGGATTGGGCCAAAATTTAGGAGATATAATTGGGGACTAAAGGCGATTCAAGTTTGTTCAAGCGCATTTGGCAGCCATTTTGGATTTTTTTATGATGGATTTTGAAGCCAAAATTGTTTTTGTATAGGTTTTTGGGTATGCTGCTTTCAAAACTGTCAGATAAACGGTTTGGCGGCCAAAAACTCCCATACGAAAGCAATGGGAAATTTAAAATGTCTTCTCGAAAACCACTAGGCCGATTTCAAGTATCTTTGTCAGGAATCATCCTTAGAGCATAGGGATCCAAGTTTGTTCAAATGGAGCTGATCGGCCAAATTGGCAGGTGGCCATCTTGGATTTTGTCTGATTTTTAGAAGTGTGTTTAAAAATCTCCTGTGTAACTATTTGAGCGAGAAATTCAAAACTCATGCAAATTGATCTAGAGCTTAACCAAGGTTATTCAAGGGAACTTGATTGGCTAAATCATTCGGTGGCCATGTTGAATGACCTAGTTTTCACAAAAATGTCTTCTCCAGAACCGCTGAAAGGATTGAGCCCAAATTTGGGAGATATCATTAGGTCCTAAATGCCATTAAAGTTCATTCAAAGGAACTTGATCCATCAAAAGACACGGCCATACGTGTTTGGTGGCCATATTGGATTTTTCTAATTGATAGATTTTGAAACCAAAATTGGTTTTGTATAGATTTATGGGTCTTCTGATTTCAAATTTGCCGTCTTCAAAGCTGTCGGATAAATAGTTTTGCGTCCATCTTGGATCTTTTTCCCGCCAAAAACTCCCATATTAAAGCAATGGGAAATTTAAAATGTCTTCTCGACAACCACTGGACCGATTTAAAATATATTTGGCAGGATGCATCTTATGGCGTATGGATCTGAATTTCTTCAGACAAACGAAATTGGTCCCATTAGTAACCACGGTGTCTAGTAGGACAAGAGCTATAAATTCTTTAAATCCAAACCTCTGAGAAAGGGTGCCGACTTCTATTAGGTATATTTCTAGAATAAATTGAAAAAAAATTATACAAAAAATAACACAAAATTAGAACACCTTTAAAATTTGTCACACTAGAAATTCTTGCCATCCTATGCTTACTGTATACCTTATATCCATCATCGCGGGAGTGAAATTATTATTTGGGATCACCTAAATATTGTGTATATTTTAATAAACATTTTTCACTTCAAGAGTATACTTACCTCCCTAATACTTTTGATATTGCTAAATATTGGCTTTCACTCAATAAACACTCAGATTAAAACAGTTAGGTGCCCCTACTGGGCAGGGAGTCAGAGCGTAGTCTGGCGGATGCCAGCCCCACCACCGCGCATGCGCAGACTAGCACTTCCTCTTTGCTAGATTATTGGCAGAGGGATCACACATGTTTTTTTGTGCAATAGCTTTTCCTTGCTCTTAAACTGTTTTCATAACTTGGTTGTGTTATTTTGGAGTGATAGTCACTGATTAGGATGGCAGGAAGGATCACTTCGCCAAAGGGGGACCTAGGACCTTTGAATCAGGTGACTTCTAGTAAAATTAGCGAGTTTTTTTGCCCGGTGTATTGTGTTTCCGGGACTCGCATTTACCGTGATAAGCGCCTTGGTTAGTTGGTTTATGTCAACTCGGTGCTACCTAAGGCTAATTTCTCTTTCTGTTTATGTCCACAGGTCTGTATGACGCTAGGTGGTGGCATCACAGCAGCAGAGAGTTAGTTTTCTCTCCACCATGGTTCCATTTCCTACTAACACTGTTAGGTTATCTAACCAAATGATTTATGTCCAGTGAGTTGGAGGCCTAGTATAAAGGTCTTCTCACTTTGCCCTCTTGATCCAATTCCTTCCCCATGAGGTGGAGAGAGTTAAGAGGCGTGCAGGTGGTGGAGTACTCCGGTTCGTCACGTTGGATGGTTTGTCTATACAAGGTGTCAGGTATCTAGTTATTGATAATGTGGTGATGTTAATTATAGTAAGCAAAGGGAGATAATTAACATTCTTGCCAGAAAAGAGTTATCTATATGTATCTGATGGTTGTGTAGTCGACGTATCCATTCAGCATACAATTCGTCCTTGCACTTGGATGTTTTGTTGGGATCGATTTTTTCCTGTCACGGGATTAATGACGTCATAATCAGCCTGGCTATGTATTTATCAGCAATTTAAGTTGCAATGCTGGTTTCTGATGTATATTGATCTTTATGATCGTTTTCCTTCTCTTTGAGTTGGTTTGAGTGTCTAAGCTTAACTAGTTTGCTCATACTCCTTGTCCTTTGCCCTGTTTCAGGGACCGGGTTGCGCGTCCTGGGGACGATTTCTGCATGATAAGTTCTTGCCTCATCTTTGCTATCAATGTAGCCCTTGTGGTCCATCGGGTAATTGTGAGATATGTAAGCACTGGGGGGGCGAGTTAATGTCCGAATTCTTGTGCTTGCAGGCGACGGACAAGGTGGTAGAGGAGGAGAAGAAGAAGAAGCGGAAACGAGAGGTTGTAAGTAGGAAGGGTAAGGGGAAGGCCTCGTCCGCGGTGGATATGGAGGCCTTCCGGACCGAGATGTTGGGAGAGATGAAGAGGACAATAAAGGATTTGGTTCCAGGGTTGCTTCGTGGCATGCTTCCTGGACCAAATCCTTTACTGTCCTCATCATCGGCTTCGGAGCAGGTAATCCCCGCCTCTGGATCGGTTTTCCTTAGACCGCTTCCGTTGTTCGACGATTCAGAGGTGGCCCCATTAGAGGGGGCGTTCCACGACCCTGGCAGCAGGCTTATTGCCGCGCCGATAGGGGACCGTGGACGGTTGTCGCTGGAACCCGCGTGCTGCTTATCAGTCCAGGGGTATCCGCACGCCGCGGTGGCCAGTACCTCCTATGGCACCGTTCCTGGTCAGCCCGGGTTAGCTCTCTTTGCTGACCCGGGGTCTAATCTTTCTGACCAGGGTGATGAGGATTACCTGCTAGGGTCGCCGTCTGACGACGTGGACATGGATGAAGACGTTTGTGCACCCCTCGCGGGGAATACGGGCGGCTTCTTCCACGGTTTTACTCACCCTGGAGTAGAGTCCGCGGCTCAGGTGGTGGCCCAGTGCGCTGCTGATGGCCAGCGGTACCGCATACCTCGGCTTGCCGAGGGTGTTGCTGGTGCTGGCCGGGCCCGTGGTGGGGCGGTATGTGCCCCACGCTCTACCATGGCGCCTGCTCCTGGTCAAACCAGTGATATTGTCATGCCGGTGCTGTCAGGCCCGCATGTTTTCCCTGGCTTGCCAGGTGTATCAGCGTACCCGCCGTCAAGCTCTGCTGCTTGCGCTCAGGAGGAAGACGAAGGCCCCCGTCTTGTAGAGCGCTCGCAGTTAGCCACGGAGGAGGATTGGTCTGACGCTTGCCAGTGGTTGGTGAGCGTTAGGCCTGATCTGCCCGTGGAGCAGTCGGCTAGCCAGCGTGACCACAGGCCGTGGTTAGCGGGGAAGCCGACTGCTAACGCTATGCCTTCTCTGCCGCTGGCAGAGCATGTCGTTGACATGTTCGAGGCGGCGGAGTCGTCCATTAAGTCGAGTGGACGTCTCGCGAAGGCCCCTCGCGAGGTGGCCAGGCGTTGTCGCATCGTGCCCCTGGATTACCAGCGGTACAGTGTGGTACCCAAGCCCAGCGTGGATGACCGCGCGGCTTTGGGTGAGGATGCGCGGCCAGGCTCCCGTTCTGACACGGGGGTCTTGTGCTCGAACGCGTTGCGTTCGGCGAATACCGCGTTGCGTGATGCGGGGGAGAGTGGGAGGGCTTCGATTGCCGCTCTGTCCCACGTCTCCCAGCTGTTACAGGGGGTAGTAACGGCATCCGCATCGCGCCAGCCAAGTCCGGTCATGGTCCAGCGAGCCATCCAGGATGGTATTAACCTGGCGCTGGACTGTATGACTCGGGCGGTGACCAGGAGTGTCCGGGCAAGACGCACGTTTGCCCTGGACAATCTGTGCCCATCTCAGGACCTGTACAATAGGCTACTGCGTACGCCTATGACGGGTCCTGGTCTTTTTGGAGGTGAGGGATGTCGACACCTCCAGGAGACGGTCACCCTGGTGAATAACCAGAGGGCGCTGCGCGAGCAGTTTGAGGTGCTGCGTCGTGCTAACGTTCGCGCCGCCCCCCATGTGTATCGTCCCCTGCAGGCTCGAGGTGGTGCTGGCCAAGTCAGAGGCCAGCCACCGTCGCAGCGTCGGCCTCGGCCGCGTGCGATTCGGCCAGCAGCGAGGGGGGCGCAGGTTCCTCAGGCGCCGTCAGCCAGGCAGCCGCCCGCGCACCGAGGTGCGCGCGGGGCGGGGCGGGGCGCGCGAGGATCTGGGCGTGGTTATCGGTCCTGACGGGACGGTTACCGCGGTAAGAACCACTCCGGTGTTTATGGCGACGGGGACAGTGCCGCTCTTGCATGCCTCGTGTCCACCTCTGTCCCTAGGTGGACCGGTGGGAGGCCGGCTAGCCGACCACATGCAAGAGTGGGAACGGTTAACTCAGGACCGTTTAGTCTTGCGATGGCTTTCCGTCGGGTATCATCCAGAGTGGATGACAGGCCCGCCGTCGCGACTGTCTCTAGTGCCAGTCTGGACTCCCATTCCGAGAGATCCAGAGCAAAGGTTGTGTATCGAGGAGGAGATAGATTCCCTCGTACAAAAGGGAGCTATTCAGCCGGCACAAAGGTGTCCGGGCTTCTATTCAACCCTGTTCTTAGTAACAAAACGCACCGGAGGGTGGAGACTGATTCTCAACCTCAAGCCATTGAACAAGTTCATCGAGACGCCCAGTTTCAAGATGGAAACGGTGCGCTCGGTGTTGGCGGGGTTGAAGAGGGGGATGTGGACGGCGTCGATAGATTTGAAGGACGCTTATTTCCACATCCCCATCCACGGGAGTTTCTGTCGCTTCCTGAGATTTGCATTCCAGGGCAGACAGTGGGAATTCAGGGTGTTGCCCTTCGGAATTTCCACGGCTCCTCGGGTTTTCACCCGTGTGGTTCTTGCGATCACCGCATACCTCCGCAGGAGAAGCATAGCAGTCCACACGTACATAGACGACTGGCTGTTGAAAGCGCACACCCGGGAAAGTTTGTCGGCCAGTCTGGAGATTGTTTTGAAAACTCTCACAGACTTAGGCTGGATGATCAATTTCCCAAAATCAGAGCTGACTCCATCCCAGAAGTTTGTTTACCTGGGGATGTTCTTCGATCTAGAGACAGGATATGTTTATCCTACTCAGGAGAGAGTTCAGAAACTCATCTCATTAATTCAGTCAGTGTGCGACAGTCGTCATGTCCTGGCACGGGTTTACTTGAGAATGCTGGGGTTGATGGTTTCATTGGAACCAGTCATTCCTCAGGCTGCCTTACGCAGGCGGCTGATCCAGTTATTTCTCATGACACAATGGACCCAGAGTACAGGTTCGCTGGACTCGAATGTGTCAGTGTTGGCGCCTCTGATTCATCACCTGCAATGGTGGTTGGACACAGAGAATCTCTTGGTGGGGGTTATGCTAACCCCTCCCCACCCTCAGGTAACTGTGTATACAGATGCATCGATGGAGGGCTGGGGAGCTTGCCTGGAAGAGTCCACGATATCAGGGCTTTGGAATCTGGAACAGTCAAAGGAACATATAAATCTACTGGAGCTAAGAGCAGTAGTCCTGGGCCTGGAACATTTCTTACAGAAAGTTCAGGGCAAGATTGTTCTTATTCGTTCAGACAACTCAACAGTTGTGACTTACATAAACCGCCAGGGCGGAACGAAGTCGCCCAGTCTCTGTATGATGACATGGAAACTGCTTTGTTGGTGTCTGGATCACCAGATTACCTTGAAAGCAGTTCATATTCCGGGAAGGTTAAACCTGCTAGCAGACTCATTGAGCCGAAGGATGAGTGTTTTACCCACGGAATGGCAACTAAATCAATGTGTGGCGGATCGTCTGTTCGACCATTGGGGGAAACCCAACATCGATTTGTTCGCAACGAAGAAGAATGCGAAGATGACGACGTACGTCTCTCCGATTCCGGATCCAAGCGCTTTCGCAACAGATGCGTTAGCTACCAGCTGGGGGAGAATGTATGCATACGCATTCCCTCCAGCAATCCTGATTCCAAAAATTCTTCAGAAAATCAGACAGGAGGAATGCCAAGTGCTTCTGATCGCCCCGGATTGGCCAAGCCGATCATGGTATACGGATCTGCTGGACCTTCTGGTCTGCAATCCGGTTCCTCTGCCTCTGATGGACGACATTATCTTCCAGGGCAAGGCCCTTCACAACAATCCGTCAATGTTCAGATTGACTGCGTGGATGTTGTCAAGGAATCTAGAATTAAGGAGGGCTTTTCTGAGCAAGCAGCCATGTTTATGGCCAAAGCCAGGAGGGGGTCAACCTCCAGAGCATATAATTATAAAATCAACAGATTTGCAGAATGGTGCTCAAAAAGATGTATTGATCCAATGGGTTCATCTATTCAAGTAGTAGCTGATTTCCTCTGTCACCTCTATGATGCCTATAGCCTCAAGCCTAACTCTATTGCTGGTTATAAGTCAGCATTAATGTCTGTTATTCCTTGCTTGGCTAAGAGGGGAAGTGATGAAGTAAATACATTAAATGTATTAATTAAAGGCATAGGCAATCTAAGACCAAGGAATCCCCCTGTGATTCCGTCTTGGAGTTTATCGCTAGTGCTTCAAGTACTAGGTGATAAGCCTTTTGAACCACTTAGTTCCATTTCTATGAAACTATTAACACTGAAGACTGTGTTTTTAATTGCTGTGGCCTCGGCTAGGCGTAGGAGTGAAATTCATGCCTTATCAGCCGAGGATGACCGTTTTGTGGTTTCAGGGGAAGGCCTTAAGCTGCTACCTAGGATTAATTTCTTGGCTAAAAATCAGTCGTTGAAATATCCAGGTCAACCTATTATTTTGCCTGCTTTAACTAGATATGATCCTAATTCTAAAGCATGGTGTCCCGTCCGGGCGCTGCGCCGGTACAAACAACGTACGGCGGAGTGGCGCACCGACCAGTCAGCGTTATGGTTGTCATATATTGAACCCCATGGCAGGGCTTCTAAGGACACCATTTCCAGGTGGATTGTAGAATGCATTCAGTTTTGCCATAAATCCGCCACCGGGAAGCAGGTTGACGTGGCCAAGGCTCACAGTGTCCGCGGCGTAGTGACATCCACTGCCCTATTTAATGGGGTCCCTGTGGATGATATTATGTCGGTGGCTCAATGGCACTGTGAGTCCAGTTTTACAGACCATTATCTCCGTGACACCTCTAATCCTCTCGCCTTGTCGATTTTGAAAAAATAACTCGGTTTATATTTTTTGAGGAGGTTTTTCCTCATTGCTTATATATTTCACAATTAATTTATGGAAACACCCACTTTTTTGGGCCTGCATCAGTCTTCACCAATGGGAAGATGATGTCAGCAGCCATTTCAACAAGGTCAGTCTTGTTCATGGGTTGTCCGTTGTTGATTGTATTGTCACGTTACCCGTTATTAATATGGTGATGGTTTGTGTATTTGTGTGGTTCATTGTTGAGAGTTTACGAAAATGGAGCTTTTTCGTCTCTGTCCTGTAGTACATGGCACTTGTACGTAGAGAGCGTATAGGACATTGAGGTCAGTCGACTCTTCCTCCCAGGAAGGAGGGGGGGGGGGGAGCGCATATGACATTCGGTCATCTCTCATACATCGGTGGTGTTATCCGATGGTTAGTCAAATCCTGACTGTTTTTCGTACAGTTTCAGAAGTTTAAGTGCCTTAAACGCAGAAAAGCGTATAGGGATGAGCTGGTCTTTTGACCTCGCCTCCCTCCCGCCAGATTCACTTTCGAATTCTGGCAATATCAAAAGTATTAGGGAGGTAAGTATACTCTTGAAGTGAAATAAACGAAATCTAGGATTTCTTTTTTCACGAGAGAGTTGATACTTACCTCCCTAGATACGGACCCGGCCTCTCCACCCCACAGAGGCTCGGTCTTCAGGCTCTTAATAGTTGCATGTGTGTCAGCCAATAATCTAGTCAGAGGAAGTGCTAGTCTGCGCATGCGCGGTGGTGGGGCTGGCATCCGCCAGACTACGCTCTGACTCCCTGCCCAGTAGGGGCACCTAACTGTTTTAATCTGAGTGTTTATTGAGTGAAAGCCAATATTTAGCAATATCAAAAGTATTAGGGAGGTAAGTATCAACTCTCGTGAAAAAAGAAATCCTAGATTTCGTTTAGTTTATTTCATCAAAATTAATCCAAAGCTTGACATAAAATGACGTGGTGAAAAAGTAGAAATCACGTGATGTATTAGGCTATAGGAGGAGTTTAGGTTGTTACCCGAGTAGCACGAAGAGGCTAAAGATAGTACCCAGTTAGAGACCTGCGTAATCCACAAATAGCAGGGGAGCTTCGAGTAGCTACGAGAGTGACAGCATAAACTCGTCCTATAGCTGATTAATACAGCGATTAGGACTTGGTAGAATGTAATGTAACCAAGTCGGCCGGGAGTAAATCGCCCAAGTGAACAAAAATCTTGCCAGTAAACATACTGCTGAATACATTTACTGATTAGGTAATAGTGAATTTATTGCTCAAATTGTTTTAAAAACATCTTCTGTATACATTTATTATTATTTTGCGATATTGGCATTTGCGACGTTGTAAAATCTTTTTTTATTTGGGAGGTCTCCTTGTCCAGATAAGTTCAGTGGAATGCCTCCTATCACAAAAGAGCATTAATTTGGGCATCCAACTTAAGAAGGGAGCTACCCTCATTTTATTTTTTACATTGTTTTGGGTAATTTAATGTTGTTTTATGACAATACATGTACTATATGACTTGTCAGTTTGAGTTTTACTTCATCATTTAAGAATCATAGACATGAGATTTACAAATATTGCATAGAATACAATTGTTACACACAATGTAGTCCACAATACTGGTTATTGCAATACGGCAGGCAAGAGGAAATAGCGGTTTCCCTTTGATTATATCACATTTTTGGGCTGAATTGTACATCAGGGAGGCCATTCTGACCCAAAATTCTGAGCCCAAAAATGTGATAAAAGTTTATACTAATGCATAATACGCACCACCCACCCCACCACCCCCACCCCCTTCTGACTTGGAGCAAAGTGAGCAAAAAACTGCGCAATATAGACACAAAATTAGGGTACTTATAGCTGATGACCTTTCTAGTTGAAATGCCTATGTTCCAGGTGAGCGATACAAGCCCCTTGGGCCTCTTGTATATTTCACGTTTAGTTGCCCCTATTAGAACTAAACTTGCCACACATGGCTGGCTATGGTGGTAGGAAGTAGCCCACTGACTTTGAGGTTACAAGAACAAAGGTCAGGTTCTCTGTGATCTGGTAAAAACACACAAAACTTCTTGACAAAAAGGAGGATAAGTGAGACATTTAACTCCACAGAATTCTTGATTCAGTATATATTCTGGACACATGAACCAAATGAAAGATCATCATCTTTAGTGACAACATTTTCAAACCTGGTCAACTGATCGCATAAGCCATGTTTTGTGGGTTTAAATGTCAGTATTCGCACAGAATAATGGTGATTGTCATGAAATATCAAGAGCACAATATCTCTCATTAATCTGCTGCACACTGTCTTGACAGCGGCAGACTTGTCAGATTTCCCATGAAGAGGAGTGATAATTGGCTTCATTTAACCAGTATTATGTGTAATTTGTTCCACGCATAGACTAACAATGGATGCCACCCAAACCAGGCAAGATATCGGGAAAAACATATTTCACTATTTAGCGCTTATTTTCTAGCATTTTTCAAAGAGTCAGGGTATTGATTTGACATTAATAGTCAAGATTGCCAAAATTCCATCTGCGGTCGTCTTGAGAAATGACCATTTGCAAGCCAAGAGATGAATATTTTTGGAAATTTGCCACAGGAATGGCTGGCATGTTTATCAAGCCAGCCATTCCAGTGATAAATCTTCAAAGGTACTCCTCTAGGTCTGTAAATAACAATTTCCTAAGCAAATTTTTTAAATTTCTTGACCATTAAATGATTAGAGGAACTAAATCAACCAGACGACTCAGAGGGTCTGGTCTTATGTTTTACTAATTACATATACCTACATCCTTGCATTACTATTGTGCTTTCCTTCTCTGAAGGGAAGCATAGTAGGATGAATTTTTACAGCCAATGTTTGCTGGGTATTGTGGTTACAGAGTGACTGAAGGCTTCTTCAGGAATCTCAATACTCTCTCTAATGATGAGATCCATAGTAATTCGCTTGAATGCTATATCTCATATGAGGCAAGAAGATGGTTAATCCAATACCCATAGCCACTGAGTAGGTCATTAAGCACAATGACAACCTCATTGGCTGATAGCTATCACATGACCTTGTTGTAGCAACCGAGACTTCATTCCTTTGACGAATCCAGTCATATAATCCAGCTTTAAGCAGATCCATGAACAGGCATATGATCCTATCACTACTCGACTCTAAATCTGACTAATACTGAAATTAAAAACTCACCTAAATATTCTACATTATATGACAGGAAATTTCATTCAGAAATACCCAAATATGTCAAACTCTGACATATCCTGGTATACCCAAGGGTTGAATGATATAATGAATATCTTATGTTGAGTATAACCAAACTAACAAGATATGACCATTACAATGAAGCCTCAAGCCCCCAAAAACAACAAAAAAACCCAACAATTTGACAGAGGGGAGGCTTGAGGTGGGCCGTAGTGCAAGGAGGTAGGTATATGTAATTAGTAAAACATAAGACCAGACCCTCCGGGTCCTCTGGTCATTATTACTACATTGCAACCTATCTCCTTGCATTACTATTTCTCAAATACAGATTTCAGCCTTGACTAAAGCCCGGAGGGAGGCAAATATTGCTCAATATTGATGTAAAAATAGAGACACATACGAAGTTAGTAATAACAAGTAGAGGAAGATACTATAAAGATAGTAATTCCTCAGAATTACTCTCAAAGCATCTTAATAGAAAGAAACAGAAGAAAAAAGTGGAAGATAAGAAGGGTGATCATAAACGACCCCAAGAAGACAAGGAAGAGAAAGATCATGCAAAAGGATAAGAATAAATAACGGTGATGAAAGTGATGATATGATAGAAGTGAAATACATGCATGAGAAAGAAGTAATGAACTCGCACTCACCCCTAACATAACTCTTATATGAATGAAGATGATGAAGGAAAAGAAGATGATGATGATGATGATGATAATGATGATGATGATGATGATGAAGAAGGAATACGAGTCATGGTCCCTGAAGCTGCCTTATAAATGTTCTTTTAGAAAAAGGAAGAGGGTCCAGAATCTTTAAGATAGAAATTAATAAAGGTATTTTCCGATTTCCAGTTAGCAACTTCCATAATGTCATCTAGAGAAGATCCATTAAAAAGGGTGCAAGAGGTGACAAGGCCCCTAACATCATGGGCCTTAACACCCACTATAGCATTATCCCCAGGGGAGGCCAATTCATGGCAAAGTTTAATGGTATCGACTATCCAATGAGAAATAGTTGTTAAGGAGGCAGGATGATCCACACCTTCAGCAAATGTAACCCAAAGATGTGTATTGTCGGATCGTTTGGATTCAGTGCGAAGCTTATACATATTAAGAGCCCTAACTTGCCACCAGACAGAATCATCTGGTGAAAGGGAAGAAAGTTTATGAATTATAATAGGTTTACCCAAGAATTTAACTGACTGAGTTCTGGACAGAAATTCTGCCCTGGGATAGAGAATACTGCTATTCCCAGTAATCTGAAACCTATCCAATTCAGCAGAGAGAGAGCATGAATTTCAGAATGATGGCTGGCTGAAGCTACTGCTAACAGGAATACTGCTTTAAGGGTAAGATGTTTCAAGCAAACAGAACCCAAAGGTTGTTATTACACCACAAAAACGTCCATTACCGTTCAATCACTACTTGCTAAATCAATTATCTGCATTTTGCTATCAGAATAAGATTTTTATGCCTGCATACACACCTCCCCATGCCTAATCCTATTCCTATGGACCCTCAACCAGGGTACTGGTTGAGTTCCATCTCCAGCCTACCATCAGGTATAGACTGGCACCAGTCTATACTCCCCTCATGGTGACGCTTGTCGCTAAGCGCGCTCGCGCATGCGCATTAGAGCCCGAATAGGAAACAGATTCACTTTTCAATTATTCTGCAGGCAGAATAGTTGTCTAAAAATATTTATATAAGTTTTTGTGTTTTGCGCTGTGTCAGTGATACCTTTTGACTATATCTCGGAAGAATATGCCCAATATGAAGTCAATCCTCCCTAAGTTATGTCTAGGAAGTATAATTGTGTTTATATGGTATCTTATAGACAAATTTTATATATTACCGGTTTTCGCGAAGATCGTTTTGCTTCGTGGTATCTTGATTATTATGCCTATCCTTACTTCATCATCATCATTAATAATGTCCAGTCCATTTCTAGAGCCTGTAGCGAATTGTCAGATACGACAAAGTGTTCATCGTCAAAATGTGATCGTCATCACTCTATCGAGTTCGCTGGGCACATCTGTGCGAAGTGTACATCCGGTACACCCAATTCTATGTGTGGAATTTGTAAAGGGTGGCCAGTTTCGGTAGCGAAAGCATTTTGATTTGATTTTTAAAGATTTGTCTGTCACAATCGCTGCCCTCTGGTCGTCCGTCCCTTTCCTCCATTGCTAGCAAGGCAAAGGCTGTTTCCTTTGCTCAATCTTCGGTTCTTTATTGGTAGCAATGGAGGGGGCAAACTCGTGGGGAAATTCTGACGCCGTGTTGGCGCTTTTTGCGAGGTTCGAATCTTTTGCCTCGGTGCTGACTAAATCTCTCGATGAGCAAATATCTTCTGCTATTAAGGAGGCCAAAAAAGCAAGAAAGTTCTTCAAGTTCGGAGGATAGCCCGAAGGCTAGCGGGCGTTCCCGCAAATGGGGAAAGTCGGCCCCTCTAACCTCGAGGCAGGTTAGTGTCACCAAAGCAGAAGTCAAGAGCATCCAAGCTCTTGAAGGTGTGCTCGATGCAGTGCACCAGATAAAATCCACATAAGACTTGAGGGTAACGGGCATAACCCTCAAGCCGTGGTGTCGTCGGCTGAAACCGGCGTCCATAAGGCCAGTCCTTATGAGAATGCCAGTTTTACGGTGGTTCCGGTCGTTAAGTTCCGTTGTGGTGGACTCAGGTTTACTTCCGTTTTCCACATCTCAGTCTTTTCCGTCCGAACTTCCGGTCTAGCAAGACATCCGGGTCTTCAAGATCCGGTTCCTTCTTCGGTGGTTTCCGTTTCCGGTAGGACTTCCGGTTTAGTGGGTAATCCAGGTCGGTAAGATCTGGTTACCACTTCCGTTCGGCCACTTCCGGTCTGTCTTCCGGTTATGTAGGACATCCAGGTCCTAGAGATCTGGTACCTACTTCCGTTTCCGGTTCTATTAGCGCTTCCGGCCATTCCGGATATCCGGAGTCTGAGGACTCCTTTTATTTTCGAATTCTGGCAGAGGCATTTCCGTTTCCGGTTTGGACGCTAGTCAGTACACTTCCGCTTTCGGTCTTAGGGGTGTACTTCCGGGTCGTTCAGACCTGGATAGACTTCCGATTTCCATTTCCGGTTTCAGGAGAGCTTCCGGAAGAATGCATATCCGGGTCCAACACGGCATTGCATTGTTCATCAATTTCCGGTTCCGTTTTTTCAGTTTCCTCTTCCGGTTATTCTGTACATCAGGGTTGTAGGATCTTGATCAGTTTCTGGTAGTCTACTTCCGGTTTTATCCATTTCTTTTTCCTTTTTTCCACATCCGGATTTCGTACAGCCGGGGATAGGGTCATTTCCGGTTTTACCAGGCATTTCATTGTTCATCCATTTCCGGTTTTTCAGCTTCCTCTTCCGGTAATTTTGTACATCCGGGTTGTAGGATTTTGATCAGTGTCCGGTAGTATACTTCCGGTTTATGCATTTCCGTTTCCCTTTTTCCACATCCACTTTCCTAGAATCTAGTCATCTTCTTGCCTAAGAATTAATCTTATTTCCTTATTTGTTTAATATTGGGAATGTTTAATGGCTGAAAATATTCATACCAAGTCATTGCCAGTCTTGTAGTCTCTCTTGGAATTGTAGTCTATTCAGACATTTATTCATTTATCAGGGACAATTTTCAACGTAATTAAAGACTCTCCTGACTGGTTACCGTATGGGATTTTGTTGCAGATTATTTTATATGCACATTTCATCAGCCAATAAGTCAGTGTGTATTTTACGCATTATTTCGAGATACGATTTTTGCTTTCATCCAACTTTAGATGACCAGTTGTCTTTGGGCCATTCAGCCTTTTTTCTCGCTCCTTTTACCTCTTATGTCGGCAGGTTGACATATTTATTTAACCAAAGGGAGTTTATTTGTGGATGGGATAACCCTGATTTTTAAGTAAATCGTAGTATAATTTTGTCAGTCGCTGAAAAGAATTAGATTCAGTAGAGGTTTCATAGGATCATTATGAGTACAGGATTAATGTCTACAAGTACATTATTCGCTTAGAAAAGATAATCAATCGGATAAGGGGGCAGGAAGGAGGAATATGAGTCAGATTCTTCTTCTGCGTTGACATAGTTTCGGTGAGTTCGTTTTGTTTTCATTTTTTCCAGATTTTGTTTGTTTTTCCTTTTATAGCGTAATTTTTGCTCTATTTTGACTGGGTTGCTGCGGGCCTTCGGACGGTGGTTCGGGGGGGGGGGGGGGGGGCGGGGCTCTGGATTTGCTGGGTATTTTGGGGGCAGTTTGGCTGAGGGTTGTTGGTGATGCCACCGGCAATTTTCGGTCGGATTATTCCCGGACTATTCGGTGAGTCTTGGGTTTTTGCTCGTTGAGGTTGTTGTCTGGGGGCTGGCGGCGGGACAGTTGGAGTGGGGTTGGGGTTGCGATGGAGGGGGGAGAGCGGCCGAGAATCTTTGGATTTAAGTATCCACCATCTATTTTCGATCAAAATGTTTTCTAAATCTTTGCAAGTCCAGAGATAATACAGTTGTAATAGGACGTCCGCAAAATTCAGTATTCAATCAGTTAATATCTAGTATCAGTGTTCAATCTTTCCTTTTATTGGGATTTCTAACACTATGTCATTTGTTATTACAAAGATGAAATTATTGATGCTAAGACTATGAATATAAGAATCAATAAATTTATTAAAATCTTTTAAGTTTCTGCCTCTTGGCATAAATATCGAATTGTTTAGGATATCTAATTTATCAGCAAGCCCGAGCGGCTAGGCAACCGTTGATGTATTCAATACAATTTTTATTAAATCTCCACTATTATACGATTTTTAAATTAGATAGTCTAATGTCAGCCATAGTTCTCTTATCAGGACCTTGTCATGTATTCTATTCATAGAATTGTGATGACGGTCATCACTAGTAACTTTCCCGTAGTTCATGTAGATCTCGGGCACATGATTTGGCTATATCTTGACTCTAAGCACTCCCATAGACTTACTATGGGGTTTTGGTTTGCCACAATCTCTGGTTTAATCTCTGTAAATAAAATTATCTAAAATTTTTGCAGAGTCTTTAGCATTATTAATAAGTTAGGCTATACTGATATGACCCTTTTTGGTCTCCATTCAGAGTAAGCGGTATTATTAAAATATCCATAATAAATGTGTGTTACCTATTTAGTGAGGTATAAGCATTATGATAGAGCCCAGGATTTTTGGTTGGAGCATCATGGCATATGTAATCTCTGTGTTTTCTATGAGCAGTCCTCTTTAGCATATAGTAAGTTTGTCACTTCTTTAAGGGTGGCCCTTATTAAAAGGGGCTAGATATTCTTGGATCTAGAATCCTTCTATGTAGTCTCTTCTTCCAAAAGGGTCTTCTGTTCATTATTATTAGAAGCTATTAGCTTTAGAGGGGTTGTTGTTTGTCTATGATTGTCAAGGAGTCTATAGAAGAGGCTATTCATTGGAAAGTAGATCCATGCTTCTGTGCATTGGTTGGATTGTCTGTTAGGCTTCTAAATCTCGATTCGTTCAGTCATTACCATGGGGTTTGTCTTTCATTTTTAGAAGGAGGAATGAGGTTTAGTCTTATGGATTGTCCTCTAGTAGATCTGTTCGCGGCCTCTGAATGCTCAAATCTTCTCTTGCATGTCTCCTTTTCTGGACAGTCAAGCCCTTGGGGTGGATGCTCTGTCTCAGTAGTGGACAGGAATGTTCGCCTATGCCTTCTCTCGAACGATTTTGATTCAGTTAGTGTTGAAGAGGGTCAAGGTTCAGGTTTGCGAAATTCTTCTGATAGCTCCCTTTTGGCCAAAGAGGATTTGGTTTTTAGACCTTCTAGATTTTCTGGTAGATATCCCTCTTCTTCCAGTGTACCAGGATCTTCTATTTCAAGTAAGAGGTCTTTGTGTGCATCCAAATCCAATAAATTTTAGTCTGTGTGTCTGGAGAATCTCGAGTCTGAAGTCCTCGAGAATAAGGTTTCTTCTGATCTCAGGAAATGATTGACTCTACCAGAAGGGATTCGACCCATCGAGTTTACAAGGGTCGACTTAAAAATTTAGGTGAATGATGTTCAGACCAAGGTTTCGTGCCCGATTCTGTTTCTATACCCAAATTATTAGATTTTATATCTTATCTGTTTGGTTATTTTCATTTGTCAGTTATTACATTCATGGAGTATAGATTTTCTCTGGTGTCATTCCTTCCTTGTCTTCTGGATGCCGATGTCAAGGATACTAAGACTTTTAATAGCTTTATTAGAGGTCTAAGTAATATTCGTCCTCCAATTGCTAAGCCTTTACTTTCCTGGAGTTTGGCTTTGGTTCTTCAAGTTTTGGCAGGTCGCCATTTTGAACCTATTTCTTCTACCAGTAGTAAGCTTGGTTTTGTTTTTAATTGTCAAAGCTGTTTTTTCTTGTTGCTACAGCCTCTGGTAGAAGGCGTTCAAGAGATTCATGCTCGTTCTGCTGAAAAGGAGAGATTTATAGTTTCAGGAGACGGCTTGGTTTGATATCCCAGAAGGAATTTTTTATCTAAAACTCAAACTAACCGCTATCCTGCTAGTCCGATCATTTTAAAATCCTTTTCGTCTGTCGCCATCTGAAAAATGTTGGTGTCCTATTAGGGCATTAGGAACATTCAATCAGCGATCAGATGTTATAAGAGTCGATCCATCTCATTTATGTTTTTCCTACGAGGAAAAGCTATCTAAGCCGGTCTCAAATTCTTCGATTGTCAGATGGATTTTGGAGAGAATAATTAAGCTTTGTTATGAGATAGCCTCACCGGATCAAATTAATCTCTCCCTTATTAAAGCCGATGACGTTAGAGGTATGGCTACTTCTTTCGCTCTTTTTGAGGGTTCGTCGTTAGATGAGATCATGCAGGTGGCAGGAGGGAAATGTGAATACACCTTTACATCCTTTTATCTCAAGGACCAGAGTGCAGCAGCTTCCTTCTTTCGTAACATTTCCACTTTTAACTAAAAAAAGCCGAAGACTATTTACCAAGCACTTCCCACCATTTTCGTTAGGACTTTGCGTCTGTGGTAAATGGTGAGAGTCTTCTGTTGGTTTTTATTTATTTCTTTAAGTTCAAGTTGTTCTTATTTGCTAATCACGGTGTGATTGAGCTAAATGCTCTATTAGGTTATGTTGTTAACATTTGGATAAGATTGGTTTAATTTTATCCTTGTTTGTTAACTAAAAAAGCCGAAGACTATTTACCAACACTTCCCACCATTTTCGTTAGGACTATGCATCTGTGAGAAATGGTGAGAGTCTTCTTTTGGTTTTTAGTTATTTCTTTAAGTTCAAGTTGTTCTTATTTGCTAATCACGGTGTGATTGAGCTAAATGCACTTTTAGGTTATGTTGTTAACATTTGGATAAGATTGGTTTAATTTTATCCTTGTTTGTTAACTAAAAAAGCCGAAGACTATTTACCAAGCAGTTCCCACCATTTTCGTTAAGACTCTGCGTCGGTGAGAAATGGTGAGAGTCTTCTTTAGGTTTTTATTTATTTCTTTAAGTTCAAGTTGTTCTTATTTGCTAATCATGGTGTGATTGAGCTAAATACACTATTATGTTATGTTATTCATTGGGATAAGATTGGTTTGATTTTTATCCTGGTTTATTGATTCTCTAATCTCCTCCCACCTTATGTGGACAGGGGGCACTGACCAAATCTACGGGTTTAGCAAGTAGTGATTGAACGGTAATGGATGTTTTTGTGGTGTAATAACAACCCCCCACAGACCCCCCTTGCGGGTTGGTCTGTTGTTTTATTAACCACTATAAAAACATACTTACCATTCAATCACTACGACCCGGCCTCAACCACCCCGCGTGGTAAGATTTGAGAATCAGACTTGAAATATTTTGCACTTAAATTTAGAAAAGTGAATCTGTTTCCTATTCAGGCTCTAATGCACATGCGCGAGCGCGCTTAGCGACAAGCGTCACTATGAGGAGAGTATAGACTGGTGCCAGTCTATACCTGATGGTAGCCTGGAGATGGGACTCAACCAGTAGCCTGGTTGAGGGTCCATAGGAATAGGATTAGGCATGGGGAGGTGTGTATGCAGGCATAAAAATCTTATTCTGATAGCAAAATGCAGATAATTGATTTAGCAAGTAGTGATTGAACGGTAAGTATGTTTTTATAGTGGTTAATAAAACAACAGACCAACCCGCAAGGGGGGTCTGTGGGGGGTTCACAGTGTTTTCCCACTAGAACCTGTAGAACAAGTGAAAGGTTCCAAGTAGGAAGGGGTTTCTTAAAGAGGGGGGGGCGGGGTGGTTTGGTTGAGAATTACCGATACCTCTAATGAGGTCAGGAAAATGTTTCTGAACTTGTACCGACAGATCAATAAGATACTGGACAAAGGAATTAAGAGCAAAATAATAGGATCTGATAGTGTTAAATGAAAGTTTCTTCTGGTCAAAGAGGAAAACCAGAAAATCAGTGACTTGAGTTACAGAGGCCTCAGAGGTCACGATAGAATGGTCTGAGCACCATTCTTTGAAAAACTAAAATCGAGCTTTATAAATGTTTCAAGTGGAAGATCCGAGAGATTTCTTCAAAAGTTCTTGAGATCTGACTGAAAAGATTGACGAAGAAGGGGGCAGCTCGACAACTTCCAGACTGACAGGTGAAAGATTTCTGGATTTTGATGGAGAATCCTGCTTCTGTTATGGGACAATAGATTGTGGGAGACAGGAAGAAGCAGAGGGAGATCTACAAGAAGATTCAGGAGATCCGGAAATCACAATTTTGTCGGCCAAAACGGAACTATCAGTAGGACTACACAATGATGTTGTCTGATCTTTCTGAGAACCAGAGGAATATGAATCGTCGGGGGAAAGGTGTAAGCGAACATGTTGTCCCAAGACTGAGCTAGAGCATCTACTGAAAGAGCCATGGGTTCCGGAAAGGGAGACATGAAGGTGGATATCTTTCTGTTCTTGAGGGTAGCAAACAAGTCTATGTGGGGATGACGGAACTGAAGAAAAATTGACTGGGCTACTACCTCTTTCAACTCCCATTCTGTTTCTGAGATCCTGGAAGGGCGAGATAACTGGTCGGCCTGAAAATTCAGTTTGCCTGGGACATGGGATGTTCGAAGAGAAATGTTGTGGCACCACTGAAGCATGATCATGGACTCTCGACAGAGAGAGACAGACCTGGTCCCTGTTGTTGATTGATGAATGAGACCACTGTGAAATTGTCTGATCTGATAAGAATTGACATACCGAGAATCAAGAGTTCCCAATGAACTAGGGCATGGAAAACAGCCCACAGTTCTAAAAGGTTGACATGGTAGGAAGATTTTGTGAGGGACCAGGTTCCCGACATCTTCCTGGAATCCCAAATGGCTCCCTACCCCTCCAGGTATGCATCTGTGAAGATAATTGCCTGAGGGGTTGGAAGATGTAGAGGAACTCCTAATAACAGGGACTGACGGTCTTTCCAAAACCGGCAATGAGTCATGAGAGAGAACTTGATGAGAATTGGAAGATCCAGAGAATCTAGAGACTGATTCCAATGGGCCATAATATAAAACTGGAAGGGTCTTCCCATCAAAGGAGCCCAAGGAATCACTTTTTACTGAAACCATGAGGCCTATGATTTTGAGAAAGGATCTGGCCATAACTAATTGGCCTACCTTAAGAGCCTGAATTGTGGACATCAATGTCTGGACATTGGGAAGGGAGGGAAATAACTTCCCCAGAGAGAAAGTTGCAGGACATGTACCGATGAAGAACAGTCAGTGACGCTCGACAGATATAGACTGACCTGGAACACCCCACCCTCTGATGATAGAAGAATGAGACTACTCTGAAATGTTTGATCGGATAAAGATTAAGACAGAGAATGAGGGGTTCCCAATGAACTAGGACATGGAAAAAATACCCACAGTTCTAAAAGGTTGACATGAAAAGAAGATTCTGTGAGGGACCAGGATCCTGAAAACTTCAGGAGTCCCAGAAGGTGCCCCATCCTTGCAGGGATGTATCTGTGAAAAATATGGCCTGAGGAGATGGTGAATGGAGAGGGACCCCAAATAACAGGGATTGACTGACTTTCCAAAACCGGCAATGGTTCATGAGTTGAAATTGATGAAAATCCAATGATTCAGAAATCTAGACTGATTCCAGTGGGTCATAAGATAGAACTGGAAGGGTCTTTTCATCAGAGAAGCCCTAGGAATCACGTTCTATACCTAAACCATGGGGCCTATGAATCTGAGGAAAGATCTGGCCGAAACTAGCTGGCCTACCTTGAGAGGTTGAATTGTGGATACCATTATCTGGACATTGGGAGGTATGGAAATAACTTCTCCTGAGAGAGGTCGCAAGAGACCTCCAGGTGGGTAAAAACACAGACCATAGGAACCTTTCTATAAAAAGATATTAAGTATAAAAACTTTGCAACCAGTAAGACAAATAGGGAAAGACCCCCCCCCCCCATTAAGGATGATTATAAATCAATCCTGATTACAAAATGAAGTGTGCACAGCAGTTTTGTAACACAACAAAAATACTAAGCCACTCAATTCACTGTGTGCTATAAGTCACCTGACTTAGATATCTCAGAAAATTTTAACCTATTCATTCCCATGGTGTGTGGGTTCCCTAGTAAACAAGGTTAGCAGAGATACATCCCTCCATTGGGTAGTCTTGATAGTATCTCTTTAACTCTAAAGCAGTCATTGCTCTAGGGAACCGGTTCCTCTATTCCTATAGAGTACATATAAACGAGTCTGTGAGCATGTGCACTTATGCTACTAAGCATGTGACCGAGTCCAAGCCGTCATTAATTAATTTTCTGTATTATAGGAAACACACCTAACTTTTATCTCAACAAATCCTATTCATTCCATAATCTTGTGGAGCTACATCCACATTTGATTTTTCATGAATGTCACAGAACTTGCAGTCTTTGTTGAACAAGTCATGTACTTTATGTAAAATGGTTATAATTTACGTGGATATGAAACAGAAGGAGTTTTTGTGACTACAAAGAAAATGGCGTCCTCAATCAGCTTTGCGGTACAATTAATCAAGGTGAAGTCAAAATCTCTGATCCTATTTTAGCCACGGAGGCTTGTTCCTACATAAGGTATACTATATACTGGTTTGGAACATCTCCTACATAAGGTATCCTACATGACATATGTAACATACCGGTTGAGAAGTTCTTGGATCAATTAAGAGTTTTGACTAGGTACGTATTTCCGAGCATCATTCTTTCCTACATAAGGTATACTACATACCGGTTTGGATCGAATCCTACATAAGGTATCCTATATAACTATGTAATATACCAGTTGGGAAGTTATTGGATCTAAAGTTATTGGATCTATTAAGAATGTGACAGTGGTGCAAACAGGCGTGGTGGACCGGATGAATACCACAAGGATACACCACGATCATCCCCTGAAGAAAAGCGAGTGGTCCTTCTAAGGACCGTTACTAACCAACTAACATGAAACTCGCAATTACTTCATGATGATCAGTCATGGCAGTCATATTACAATAAAGACAAGACGATCATATTAATTCGCGATTCGGTCTTCGCATTAAAATTTCACATATCAGATACCCTGGTATTAGCGCCATTTTTGCAGGCTAATTTAACATTACTAGCAATGGGCCATGAAACCTTTTTACCTTTCATTTAATATCTTGCAAAAATCACTTGAGATGTTATGTTTTCTAATACCGGGCGGGGTTATTCGATACAAGTTTTTTTTATGGCCTTAGTTTCATGAAAAATGTAAACATTGCGTTGCTATGGGATATCCTCTTTAGTGTGTCGTAAATTGGCAAATGTCGAACGATCTCGGAATGCCCGGATGTTCAAAATTACGATACTGATTTGAATCCTCGTAATCACATAACCCTCTTTTGTTAGATAGGCTATTAAGCCTGTGTCAGATTATCGGGTTTACTTGATTTGTAAATCTAGCGAGAAACTTGCGTTCACTTGTGAGAAAATTTATCATATATATGACTGGTTATATTGTAATGTAGGTGACCAACATATAATGATCCAAAACGTAATGTGATGTTCGAGAAAAATTGCTTGAACGCCCAATAATTAAACTGGGTAGCCCGCTTCTAATGTTAGCAAGCCAGCCAGTGGCAAAGTAAATCTCCATTTGGAGGCGCTGACGAGAAGCGTAGATCGCATTGCCGAATTTCTGATTCCAGGATAACTATATCCAAGTACTCGCTCAAGATACTTCATTAAAATTTGCTTTAACCTTATCTGATCAGATAATATCACGTGATTTTGATTTATATATTTTAAAGATGACATTTATGTCAAGTTAGGATTAATTTTGATGAAATAAACAATCTTTATTAAAGGATAAGCAATATTTAGGCTGTTCAATTTAATAATTTCACTTCTGCGAATGATGTTTTAAGGTACACATTAAGCATAGCCACGAGGTGACAAGATTTGTGGTGGCGAGTTTTCGTGGTATCTTCAGACGTTAAGATATGTTTAAAAATTCAGAGGAAAACAACGTGACTACGTTTTATCCTTGTATATAGTGCGCACACATTTGTTAGAACGTGTAAATTGAGCATAAATGTGCAGCCTATTTATGGGTTTATAAGTAAATATGCCACTCCCACATTTGCTGGTTCAAGTACTCATTCAGATTCAACTTATTTCAGTTGCAACTTATGACTAATAACTTCGAGAGTTAAATGGTTAATATTTTGATAGCAAACACTACAAACTTTGATGACCAAGCTTTACTATATCAGAGATGTGTGTCGATCCAAGTGTTTTAGTAGCAAGCGTAGCCCTTGGATCACGAAAGTTCTTGACTATCAGAACCATTTATTAGCCTAAGATGGGTTTTTTTCTACTTAATGTATAATCTAATCTCTCACCATTTTGGAAATTCTTTCTGCGGGTACTTAACTCGGGCGAAATTGTATATATAGAGCACGTACCAAGGCTATGATGGATCATTCTATTGGCTCTCAATTGATTAATTGTTATAGTCAAATATAACATTCTGCTTGCAAATGAACTATTACTCATGGAAATCATCTGAAAGCCTACCAGAAGTTGGGGAGAACTAACCTAGTTAGAAAAAATTTCTCTCCCAAAGGGGTGTATAAACTGTGAAATGTTTTGTCTGAACATGTTGTTTCCACACCAACTCTTAAAACATTTGAAAATGGTTTAGGTAGGCTTTGGCATAGTCAAGAGGCAATGCATGACTACACCATACATGCAACCCATGACCAGAAGTGACGGCACAGGCATGGAGATAAATGAAGAAGAGATGAACATAAGGCCTAATTGTCCTGTGCTCAGTATTATTACCTAGATTATAACTCTCAATTTTTATGGTATAGCAACTGATTATAATTAAACTTCTGGTTTAGGTATGCCAAATCAACTCACTTCTGTTGTTTTGCTGGTATTGTTTATGTTTCTAAATCATTTTGACAATTTAAATGCCCTATTTCAGGGGCTCTTATTTTTAAATCTTTAATTCTTTATTAGTCGTTCTTAGTGCAATGACTGAACCATCCAATTATCCTCATCCTTTTAAACCTTGTGTACACCCAACTCTTCGCATTTATCTTCTAGGAATAATTTAATTTTTTCTTATGATCCTAGCACTTCTTTTGTCATTTTGATTTCACTAGATTTTGTTTTGCTCCTGAATCTTCTCATGTATTAGTCGCTTCCTATCAGCCTCCATCTTTCGACCTGTTCTCTCAAAAAATTGGAATCAATCTGCAAATCAGTGTGTCAGTCTTTATTATTTTTAATGTGAATAGTGGTTTGCTATCTTTTAGTATCATATCTGGCCTGATTTATTTTTCACATAGTTTTTCAGTCTTTCTTTTCTATCAGTAGGATCCCTCGCCATGATGAAGCATATTTATGGGCGAATGTAAGCTTGTCACAATAATAAAGTTAGTCTACATAAGGTATCTCCTCTAATCTTTTTTGTCTTATCAAGACTTACACCTCTCCTTTCTCGAGTTCAGTAGAAATTTTTATCTTTTTATTTGTTTAGTGATATGTCTATTTCTGTTATTGTCATATGGAGCTGTTTTCTCTGCCTTATCTATTCAAGCCTATTTTTATTCTTCTAAATTCTAACTTTCCCAGGCATTATTAAATAAATTCGTCAAGGGGGCCTAACCGGGATGATTGGGTCATTGCCTTCTCATGGATTGTGGAATATGGTTTTTCCTTTCACCCTTATGTGTGGTTTCAATCCTTTGTCCTTATCCATCATTGATCTGGTCACAGGTTTGATGGACTTCTTTCCTGTTTAATAATCTGATGAAGATATTAACAATTGGGCTCATATCATACTAGCTTTGTTTTAAAATTAGATTTGTAAAATAAGATTCTGCAGATTTATTCTGGTCCTAGCTGTCATGCTTAAGCGCTTCTATATAATCTCTATTCTATAGGTAGCAGATTTCCTACATATAAGGTACAATCAACATAGTCATTGAATCCCCCTTTTTTCTATCAAACCATGTTGGTCTCCTCTGACATTAGTCCTGCTTCTGTTCCTGATCAATAATTTTCTGCTCTTTTCAAGTAGGATACAGTGGAGGAATGGTAGAATCCAAAGACTTTAAGGATTATGAGGTGCTGGCAGATCATCTTTTATAGGGTCTAGGCTCTTATCTTCAACTCATATATTTATCCTTTTCTGACAACTTCCAAAAAATTCACACTTCGTGTCCTTATGATTTAATACTAATTCTGTTGTATATTTTGAAATTATTTTCTCTGGAACCCATGGCTGCTTTATTGCTGTTTGAGACAACGATGACTTAGTCAAATTGTTTTATAATATTCAACTCTTCCTGATATGTTGTCTCAGAAATGGAGTTCATCGAAGAAAGCAATAATATGGACATGGAGTCATTTTGGCCAGTCATCACTGGTCTCATCAAGGATAAGGGACAGTGTATTCTGATATTTCCATACATACAGAATTGATCCTAACTGGATCCGGGTTCTTTTACTTACATCATGGCCAGTCTGGGATTCCTCTGGCTTGGAAGGTTCCTTAATTGTGTTAAAATTTGGGCCGAATGGAGTAAGTTTTGTGTACGAAGGTCGAGTCTGGTAATTCAGAATTTTGTCCTTCACCATGACCGCATACACTGCATTTTCATTCGCTGGGTGTCCTTGGTACCAATTCACCAGTTTATCCATCTGCCGTCCTTTTTTATGTCTTCTTACGTGTTTGGAGGAGGGGATCGCTATAGAATTTCCTCTCGTTCTTGTGTCTATGGAATCAGATAAAGTAGTCTTATTCCCTCTTCAATACTCTGGAATATCGGAGAATGAAGAGATAGTATCTCTCACAAGCCAGCTATCTGCTCATGCAGTCATTTCTATAGTAGTGACTATCATCAACAAGCAGGGCAGTTGAGGTTATCATATTTTGTCTGGAGTCTTGGTCCTCCTCCCGCGGTGGAGATGTCAGGAAATCTTTCAGCATCTCACATTCCAGGTAGAATGATTTTCCTTGTAGCTCATTTATTACATCCCATTAAGTTTCTACTCAGTATAGTGTCAAGATCTGATGTTCATATTCTTCCTCCAGGCTAGGCTCTGGTGGTAGATGCTCTGGCCCAGTCATAGACTTCACATTTTGTTTAGATATCTTCAATTTAACTTTCTAGTGCCAATTGTCTTTAAGAACTTTTATCAGCGGTTTCTAGTACAATTGTCTTTAAGAACTTTTGTCAGCAGAATATATTATCCCTTTAATCACTCCTGCTTGGCCCAATGAGAGTTATTGAGTGGATCTCGTAGTCCTCTTTGTGGAAATCCAAAGAGTCTTCCCAATTTTTGCGGATTTTCTATCTCGTTTAACAGCAGCTTTCATTTCATCATTCCACAAATCTTCAATATGTATATATGGTATTTTCCAAGGGACACGTTTTTCAGAAATTGATATTTTTGTCTGAACTTTAGTATTCTTAATCAGTTCAAACTATCTGTTACAGGAGACTTTACCATAGTATATTTAAGGTTTTCAAATGGTTATAAGAACAACACATTATCACGCCCGATTCTGCATCCCATCATCAAGTCATAGATTCATGGGATATTTTTTGATGACTTAAATCTCTGTATGCTGGGGTGGTGTTATCGTTTTCCCTAGCATCTATCCTTCTTTATTTTCTAGAAGCCGGTTTGAGAGTTATTAAGTATTTACATCATTTATCCATGGTACAGGTATTTTTAGGGTATAGCGCAAAGACAAATACCTATAATAAGTTCCTCTATTAATTCATGTCTTGGGTCTATCTGTTTAATTGTATAATTCTGAAATCATTCTTTTTCTACTAGCCGCCGCATTTGTTAGATGGCATTCGGATATTCATATTCTTTTTGTGAATGATCTTTTCTAGGTGGTAGGAGATCTGGCTTCATTCCTTGCCCTTGAAGAGATCTTATGTATATAAAACCTAATTAATTGTTTTCAATCCTTTCCAAAACTATACCCAATTTAAAAGATCTTTTTTGAAACACTGTTCAGATTACTTATGCAAATTTGTTTAGTAAGCGCATATCTCATCAACTGGATTACAGACACCATTAGTCGACACTAGAATGTATCGCCAGGAGACACTCAGTAAGTGTTAAGGCACACAATGTTAATGGTATGGCCTTCTCCTTCGCATTCTATGCAGATCTACCATTCAGATTACTTATGCGAAATTGTTTTGTAAGCACGCATCTCATCAACTGGGTTACAGACACCATTAATTGACACTAGAATGTATCTCCAGGAGTCACTCAGTAAGTGTTAAGGCACACAATATTCATGGTATGGCCTTCTCCTTCGCATTCTATACAGATCTATCAGTGGAAGACATTATGTAAGTTGCAGTATAAATGTCAGAGTCTACATTATTTTTATCTGAAAGATCAGATTCAATTCACAATCTGACATTTCTAGTTTCGCCACTCAAACCTAGGCTCAATTGCCTAGATTCTTTAGTCAGCCGTCTTCTTCACCATCTCATGTCTGTTTTTAAATTCTCTTTGCTAAGATTTTCTAATTATCATTATTTTATTGTATTTTATTCCAGCACTTCAGGGATTTGGTTGGTTTGAGTATTTTTTGTGATTAACCTTTCATTCCTACTTTGAAATTTAGCAACCCACCTAGTATTTGGGCTCTGACCAATTCTATGTTTTAGCAAACAGTGAATTGAGTGGCTTAGTATTTGACCCGGACGTATATACTGGTCTGGCGTTTTGTTAGCTTACTAAAATACTTACCACTCAATTCACTGTGGCCCATCTCAGCCACGTCGCGTCGTTAAATTGCAAATCATTATTAAAAATTTGTGGAATTAATTAATGACGGCTTGGACTCAGTCGCATGCTTAGTAGCATAAGTGTGCATGCTCACGGACTTGTTTATGTTCTCTATAGGAATAGAGGAACCGGTTCCCTAGAGCACTGACTGCTTTAGAGTTAAAGAGATACTATCAAAACTACCCAATGGAGGGATGTATCTCTGCTAACCTTGTTTACTAGGGAACCCACACACCATGGGAATGAATAGGTTAAAATTTTCTGAGATATCTAAGTCAGGTGACTTATAGCAAACAGTGAATTGAATGGTAAGTATTTTAGTAAGCTAACAAAACGCCATACCAGTATATATGTCTGGGTCGTTATACACCATAATACAATAAAATAAATTAAGAAGACCTTATAACGAGAGGAGGTAAGAAGCCTACCAATGAAAGATATACTAGTATGGTACCTAATATCTGAATAAAGAAAGCTATAAATCAAGAATAAAGGCTAAAAAATCTCAATATTCAAATTAGGACTAGGCTGATAATAGTTAGGATGTTGATAGTTAAGATATTTCTTGAGTTATCTCAGTATAAGTCCAAAGTGTTCAAGAGTCTATTTAAATAATATAGGATGTGACAATAAGATCAGATAAAGACTGCCAAACTTTGATTTATACTGTTAGAAAGTAATGTTTCTTGAAGTAATGTCTCTTTAATCGAGTGAAAGGCGATGTATCTTAGTTATAAGAGTTATATCCCTATTCTAACCCCTTCCTGAGAGAGGTAACTGGTGTTGATTTCTACTGTCCAATCTCTACCACTATCTTCGTATGGAGAAATAAGCATCATAGAAGTATGGCCGTTGATTTCTACTATTCAATCTCTGCCACTATCTTCGTATGGAGAAAAAAACATCATAGAAGAATGGCTGTACTTATTAAAAGTTGTAGACATTGAAACATTATAGATAAATTTATTTAAAGTGTTTTAACTAGATTTAGTGACAAATAGAAATCCCATAGTAAACCTATGGGAGGGGTGAGAGTCCAACTATAGCCAGATAGAATCAGCTTCAAATTTTAAGGCCTCTTCTTTCAAAAAGTAGGGGAAAAAAGGAATGAAGTCTTGGTTGCTACAACAAGATCATGTAATAGCTATCAGCTAATGAGGTTGTCATTGTGCTTAATGACCTACTCAGTGGCACTGGGTATTGGATTAACCCTCTTCTTGCCTCATATTGAGATATAGCATTCAAGTGAATTACTATGGATCTCATCATTAGAGAGAGTATTGAGATTCCTGAAGAAGCCTTCAGTCACTCTGTAACCACAATACCCAGCAAACATTGGCTGTAAAAAATTCATCCTACTATGCTTCCCTTCAGAGAAGGAAAGAGCAATAGTAATGCAAGGAGGTAGGTTGTAATGTAGTAATAACTGTAATTTTGCAAATGCTTTAACTGAAAACATTCATCAGGTCTCAAGTGGGGTTGATTAACCCTTAAACACTCAAATTTGGTCAAAATTTTTTAATTTTCTCATTGAAATTGTCCATTGTAGACCAAGAGAAGACTATTTTTGAAAATTTACCATTGGTCTACAAATGGACATTTCTCGAGACCATTGCAGAAGCCGTTTTTGGCTGATATGAGGGTTAAAGGGTTAAAGTTCTCATATCCCCTTAAATATAGACACTTTTGCACGAGATATGTGATGCCTGGTGATTTCTGTTCAATTTACCCAGACTGCAATATTACCCAGCATGCAATGCTGCCAAGCATGCAACGCCGTGCCTCCATAATCATTGTAACTATTGGTCGCCATATTCGTTTAGTCTATTGTCTGCGCAAGCCAGGATTTCTCAAACAAAACCAACCCGCTTGCACGTGCAAATAGTCATTTGTCCGCCAGCTCTGGAAGTGTTAACATGCACGTAGGACGTATTCACTGCAGTATATTCCACAGTCTGTATTTCAATGCTGTTCAGAGAAAGTGTGTCAATTTCCAGGAGAAAACACGAGAAAGCTTTTATATACTTTGAAAATGATTTGCGTGAAAGTTGTTGCTATCAATAACAGCACCAGCATTCAGTAGAATTATTGTCAAAATAATTAGTAGATAATGCGATTACTACCTGCTACCAATTTGATACTAATTTGAATGAACATTGTTGCTGCAAGAGGTTTCAGTCTGTATGTTCTAAAATAATCATCATTATTTCACTCAACATAGGTTTTTGTTGAGATCCTCATGGTATGAGGAAGAACATGTATAATTTTAAAGGACAGGTTCTGTCCACTATAATTGATCCCATAGGGACCAACGATGTAGATTGGTGATTCCAAATTCTGAGTTGTTTTTATGCTAATTCGAATCACCATACTCCCTGTCATGGCAACCCTTCTATGACGTCTTAATAAACATCATCAAATGATGTCACACTGACTACTACGTCCGCTCCTTTTACATCAATTGAAATCAGTTAGCCAAAATTGTATGACTTACCTGTACAGGTATCTACAAGTGTCACCATTGCAACACCCAGTTTTCCCAACGCATAAGGCTAAGCAGACATATTTGAATCATACACATTTGATCGAATTGCTCTTAATGGATAACCAAATCCAATTTAATTTTCTCTGATGAGTATAAGTAAACAAAGTACAAAATGCCATAAATCCGAATCACTCCACTTAAGGTTATTCTATGACAATAGACACCTATGTCCACCAATGCGAATTATACAACCAAAACCCGAAATATTGGAATCCTCAAGCCACATGAATGTTGTCGCAGTCAGATTGACAACTAATCAACGCTGAGAAAAATTTCCGGTTACGTTTGTAGTTTTTGACAGTTACACTAGCCGTCAGAAACAACAATCAAAACTGTAATGGTTACATGAAAAGATATCTAACGGTTACACTAATCCAACAATCTAAAAATCTGTTTACACAAAAAATATTTCTGGTTACAACAATAAAAAAATCTGGTTACACAAAACACAATTCTGGTTACAAAATGAAATTTTTGGTTACAAATTCAACATTTCCGGTTACAAAGTAGAAAAGCTGGTTACACATAACCAGATTTTCCTCATTCTGGTTACACCCAAGGAGCAACTGTAACCGGGACCAAGAGTATTAAAGCAAGTGCAGAACAGAGCACTGACATTCGGATTTGGATCCAACTGATCCAGCATAAGAAAACCATAAGAAGAAGAGTTCCTGACCAGTTGAAATATTATTTCACTCAACACTCGCTATGTATTTGCAGTGCAATTTACTGTAAGTTGTTGCTGAATAAGGCACCAACAACATTATCAAATTGTTGTCCATAGTTCCATTGTTCATATGACGTTCAATATTGCTATCTAAGTTGAGTGAGTATATGCCCAAAATTCGCTTTGCCTACGGGAAGGAAATATTTAGTCAAGCTAGGATATGTACGTTTCTGCTCGATCAATGCATTTCAATCAACTGCACAATCCCACAACAAACTTAAGTGCTGTTTGCTAATCATTCAGTCTTTGCGAGAAAGCATATGTAGGGCATAGGCCTATGCTCAATCTACCTATATAGTAAAATATTGACTGCATGTGCATGGATAACAATTCTACAATGTTGCTTGTGCCATAGTAATCAGCAACTTTCAGTCAAATTCCTCTTCAAATCAGTAGCGAGTGTAGACTGAAAATTATAATGGTTATTTTAGACTGAAAGTTGTTGCAGCAACAATGTTCATTCAAATTAGTATAAGATATGTTGCAGGAAGTCATCGCATTATGTACTAATTATGTTGACAATAATTTAACTGAATATTGTTGCTGTCATTTATAGCAACAACTTTCACGCAAATTATTGTCAAAGTATATAAAAGGTTTCTCCTATATTCTCCTGGAAATTGACACACTTTCTCTGAACAGTATTGAAATACAGACTGCCGAACGTACTGCTGTGAATACGAATTACATGCATGCCTACACTTCCAGAGCTGGAGGACAAATGACTATTTTCACGTGCAAGCGGGTTTGTTTTGTTTGCGAAATCTTGGCTTGTGCAGACAATAGACTAAACGAATATGGCGTCCAATACTTACAACGATTATGGAGGCAGGGTATTGCATGCTGAGTAGCATTGCACGCTGTGTAGCATTGCACTATTGGTAAATTGATCAGAAATCAACTGGCATGTCATATCTCGTGCAAAAGTGTCTATATTTAAGGGGATATGAGAACTTAAAGGCCATTGATTGCAGTATTGTTTTGTGATATTGATTAATGATATTTACTAGGATTAAGGATTAGCCATATTGATTAATGATATTTACTGAGTTATTGATTAAGCAATATTGACTAATGATATTGTTATTGGTTTGATTGGCCTATATTGAATCCTTAATCTTAAGGTTCCATTCAGGACATATCTTAAGGGGGGGATTTATTTTCAGTCTATTGCGCCATTGCCGCTAACTTACCCAGTTTTTATGTTAGTACTGATTTATACTCCTCGGTGAAGAGAGGTAAAGAGCAAAGGAGATTGTCCATGTTTCCAACGAGAATGAGGTAGCATACAGCGAAGGTGTTAACCCAGTTCTCCAGTTAAGTAGTTCCGAGTGCTAGCCGCTACGCTAAACCGCCTGCTGGATTAATGATATTTACTAGGGTTATTGATTAACAATATTGATTACTCTTATTTATTAGGTTTATTTATTAATTTTATTGATTACGGGTATTTATTAGGGATATTGAATAGCAGTATTGATTAGAGTTAACCATTCTGATATTGTTTTGCGTTATTGATTATATATGTTATCGATAGTGATTGATACTACCCCTTAGGCTTATTGATTACTGGTAATGATTATTGACTACCACTAGTGAATCACCATTTAACGTCCAAGCTGGCTAACACCAGCCTTTGCAGGGGTCTTGTTAGACGTCCAATTACAGGCCATTTTTGAAAAATTACCGCTGAAATGACTGACTTAGTTATCGAGCTAGTCATTCCAATGATAAATATAAAAAAACCCACTCTTTTCTTGGCTTGTAAATAGACTATCAACAAGGCCACGGCAAAGGCAGATTTTGATTGGCTTAGCCATTAAAGGGTTACATTTTTAGCTCACCTGGCCTGAAAGGACAAGTGAGCTTATGCCATGGCGTCCATCGGCTGTCCGTCCATCCGTCTGTCAAATCGCGTCTTCTCCTTAACGGTTGGACCGATTTCAACCAAATTTGGCAGAAATGATCCTAAACTATAACCCTCCAGACAATTTTTCAGAATTTTGACTGATCAATTTTTTGGGTGAAAATCTTTGATTTTATTAAAAACCTACCGGAAATGGTCAAAATGCTATTCCTCCTTATCTGCTTGATGTATTTCAACCAAATTTGACTAGATGCATTCTATGGTGGTAGACTCTAGAATTTCTTTTCAGAGTTTTGATTGATTAATTTTTTTGGGTGAAAATCTGAGAATTTATGAAAAACTACCGGAAATGGTCAAAATACTACTCCTCCTTAGCTGCTTGACATATTTCAACCAAATTTAACTAGATGCATTCTATAGTGGTAGGCTCTAGAAACTCTTTTGAGAATTTTGACTGATCAATTTTTTTAGTGAAAATCTTAGATTTTATGAAAAATCGACCGGAAATGGTCAAAATGCTACTCCTCCTCAGCTGCTTGACAAATTTCAACCAAATTTGACTAGATGCATTCTATGGTGGTAGGCTTGAGATTGTCTTTTCAGAATTTTGATTGATCAATTTTTTTGGTCAAAATCAAATATTTTATGAAAGATCTACCGGAAATGGTCAAAATGCTACTCCTCCTTAACTGCTTGACATATTTCAACCAAATTTGACTAGATGCATTCTATGGTGGTAGGCTCTAGAACATCTTTTTCAGAATTTTGATTGATAAATTTTTGGGTGAAAATCTAAGATTTTATGAAAGATCTACTTGAAATGGTCAAAATACTACTCCTCCTTAGCTGTTTTACATATTTCAACCAAATTTGACAGGATGGATTCTATCGTGGTAGGCTCTTGAAAATGTTTTCAGAATTTTGATTGATACATTTTTTTGGGTGAAAATCTGAGATTTTATGAAAAATCTACCAGAAATGGTCAAAATGCTACTCCTCCTTATCTGCTTGACATATTTCAACCAAATTTGACTAGATGCTTTCTATGGTGGTAGGCTCTAGAACTTCTTTTCAGAATTTTGACTGATCAATTTTTTTGTTGAAAATCGGATATTTTATGAAAAATCTACTGCAAATGGTCAAAATGCTACTCTTCCTTAGCCGCTTGGCATATTTCAATCAAATTTGACTGGATGCATTCTATGATGGTAAACTCTAGAGCTTCTTTTCAGAATTTTGATTCATTAAATTTTTGGGCTAAAATCTTAGATTTTATGAAAAACTTTCTGAAAATTGTCAAAATGCATCCCCTTCTTAACCGCTTCAAGGATTTCAACAAGATTGTGCTGGAAATACCCTATGTCAGTAGGCTGCAGATACTGTATTCAGAATTTTGATTGGCGAATCTTTTTTTTGGGTGAAAATCTTAGATTTTTATGAAATATTTACTGGAAATTGTCAAAATGCATCTCCTCCTTAACAATTTGGCAGATTTTAACCAAATTTGACTACAGTGCTAAAATCTGTCCCTTCTATTTAGAATTTTAATTGCCCAATTTTTCCAGTGGTCATCTGTTTCAACGTAAAGAATCATGTATATTTAAATGAAAGTGTTTCAAATGCTAATGGTCCAAGGTGAGCATCACAGGCCCTTGGGCCTCTTGTTAATTGGATGCATCGCAATTGACCTATCCAGTTCTAGCTATGCCCCACCCATCTCTAAGCTCCACACACACCACACTCGTGGTGGGATCGATCGATCTCTGAACTTCCTGACTATCAATTTCCAGAAAACTATGCAGGTAAGCTGTTGAATACTTTGAAACTAATTTGACTGGTTGCTGTTGCTGCCATAGGCAGCAACAGCACCCAGTTAGACTAGTTTCAAAATATTCAACAGCGTATTTATTAACTAGTAAAGACATACAATTCGTACAATGTGTCGGACTATTAAGCGTTAAAGACGGACTATTTTGAATCATTCATGATGTCATGATTAAGACATCAGCATACACGCTACTTCGTTGATTATGACGTCATATGATGGATGGATAAACTTGGAATGGTCCATCGCTAGTCCAGAGAAGCCTACTGCTTTAGCTGTCATTATGTCAATGTCATTGTCATTCCAAAACGGAAATGATCGGTTAACAACAGAATCACAAACTGAACATAATATACCCATCATGTAGAACATGATTAGTGCATGGAAATAGGAGCTTTTGTCCACATTGTTTGCGCGATACGCAGGAGAAATTAATTAGTGTTCTGTAGGATGCATCTACACGCTTAACCATGGATTGGGCATATACAAGCCAAGGGAGATAACTGTTGTCCAAAAAGAATAGCCATCCACAGGCGAGGTCATTTTATTTTTGTAAACTTTTCACAATTATTACTGGCTTGTCAATCCTATTTACCGTAAATCTTTAACCCCCCCCCCCCCCAGAGACCACCAATGTTTTATGAGGTAAGAAATATTGTACTTAATATTTTAAAATAAACTTGACCGGGAGCTGATGCTGCCTATGTCAGCAACTATTTGAAGTTTTAAAGAGCTTGTAGAAGAAAGACTGGTGTACATTTTAGAAAATAATGTTGCTAATAACGGTTTCTGTTTTAGACAACAATAACCGACAACATTGGTTTAAAATAAACACCGGTTATTGTAGTAAAGATAAATAAATTTAGAAAACTAACCTACTTATTTGGCAGTTTGACCATTTAACCCTCAAATTTTTTCAAGAAAATTTAAAGAAATTATTTTTTTTAATTCACCACTAGAATGACTGGCTCAGTTATCGAGCCAGTCATCCCGGGTGGTAAATTTTCAATGATAGTCTTCTTAGTCTGTAAATGGACATTCTTCAAGACCACTGCAGATGCTGGTTTTGTGGCCAGCTAGAGCACTAAAGATTTAAAAACTCTTTCCCTTATGATAATGTTGTGGCTATATATAGGATATAAGAGTTACCTCCCTCGTTAAAGGCAACCAGCGATGGTCTATTACTTCAGGGAAGATGTATGATTGTACTATTGATTGTAAGTCAAGCGATAAATACTCCATGATGAGTCTAGAGCCCCGCTGCAGTACTGATTGCATCATTAATATGGACGCTAAATGACAGAATTGCCTGACCGTATATGGGGGCTGATAATTCATTACCATTGAAATCATTCATACCTCTTATAGCGAAACAGTTAACCCTTTAACTGTCTGATTGCTGCGAGTCACGGGACAATAATGTGGCTTAGCCACCAACAACTTCCAGTCAAATTATTTTCAAAATATTCATCCAGTCCAGATTTATATCCCCTGGAACATGTCTGTATAAATTCAGCACTTAACACTCAAGCTGGCTAAAACTGTCTTCAGCAGTGGTCTTAAGAAATGGCTATTTGCAGACCAAGAGAAGACTATTTTTGTAAATTTAACACTGGAATGACTGGCCTGATAAGCAAGCCCGTCATTCCAGTGATAAACTTTCTAAAATAGTTTTCTTTTAGTCTCCAAATGAACATTTTCTGTGAGAATATTGAAATTTTCATGACCCAAACTAACCATTAAATGACTAAGTATTTATACCGTGTTGGTAGTGAGGAATGGGTGGATTGCATCCAGCTCATTGACCAAACCTGGGTATATCCGTCTTACAAATATGTGTACAAGGTCTGCTTTTTCAGTGTTTGTATTAGTAAATAGTAAATATATACATACAGAAACAGAAAAGTGTTGGAACATCATCAAAATCAATCTCTCATATTATATCCAAACTTTCTACATTGGCAGGAAATCTTAGAAAATTATAGTCATCGTCAGTCATCTCGCGTCGCGAGACGTTAATATTGATTTTATCAGTTAGAGAATTGAAGAAAAAAGACGTGTTCACGCATTCACATCTAAAGTAGGAAAAGTACTGATGCAACATAATTAGCACATTCAACACTGACATTCACAAATTAGCCCTTTAATGGTCAAGCCAGCCAACGCCAACATCTGAAGGGTGTTATTGAGGAATGTCCATTTGCAGGATAAGAGAAGACTATTTTTGTAATTTTACCACTGGAATGACTGCCTCATTTATCGACCCAGTCATTCCATCAAACCGGTCATTCCATGGGTAAATTTTCAAAAATACTCTTGAATTGAATAGTCTTGAAATTCAAGTGTTTCAAGCAAGATATATAGTAAAACTGTTGAATATTTTGAAACTAATATGACTGGAACCCACTGGTGTCTATGGAGCAAGAAGCAAGATGCCTATGGCAGCAACAGCCCCCCAATCAAATTAGTTTCATTAAAATTTTCAACTGAATATTCCCCGTATAATAAAGAATTTGCTATTTGTGTTTTGCGATGTTGAAATGGTCAACAAAAATAAGTGTGTTCTGATACCCATGTGGAGCTAATGTCATGATTTGTCTTCCTTTTGTCTGTCTTGTGTAGGAGGGGGTAAGTTAATTAAAACAAAAGATGTCTTCTTTGATGGATAGCTGTCAGTGTATACGCATGAATGTCATCATGAATTTCATTAGAGGGATCTATTCCTAGCTATGCCCCACCCATTTCTAGCTATGCCACTCCCATTTCTAACTATGCCACACCAATTTCTAACTATTCCCCACCAATTTCTAGCTATGCCCCACCAATTTCTAGCTATGCCCCACTCATTTATAGATCTTCCCATTTTTTAGACATTTAGGAATCAATATTAAACTTGAAATCTGAATTCCCAGAATCTAAGCTTCAAGGTAGCTATACAGCTGTTGAATATGTTTGAAACTAATATGACTGGAGGCTGTTGGTGCCTATGGCAACAACAGCTGCCAGTCAAATTAGTTTCAAAATAATCAACAGCATGTTTATTAAATTGTAAATCTATCAGACAGAATTTGTACACTAGTGACAGTCTTAAATTTTCCTTACAGAGCTGTACGCCATTTTGATTGTGACGTCAGCTAACTGGTGACGTAATTAATTATCATATGATATACTTGAGTGACAGATTGGCTCCCTCTGTTCTCACCATCATTGATTTCTAAACCATTTCTGTCACATTGTGTATTGTTGTAATAACCCTATGTAAGCTGTCATCTCACCATAATCCTAACTCAATGTAAGCAGTTATCTACCTCGCTATAACCATTACTCTATATTTAAGCAGTCATCTCACCATTGATGTATTTTACACCTGTATCAACCCTTGAGTGCCCAAGTCAGCCACAACTGGCATCTGCCATGGTCTTGAAGAATGTCCTTGAGCATGTCAGGAGAAGACTAGTTTTAAAGGTTTATCAGTGGAATGCCTGGCTTGATAATTGAGCCAGTCATTCCAGTGGGCAATTAAACAAAGTAGTAGTCTTCTTGGTCTACAAATGGTCTTTCAGTAAGCAAAAATGTACATTATCTTGACAAGTAAAGGGTTAATGTCCATCAACTTGTACTGATATTGGTCAAGAAGATCATACTTTTTGCTTGATAAATTTGCAAGTCAAGGCACAACTTTTTATTTAAATTTACCATTGGTGTGTGACCTGCTCAGACAGCAATTTTTAGTGGTCATTCCTCAAGACCACTGCAGAGGCAGAAGATTTTGGCTGAATTTACCATTAAAATGTTTAAAAGACCATTTTTGTGTACAGATTAGAGCTATTTTCATGTCTTGCGGTTATTATCACATTTCATCACTTATGCACTAATCAAATATTTATTTCATATCATAGGCGCTGAACTTGGATTAAAATTTATGGGCAAGGTCGCTTCGCTCGCATATGAAATATAGATATGTTATCTTTCCTCTGTTACAGAAAGTTTCTACCTGTAGTTTTATCACATGTTTGTCACTTTATTGATTATTACACCTATTCTCCACTCAACAGATGCACGTATGCATGCACGCACACACGCACGCACGCACACATTCGCGCACACACACACATTCACGCACACACACACACACATGCACGCACGCACGCATGCACGCACGCACGCACGTGCGCGTGCACACACACACACACTTGAGTATCCTCTTAGTAACTTTATTACGTTCTCATGTCATAATAGCTAGACAGAAAGCTTACAATACCCTGACAGATTTGGAAATTGAGACTAACACATTAAGGCAACTGTTTAATCAAATTACTGCCCCTATATTTAGAGAATCAAGTGTCCTGCAAGCCAAACGTTGTTTTGTGTAGGCATAGGCAACAACGGTCAAAATGTCAAAGATCGCAGTGACTCAATTATGGAAATTACATTTCCAGATGATATCTAAACATTTTCAGAAAACTTACCCGTCACTAACCTTAGCATGCTGGTTGCCCTGAACCATATCAATTATAGGGTCAAATGTGACTAAGTTTTAGAAATTTACCATTAATCCCCTTCACCGATGAATTACCCATATCGCATTGTCCAGGCAACCATAGAGCAGAATTGTTGAATATTTTGAAATTAATTTGCTTGGAAGCCATTGCCGCCTCAGGCAGCAGCAGTTTCCAGTCAAATTAATTTCAAAATACTCAGTATTTCTCATCAGTAGTGTGTGCAGAATGAGGAGAATTATTTATTGCACAAACTTCAGAATCTTCTTTGCTAAAATGACGCCATTTTAACAATTTATTTTTGAGATATATAAATCCATACCATGTACCATCAATTTCCATGTATAAGGCACCATCGTGTATTATGGACACAGGCCAAAATTTGACAGAGAAGGAAACTGGTAAGATAAAATGACTATATTGAACCTACTGGCCCTACTGTATCATTGCATATTGTTGCATATTTTCCGAATATAATCCAATTGATTCCACAATTCCTTCATGAAAAATAAAAGGCCATCTTTAGGTGATAAACACTTTCATAATAATTCAATAATATCTCAAAGTTGACAATTAATGACAAACATTAGTTGTGTTTAGCAGCATTCTTCTATCAGCAGACAGTGCTATGGGAATGAACCTTTCCAGCTTTACCCATACCTCACCCATCTCTGTCTAAGCTCCACCCACACTTCACCATTTTGGAATTGATCGATCCACGAATACCCTAACTATCAATTTCCTGAAGACTATGCAGATAGGTTGTTGAATATTTTGTAACTAACTATAGCAGCATCAGCGCCCAGTCAAATTAGTTTCAAAATATTCAACAGTCCTGATATTTATTAAATAGTAAAGACATACATTTCGTACAACAACGTATAGTACGTCTTCAACTATGCGTCCATGACATACTTATCTAAGTCATTCATGATGTCATAATGATGTCATTTATTATGGTGTCATTCTACACATCACATAGTTGATTATGAGGTCATATGATAGATGGATAAACTTGGAAAGGTTCATTATCCAATCAAATCTTTCTACCCGTATATAGGATGCTCCCCTGTTCTCGGAACTTGTAAGGTGAGTGTAAAACTGCATCTTATAAGGAAATAAGGATATCATTAAATCATACATGCCTGAATTTATTCTATAAACTATTAAAATCTGTAATGTGTATTGTAGGCGTACACTCGTGGAATGTTCGCACGTGAAGTTGTGCGAACGTTGAAGCTCAAGAAGCGACGTCAGGAAGAACAAGAATTGCGTGAGCGACAAGAACAATTGGAACAAGAACGCAAAGAAAAACAAAGACTTGAAAATGAGCGACAAAATCAAGAGAAGATCGAAAATGAATGTATTGAACGAGGGAAAATTAGTAATTATGAGATCGATGTGAGTTCATTACTACAGGATGTGCAACCTTCGGTATATGTCAAGACTGGGACAAATGAAATGACACTGGATGACTTTCAGATAACGACAGTGTAAGTATTATAAATTTGTGTTTGATAATTAATTTCCAGATGCATGTTACACTCAAGGAAACCAGTTGAATACATGTATTTTGAAAATATTCAATTTAACTGGACTAATTGTTAACCCTTTAACACCAAGATTTGTTCAAGAAAATTTCAATTTCTGATAGAAAATGTACTTTTTGTAGTCCTGATGAATATTATTTTAGAAAATTTAACACTGTAATGACTGGCTCGTTTACAGAGCCAGTCATGTCAGGGGTAAATTTTCAAAACTAGTCTTCTCTTGCAAATGTATAAATTGCTCATGACCATTGCAGAGACTGTTCTTTGGAAAGCTTGCGTGTTAACCCTTTAACCCTCGAATTCGTTCAAGAAATTTAAATTTTCTCAGAAAATGTCAATTTGCAGACCAAGAGAAGACTATTTTTGAAAATTTACCATTGGAATGACTGGCTCGGTTATCGAGCCAGTCATTCCAGTGATCAATTTTAAAAATAGTCTTCTCTTGGTCTGCAGATGGGCATTTATCAAGACTACTACAAAAGGCGTTTTTGGCTGATATGAGTGTTAGAGGGTTAATTCCTTTGCAGTAGCTTACTTTCTCTGACCTGGTATAATCCATGACTCTGTACTGGTTATCTGTCATATATAATAACACCTCAGTACTGGCTATGATATAGTCATCAGTGTTAGTTAACATTCATTCTGCTTCTATTAGATGATGTGATTCACCTCCCAGTGTAGTATCGCACTGCTGCGATGACACACCTGATATGTGCCGACTCGGACTAACTTTGTTTGGCTAGTTGGTGAAGACTGTCAGTCTTTTCCGAATATAATAGCCTCCTCTGATTTAGTTTCAGTTGCTTACTGTTCTCGGCTAGACTGAATGTTTGAATTGCCTCTGTACATATACCAAGTTACACCTATTGTTAGCCTGCCCCATCTGTGCTTCTTGCATTGTAGTCAGTTGGATCGATCACAACCAGACCATGCACCATGTCATAAAACTTTGTCAGCTTTGTGACAGGTTTCTCTCACATAGTGGACACCTGCTCAGATCTCACAGCATTTCACTTACACTGCTATGCTTGGAATACTCATTATGCAAAAAGTATGCTTCTCCGCGATGTACCCCTTCCAAGAATGCACCTTTCTCAAGGTGTGGTGGACCTATGCATGTTGATCGATTGAGGCATACTACTACAATACTGAGCTGATGAAGGAAGTAAATGCTGTTGCTTTAAATTTACATAGGCACATTCCTTAGGTTGTATATTAAGAAGTCAAGTGTGTGGTTAGCTTATGTTGCTATGCAATTGATATGGGTTGATTATTTGAGATTGTTGTTTATTTGGCTGCCTAAGTAAGTGATTTCCAGCACTTCCAATAGTATATGGTTACAGATGCTGCATAAATGAGTTATATGATCTAGAGCGACTGATTCTCAGGACACGGCACTTAGATGCATTAAATCACATGGCCATCTTTGGGCCCAATTATTCATTAGCACATGTATCTTTCTGTAGTACAGCTTGGTTTACATAAACTATAACCATGTGCTCTACTCCTTATCTGGCTTAGTTAGGGCCCTGCACCGGAAGGTGTGGAAGCCCTATGGTAATCACTGCGTCTGTCTGTCTGTCCACTCGTCTGTCCATCAATAATATCTCTTAACCAGCATATCATACAGAACTGCTTCAGATATTTTAATGAAACTTGGTATATGCCTCAGTTATGATATGCAGATGTGCCTTTGAAGAATTCACATTTATAGGTCCAATATTTTGGGTGAAAATTGACTTTTTAATGCAAAAACTCACAATTTTTGTTAAGTTTCTCGTAAACACCATAACATATAGAATCGTTTAAAATAATTTAATGAAACTTGGCACATACCTCAATTATCATACACAGATGTGCCTTTTGAAGAATATGTGTTTATAGGTCCAAGATTTTGGGTAAAAATTGGCTTTTTTTGTCAATTTCCTCGTAAGCATCATATCATACAGAATCACTTAAGATAATGTAATGAAACTTGGCAGGTGGCTTCTATATAATGGGTAGATGTGACTTTTGAAGGATTCACCTTTATCGGACCAAGATTTTAGGTGAAAAAGGGATTTTTAATTAACCCATTGTGATGTCCTTGCTATCTGTCTTAGTTAACACAAAGCTTAGTGTGTAGCAGCTATCTGATGTTTTTTACTCAGTATATATCTTGGTGAATGCTTCAGTACACGCTCTGTAGTTATATAATTTCTAAAAAGTGAGACGACAAGTTCTACAAATAATCACCATTAGTTCTATTCTCAGACGTCTCCTGTGATTCTTCAACTAATATAATATTTACAAATGTCAAATTGCTGATGGTGCGGCAATTTGTATCATGAATAAGGGAAAATGATATTTCCAATTTTTGGGGATTTCTAATTTGGCAGCATTGACAGGAATGATGTATTGGTCTTAATCTAGTCTTGATGAGAAATTGAGAAATTGTTACAGAAAGCGAATCGATAGGTGAAAGAAATCTCAATTTACCAGCTGCAGATGAAATTAGGGAAAACTCGAACACGTCTTCTGTAGAGATAAACTTGTCTGTGCAGATTTTGTGGTGTAAACAAATGAGGTGGAACAGGTGATTTTTGCATGTATTTTAGGGTGGAATTGGGCTTAACCCTTTAACCTTGAATTCATTCAATGAAATTTCAATTTTCTCATAGAAAATGTCCATTTGCCCACCAAGAGATGACTATTTTTTTAAATTTACCACTGGAATGACTGGCTCCATTATCGAGCCAGTCATTCCAGTGGTGAATTTTCAAAAATAGTCTTCTCTTGTTCTGCAAATGGACATTTCACAAGACCACTTAAGAGGCCGTTTTTGGCTAATATGAGTTAAACAGATACCCTTGACATGGGAGACAACTCATCAATTTGGAAAATTTTAATTTTCTTGGTATCAACAAATATTTTTTAAATATTGCCATTGCAGTCCTCTATGCTAGGATTTAAAAAAAAAATGAGACTTCATAACCTAATGATGTTGGTAAAAGGATATCAAAAAGCCATAGAATCTAAAAATTAAATGATGCATGAAACATGTAGAAATGTTTGATCAATTACATACATGTAACATTTTTTTTTAATTAACCCTCTGAACCATTAATTCAATTTAAAGGATGTTGGTGTTTTGGTATTTTGGGTTCAATGGGGTTAATAAAAAAAAAATATATATATATACTAGCTTTGAAATTTGTTATCCATATTACCAGGCTGCCTTAAGTACTATAATAAACCTAGAGAAACAAGGTGGTTGGGACCTAAAGTAGTGAACACACCAGAAAGACGCAATGCGACATGGCAGTGACTTGACAATATTTGGTCGTATCGGTGATGGGTGTGTCAGCAAAAATGATAGTTAAGAAACATGAAAGTGACAAATTTGGGTGATCCTAAACGTTGCCAGATTTTAACCATCTGACTGCTGAGTTTCTGCTGACGATATACTCCAGGTGTTGCATCTCGGGACCCGCTAAATATTTTGAAAACAATTTGACTGTTTTCAAAATAGTCAGCAGTGAGCCAGTTAATTAAAACATGCTTTACATTGAGTCAATCACTACCAAATCATCAGCGATTACAAACTACTGACAAATGACGATGACTGTTCCAGTCATGTGACTGTTAGTAAAGATAGAAACCCTGGCATTGTAGAACATAAACATCGTACTATGTCGCTGTAATGTGCTCATTATAAAAGCACAGCACCAACACGAGGCAACTAGGATAAGTCACGATGTGACGATAATGATAGTGTGACGTCGTATCAGTGTTGTGTCGTGTTGTTGTAATAGCTGTGATAGGTTTATATCATAAGCAATATACCTTTCAGGGATTTGTCACTGAAAATGTTAATCTCAGTTTAGTGCTATTCTTTATTCCCCCCCCCCCACCTTTTTTTAATTTTGTTTTAGTAGCTCTTACTGTCTTTGCCAACAAGTAATTCTTATAAGGGTCCTTTTGAGGGTCTATAACCCCAAATACATCTTGCTAACCCAAAAATTAGTGGGAGTGGAAATGTTGTATGATTATAAAATAATAAGCACCCCCCCCCCCCCTTAATTAATCTCTGTGAGTCAATAGTACCTTCTAAATTTAGCACGGATGAGAAAAAATGTATTGGAACACAAGATCTTCAGCTTGGGACCCCCAGATTTCAGTGCGTGGGGTCCCTGAGACCACAATTCAGATGGCATGAGAAACACTGATGCCAATATTGTATGGCATTTTCTTGCGAATAAATTAAATGAAAAGGTCAAGATTTGTCAAGAAAATTAAAATTTTTGCATAGTGCATGTGAATTTGCAGACCAAGAAGACTTTTTTGGAAAATCTATCAATGGGAGGAAAACGAAGTCTGTCACTTAACCCTTTAACCCACAAATTTGTTCAAGAAAATTTAAGTTTTCTGATAGAAAATGTACATTTGCAGACCAAGAAATAACTATTTTTGAAAATTTACCCCTGTAATGACTGGCTCGGTTATCGAGCTAGTCATTCCAGTGGTAAATTTTCGAAAATAGTCTTCTCTTGGTCTGCAAATGAACATTTCTCAAGACCACTGCAGACACCGTTTTTGGCTAACATGAGTGTTAAATGGTTAACTGTATGAATTGTATGGCTTTGATAGATTTACAATTTAATAATCCTGGCAATAACAGCTCTCTGTCAAATTAATTGGGGCCATAGTCTCAGTCAAAGCAGTTTCAAAATATTCAACAGCTTATCTATATGGTTACCTTGAAATTTATATTCTGGGAATTTCTAATTTTTAAATCGACTCCAACATGCGTAAAAAGTGGGCATGTCATAGCTAGAAATGGGCATGTCATAGCTAGAAATGGGCATGTCATAGCTAGAAATGGATCCCTCTGTTCTCGTTGATTCCAAGTATTATTGGAGGATGACCCCTCCCACCTTCCTCATGGCAAGTCCCACGATCATTGATTGATCCAACACCTGCCTGTGCAGTCATAATGGGAGATATACCCATTTCCAGATACCCATTTGCAGACTAAGAGAGGACCATTTTTGAAAACTTAACACATAAATGACTGACTCGCTAAAGCTGAAATCTAAACTAAAATCTTTATTTAGTGGATAACTAAAATCTTTACTTAGTGGAAAGTCCGTTTGCAGGCCAAGAGAATGCTATTTAAATTTTTTTTTACCGGAAATGGCTGGCTCGGTTATTGAGATAACCATTCCAGTGATAAAAATTTTAAAAGTAGCATTGTGTTGGCCTGCAAGTGGTCATTCAACTAAGTAAAGATTTTAATTTTCTTGACCAATCTTGGCCATTAACCCTTACCACTCTGATGTCAATATTTTAAATTTTTAGCTTAAATTAAAAGATGAACTGATGTTCATTTTTCGACAGATTTGGTGGAAGATGTTGCTGTCGTAGACATCAACATCATCCGGCAAAGTTGTTGAAAAATGTATGCCAGTTTCTTTGCTATTGGCACAGTAAATGATAGGATATTGACATCAGAGGGTTATGGGTTAAAAGATTAAGGACCCAGTCGAACATTTTCAGAACATCTTCCCTCCGCCTGTGAATGGAGATTTATTCCCTTTCAGTACAGAGATTATTTTCTGCGTAAAAGACGGTTAAATATTCATAACATTGTTTGAAAATTTGATTATGCCGATAAATCTTGTGCTGAATTTTTTTCATCATCAGCGCTTGTTGCCGCTAATGAGGTGTAAAATGGAAATGTACATTTTGCTGTCACATTGGCATTTAGCCCCTACGCATATCATTGATTTATCGTGAAGAATGAAATTGATGAGATGCTAATCTAAGTTGCTCTTGCAGTAGTTGTGTAATTGTAACGCGTTCACTCCCAAAATCCAAGAACATGCAGTTAAAACTGTCTGTAAACCCAACTTGGAACCCTGTGAGGCTCAAAATGTATCATTATCCCCTCGCTTTCACAAAAAGCAGGGGGATTATGGTTTTGCTTCCATCCATCCATCCATGCATCCATCTGTGCATCCATTTATCTGTGCATCCATCCATTTGTGCATCCATCCGTGCATCCATGTGTGCATCCATCCATCTGTGCATCCATTCATCCATGCATCCATCTGTGTATCCATCCATCTGTACATCCATCCATCTGTGCATCCATCCGTGCATCCATCTGTGCATCCATCCATGCATCCATCCATCTGTGCATCCATCAATCTCTGCATCCATCTGTGCATCCATCCATGCATCCATCCATCCATCCATGCATCCATCTGTGCATCAATCTGTGCATCCATCCGTGCATCCATCTGTGCATCCATCCATGCATCCATATGTGCATCCATATGTGCATCCATCTGTGCATCCATCAAGCATGAGTTTTTGTTTGATAACTTTACTATTTCTTGAAGTATCATGATGAACCTTCATGGAAAGGTTGCCTATGGTAGTAGGGAAATGCACGTTATTTTGTGGGTGAGTCAGTCTGTACATCCCTCTGTCTTTCTGAATATGTGTCCATTTGTATGTCCAAATTTGGAGTTTTTATTTGATAACTTGACTTTCGCTTGGAGTATCATAATGAAACTTCATGGGAAGGTTGCCTATTGTAGTAGAGAAATCTGTGGGTCAGTCAGGCTCTCCAAACATCTGTCCATCCATCTGCCTTTCTTACTGTGTGTCAGTCCATCCGTGCAAATTTTGTGTTGTTATTACACCACAAAAACATCCATTACCATTCAATCACTACTTGCTAAATCAATTATCTGCATTTAGCTACCAGAATAAGATTATTATGCGTGCATACACTCCTCCCCATGCCTATTCCTATAAATATGGACCCTCAACCAGGCTACTGGTTAGGTCCATCTCCAGTATATTAACTGATATAGACTGGCACCAGTCTGTACTCACTCCATAGTGACGCCTGTCACTAAGCGCGCTTGCGTATGCGCACTGGAGCCCAAATAGGAAACAGATTAACTTTTCAATTATTCTGCAAGCAGAACAACTGCACAAATATTATCAGAAAGTTTTTATAGCTTTGCGCTGTGCCAGCTTACTATTGAAGGACTTCCTCACGCTAGGATATGCATACTATGAAGTCTATCCTCCCAAAATTATGTATATAAATGTTACCGGTTTTCGTGGGTTTCGTTTTCGTGGTAACAACTTTAATATGCCTAAGCCATCATCATATAAAAACACTCTATTACTCCAGTGAGCTCTTAGAGTCACATTCAGTTAAAAGAAAAAAATAGTGATTTACAAGGAATTACGTTTATTTCCCTATGATAGAAAACAATCTTGAATTTGAACTTTTCCGGCCTTTCTTTGAAAGGCGTTTGCATGTTTCTAGACTCCTTTTATCAAAATTCTAAGCTGTATGCTTCTTTCGTAATCTTTTTTCGTTTTTAAGAGTCTGTTTTAACGAATGATAATCAAGTGCACATCCTCAATCTGTGAACGAGTTCTCTCTGTGGAGTATGGAGGACATGTCTGTTTGAAGTGCACTACATGTACCCCCACATCGATGTGCGGGTTTTGCATAGGGTGGTCTGCGTTCGTATCTAAGTTTTCTTTAAGGATTATTCATCCTTACAGCACTGCCCTCTGGTCGTCCTTCCCCTACCTCTGTTGCTAGTAAGACAAAAGCTGTGTCTTTTGCAATATTCTAATATGTCTAATCCAGCAGCAACGGAGGGGGGGGGCCTTCTTCGGCGAACTTCGGAAGCCTTTTTAGCTTTATTGGCAAGATTTGAATCCTTCGCTATAGTCTTGACTAAAATCTTTAGACGAAAGAATTTCTTCTGCCATCATGGAGGCCAAGAAACAGGAAGTTTCTTCTGATTCGGACAATAGCCAGAGGGCTAGCGGGCATTCCCGCATATGGGGAAAACTGATTCGTCTAACGTCTATGCAAGAAATCAGGTCTCCTAAACAAAAGTCTACAGCGACAAAGCTCTCGAAGGTGATCTCGTAGCAGGTCACCGGGTCAAACCCACATTAGTCTTGAGGGTGATAGGCATAACCTCAAGCAGTGGTGGCGGCGGTGGAAGCCCCCATCCAAAATCATTATGCTAATGCCCAAATTTTGGTCATACCGGTCGTCAAGATTCTTCATAGGTCGCCTATAGCCATAGTCTGGAATCTAGTTTTGCTAGTTCTTCCGGTTCCATTGTGGTGGATTCGGGTCCTCAGGACTCGGGTTTACTTCCGTTTTCCGGTGCTACGTCCATTCTGACCATTTCCGTAATGACTTCCGGTTTTGCAGGACATCCAGGTCTTCGAGATCTGGTTCTTACTTCCATTCCGACAATTTCTGGTATGACTAATAAACGCTTCCGACTTCCGCTTCAGTTTGGGATGTAACTTCCGGTCTGGTGGATGAATAAAGAACAAAGAGCAAATAATTAGAGCAAATAAGCTCTTGAAGGTGATCTCGAGCAGGTCAACGGGTCAAACCCACATGAGTCTTGAGGTTGTAAATAAGAAGAAAAGGCATGACCTTCAAGCAGTGGTGGTGGCGGCGGAAGCCCCCGTCTTTAACATATATGCCAATGTCAAAGTCTTAGATCGGTTGTAGTGGATTCAGGTCCTCAGGACAGGGGTTACTTCCGTTTTCCGGATCTACCTCCGTTCTTTCCATTTCCGGTCTGACTTCCGGTTTGTGTATTTCCGGTTCCTATGCTTATTCTGTTTTTTTACTGTACATCTGGGTTCAGTTTCCGGTTGTCTTCTTCCGGTTTGCGCATTTCCGTTTCCTATTTTTTCACTTCTGGATTCGTACATCATTACCGGTTTTCATGGTGTTCTATGATTAACTTCCGGTTCTGTTTTCCTTTTTTGGATTTCCGGTGATAGCTCTTACTGAGATTCCAGGTTTGTCTTTCCTAGGATCTAGTCATCATCTTGCATAAGAGTTAGTCTTATTTCAGTAAGTGCTTTTAAAATCGGAATGTTTAATCGCTGAAAATATTAATTCCGAGACATTGCCAGTCTTGAAGTCTCTCTTGGAATTGTAGATATTCAGCATTTTTTCTTTTATCAGTGAAACAATTCAATGTAATTAAAGACTCTTCCGACTGGTTGCCGGATGGGTTTTTTGTTGCAGGCGATAAGTCAGTCGGTATTCTACGCATTATCGCTAGATACATAATTTTTAATTTCATCCAACTTTAGATGGCCAGTTGTCTTCGGGCCGTTCAACCTTTTTTCGTGCTCTTTTTTCCTCTTATGTCAGCATGTTGACATATTTATTTTAACCAAAGAGAGTTTATTTGTTGAAGAAAATCCCTGTTTCTAGCGTAATTCTTAGTCTAATTCTGACAGGCGCCGAAAGGAAAAGATTCAGTAGTGGATTCATAGGGAAGAGAATGGCTCTAAGATTAATGATTACAAGAGCAAGAAGATGCTGAGAATAGAGAAATAAGACAAAAAGGGTGAAGGAAGAAGGAATAAAAGCAGAGTTTTTTCTTCTGCATTGTCACAGTCATGGTTTTGGTGAGTCATTTCGCTTTGATTTTATATCGCTTCTGTCTTTCAGCGTTTTGTTTCGTGATTCATCCCGTATTGTTTTCATCATAATCAAGTATCAGTGTTTTGTGTATTTAACATTCGAGCTGTTCCCGGAGATTCATTATCAATCTATAAATCATTCCTTTTATTGGCATATCAAACTCAATGACATCCGTCTTTTGAAGATGATAATATTGGTTCTAAGTCTTTAAATATAAATAAGTAAAGATAAGTATAGGTCTCTTCCTTCATCCTCTGCCTCTTCTCCTTCTAAAGTTTTCTTCTAGTCATGTTCTCCTTCCTCTCTCTCTCTCTCAGTTCTTCCATTCTTCTTAATTTCTCTCTTCCTCCTTCTTCCTCTTCTTCATCTTGATCCAATTGTTTCTGTCATTCTCTCTTTTGAGCTTGAGTTTTAAATTGTTGATTAAGGTCTGGTTTTCTCATTGTTTTCTGTGCTTAGGGATTTGTCCCTTGTTCGTTCTTTCATGTCAGCTTTTTTTCTCTATTCTTTCAAGGTTTTCCGCTATTGTCCTGAATCACTTTCCATGTCCTCTGGACAGGATGTTGTATCTGATCACATTCCTTCTGATCAATCTTATTCCTTTTCTGATTCTTTACAGTTTTCTCTTCAAGCTTCCCGGAGGCCTTGCTCTCCTCTTTCCATTTGAACTAGCCCCTGGTGATTCTTCTCATCATTTTTCTTCTCCATCTCCTAATCCTTCTTCTAATTCTTCAATTCCCAAGTCAGTCAGGGCTGAGGAGATTTTGCCCAGTCAGGGTCTCTTCGGATGTCTGGTCCCTGGCTCACAGGTGGATTGCTTAGACTCTTCCTCTTCCTTTTAAGGACAGATTTTCTATAGACTTCCTTCTTTTGTGTCGGCTATTTCTTCTTCTAATTCTTTCTTGTCTCAGGTCCTTCCAATTGTCAATTTGGTCATTAACTTGTTAGTTTTCTTTGTGAATGATGTTAATTCTAAGGAATTGAATTTTCTCGTACCTCTAAATGTGATGCTCCCTTTTCAGATCCCAAAAGTTCTTTCCTCTCATGTTAAAGGTTTTTCTAAGGTTAGTCAACCCCCTGCTCTTAGAGCGGGAGGGGGGGCGGGAGGAGGCCAGGTTTATTTTTACAGACCTAGTTCAAGATCTAGTGGTAGGTCTTCTCACAGAGGTTTTTCAAGCTAAGAGAGCGAAGATGTGGCCTCCGCCTGGGTAGGTCCAACCATTTTTTCTATTTTATCTCTTCTCTTCCTCTTCTTGGCTCTTTGGATCCATCGGCCCAGGGCCTTATACATACATGAGAGCATTCAGCCTAGGGTAGGAATTCCTACCCTGTCATTAAATCCTAGTAAAATGAAATGATCTCTATTCATTCTGAAACATTCAATTCTGCATTAATTTTAATTTAACAAAGGGTTATGACATGATTAAATCTCATGATTCTTACTACCAAGTCAAGATTGAGACCATCTCCCAGATCATTTCCAGTCTAGATCAGGGTATGTGGTCATTTTCCATCGATCAAAATAACGCCTTCTTTCATGTTCTCATTCACCCTTCCTTCAGAAAATTCCTGAGATTTGCTTACAAAGATCGAGTTTGGCAGTTTCACGCCATGCCTTTTGGCCTGACCATGGCTCCTTTTCTTTTTACTCTCCTAGTCTCAGCCGTGGCAGGAATTTTACACCATCATTCTATCCATCCTCACGTTTATATAGTCAATTGGTTAGTAAAGCAAAGTCTTCCTCAATTCTCTCAGGAGGTTTGCAGTCTGGCATGCAACCTAGGGTGGATTTTAAATCTAAAGAAATCAAGCCTATGTCCCTCTCAAATCTTCACGCATCTAGGCGTTTCTTTCGATCTGGCCCAGGGTCCAGTCTTCCCCTCAAATCCAAAAATAGAGGCTTTATCAGTGGCAATGGAAATCCTGTCTTCTTTTTCCATGGTCTGAGCAAGATTTCTGCTAAGAGTGATAGGTTTGATGGTCAGCGTAGAGAATGTTATTCCATGGGCGGTGCTGATGAGAAGACCCTTCCAAATGTATTTACTGTCCCTTTGGAAGCAGTCGGTTCATTCTATTTACCACCAGATTCCCATCAGAGAATACTTGATTCCTCATCTAGATTTTTGAAATGATCGTTCTCTGCTTCTGATGGGTTTTCCACTGGTAAAGTCCTCCCCTCAAGCGATTATCTTCACAGACGCTTCTCAGGAGGGATGGGGAGCGGTCTGGGACCCCCTGTTGGTTTCCGGTCTTTGATTCCTGGAGGAGTCGACAGCGCATATCACATTCTGGAATTGTGTGCTGTCAAGAAGGCTCTCCTTTCATGGTCAGATCTTATGATAGGTTTCAAAGTCTTGATTCAGTCGGTCAATTCGACAGTGGTCTCTTATATCAACAGGCAGGGGGGTACAAGGTCATCCCTCCTTTGTCTAAAAGTGTGGAACCTTCTCTTATGGTGTCGCAAGAATCAGATTCTTCTAGTGTCTTCTCATGTCCCAGGCAGTCTGAATTTTCTTGCAGACCAACTGTCACGTTCCAGCAAATTCGCCCACACAGAGTGGCAGTTAAAGAGGTCGTTTGTCAAAGCAATTTTCAGTCTTATGGATTGGCCTCTGGTATATCTGTTTGCGACATCTCGGAATGCCCAGATCTCCTCTTACATGTCTCCTTTTCTGGACAGTCAAGCCATGGCGGTGGATGCCATGTCTCAGTCCTGGACACGAATGTTCATCTATGCATTCCCTCCTATGATTTTTATTCCATTAGTGTTGAAGAAGGGTAAAGAACAAATCCGTGAGATTCTTTTAATAGCTCCTTTTTGGCCAAAGAGGATTTGGTTTGTAGACCTTCTAGATCTCCTGGTAAACTTCCTTTGTCTTCTTCCATTCTCCCAGGATATTCTGTCTCAAGTAGGAGGTTTTTGTCTTCATCCAAACCCAGAAATCTGCAATCTGTATGTTTGGAGAATATCGAGACTAAAGTCTACGAGAATAAAGTTTCTTCAAGATCTCCAGTAATTATCGATTCTTCCAGAAGAGAGTTGACCCTCAGAGTTTACAAGTGTCGACTTAAAATTTGTTGAGAATGGTGTTCAGACCAAGGTCTTGTGACCGATTCTTTTTCTATTCCCCAAGTATTAGACTTTTTAACATATCTCTTTGATTCCTTACATTTATTAGCTAATACGGTTAGGGGATATAGATTTTCTCTGGCATCTTCTCTTCCTTGCCTTCTGTATGCAGATGTCAAGGACACTAAGACCGTTAATAGTTTTTATTAGAGGTCTAGGCAATATTCGTCCTCCGATAGATAAGCCTTTACTTTCATGGAATTTGGCTTTGGTTCTTCAAGTCCTGGCAGGCCATCCTTTTGAACCTCTTTCCTCTATTAGTATTAATGGCCTCTGCTAGAAAGCATTCAGAAATTAATGCTTTTTCTGCTGAAAGGGAGAGATTTATAGTTTCAGATGGTTTAGTTTTATATCCCAGAAGGGATATTTTATCTAAAACTCAGTCTAACCAGTTTCCTGCTAGTCCGATCATTTTAAAATCATTATCGTCTTTTTCGCCTTCTGACAAACTCTGGTGTCCTGTTAGGGCATTAAGAATGTACAAACAGCGAACTGATTTCAAAAGATTTGATCCGTCCCTTTTATGGTTATCTTATGCGGAAGAGTTAGCTAAGCCAGTCTCAAAGTTTACGATATCCTGATGGATTTGGGAGACAATTAAGCTTTGTTACGAGATTGCTTCTCCAGAAAAAATTAATCTCCCATATTAAAGTTCACCGTATTAGAGGAATGGCTTCCTCTTTTGCGTTTTTTGCCGGTTCGTATTTAGATGAGGTCATGCAAGTTGCAGGATGGAAATCTGAATCCTCTTTTACAACCTTTTATCTGAAAGATCAGATTGCAGCACCCTCCTTCTTTCGTAATATTACTATTTTAACCAAAATAGCCGAAGACCATTTACCAAGCACATCTCGCCATTTTCGTTAAGACTGTGCATCTGTAAGAAATGGTGCGAGTTTATTTTGGTTTTTATTTATCTCTAAGTTCAAGCTTTCCTTATTTGATAATCATGGTGTGATTGATTTAAATGCACTATTATGTTATGTTATTAACATTTGGATAAGATTGGTTTGATTTTTATCCTTATTTGTTGATTCTCAAATGGCTTTCCACCTAATGTTTTAAGTGAGGCACTGGCCAAATCTACGGGTTTAGCAAGTAGTGATTGGTTTGTTGTTTTATTAACCACTATAAAATCATACTTACCATTCAATCACTAGGACCCGGCCTCAGCCACCCCGCATGGAATTGATTTGAGAATTTGCCTATAATATTTGGCACTTAGATTCAGAAATGTGAATCTGTTTCCTATTTGGGCTCCAGTGCGCATGCGCCAGCGCGTGGAGTGAGTACAGACTGGTGCCAGTCTATATCAGTTAATATACTGGAGATGGACCTAACCAGTAGCCTGGTTGAGGGTCCATATTTATAGGAATAGGCATGGGGAAGAGTGTATGCAAGTATAAAAATCTTATTCTGGTAGGTAAAAGCAGATAATTGATTTAGCAAGTAGTGATTGAATGGTAAGTATGTTTTTATAGTGGTTAATAAAACAACAGACCAACCCGCAAGGGGGGTCTGTGGGGTGTTTTTTTCTCCGATAATTTAATTTTTCCCTTGAGTATCATGATGAAATTTCATTGGAATGTTTGCAATGGTAGTAGGGAAATGCATATAATTTTGTGGGTCAGTTCATCCATCCATCCATTTGTCTTTACGACCAACTGTTCATCCGTCCATGAAAATTTTTCATTTGATAACTTTAATTTTTCTTGGAGTATCCTGACAAGACTTCATCGGAAGACTTGTTCATTCTTAGTCTTTTGTTCAGAATCATTATCCCCTTTCAGCTGTGTATGCATCAACTCATCTATCCAAACTGGTGGGATTATGTCATTCCACTAATATGGCCTTCATTGTGCTTGGTGTGGGGGCTTGGATGGGAGGTGGTTGTGGTGTGGTAGTGTGTGTGTGTGTGTGTTTGCGGTGGGGGGGAGTAATTTTTCTGCTAAAGTGGTGTTTCATAAGAGAGTCAGCCTTACACAGAGGTGATCTTTATCTCTACAAGGCAGCCAAAACTAACCTCTAATATATGGTCGGGGCTATCCAATTCTTAAATTGGTTTTCCGATTTTCGTAAATGGAAATGTTATATTGGCATGGTATATCCTTTTTATCAAGGTTCTGACTAAGAACAAGGATTCTTGATCAAATAAGGAATTGGAGAAATAAAATGCCCCCAAAAATACTCTTTTTGAAAATTTATCATTGGAAGGACCTGCTCAATTCTGTGAATTCATGTTTCAAGATTTCAAATCAATTCCAATATGTGTAAAAGGGGATGGACCCTAGCTAGAAATAGGAGGGACATATCTAGAAATATATCTATCTATTACTTGCACACATAAATCTGCCATTCATACTCACTTCCTGTGTTCTGCTTATGCCTAGAGGTGTTAAACACTTCCACGAGAGATATCCACTGAAATCTGTCCGCAGTCTGCTTTCCAGCTGTTTCACAGTTCAGTTTGCAATCTTTCATTTCTCAGTCCAATGTCATTCTCCATGTATCTTTTGGATTCCGCCCTTCTTTCTCAGCCCATGTGCTGTGAATCAAAGGCCAACTTTTGGATGTGCTGATGGTGCCATCCTGTGTTGATGTGCTGATGGTAGCACCCCTTGTGGATGTGTTGATGGTAGCATCCAGTGTGGATGTGCTGATGGTAGCATCCCTTTTGGGTATGTTGATGGTGGCCTCCTATGCTGACGGTAGCATGCCTTGTGGATATGCTGATGGTAGTAACCCTTGTGGATGTACTGATGGTAGTAACCCTTGTGGATGTGCTGATGATAGCATACCTTGTGGATGTGATTATGGTGGCATCCCGTGTGGATGTGCTGATGGTGACAACCCTTGTGGATGTGCTGATCGTAGCATCCCTTGTGAATGTGCTGATGGTACCATCCCTTGTGAATGTGCTGATGGTGGCATCCCTTGTAGATGTGCAGATGGTGGTATCCCTTATGGATGTGCTGATGATAGCATCCCTTGTGGATGTGCTGTTGGTAGCAATGCTTGTGGATGTGCTGATGGTGGCATCCCGTGTAGATGTGCTGATGGTAGCATTCCTTGTGGATGTGCTAATGATAGCATCCCTTGTGGATGTGCTTATGGTGGCATGCTGTGCGGATGTGCTGATGGTGACAACCCTTGTTAATATGCTGATGGTAGCATCCCTTGTTAACGTGCTGATGGTAGCATCCCTTGTTAATATGCTGATGGTAGCATCCCTTGTTAATGTGCTGATGGTAGCATCCCTTGTTAATGTGCTGATGGTAGCATCCCTTGTTAATGTGTTGATGGTAGCATCCCTTGTGGATGTGCTGATGATGGCATCCCTTGTTGATGTTCTGATGATAGCATCCCTTGTGGATATGCTGATGGTGGCATCCCTTGCGGATGTGCTGATGGTAGCATCCATTGTGGATGTGCTGATGATAGCATCCCTTGTGGATGTGCTGATGGTGGAATCCTTTGTGGATGTGCTGATGGTGGCATCCCTTGCGGATGTGCTGATGGTGGAAACCCTTGTGAATGTGCTGGCGGTGGAAACTCTTGTGGATGTGCTGATGGTGGCATCCCTTGTGGATGTGCTGATGGTGGAAACCCTTGTGAATGCGCTGACGGTGGAAACCCTTGTGGATGTGCTGATGGTGGAAACCCTTGTGGATGTGCTAATGATAGCATCATTTGTTGATGTGCTGAGATATGACAGAACATGGCACTGAAGTACTTTTTTCTCACTAAAGTTCAAAATTTTAGAAAGATTCTTCAAGTGCAATTCCTCAGATGTTTGAATGGATCTTCATTGTCACAAAGCTGGTAGATTTATAGCATCAGTTTGTCCATGATTGCTGGTAACCGTTTTACCAATGAATTCATTATATCTCATTTTCAAGGCAACCATACATTAAAACGGTTGAATATTTTGAAAATAATTTGACTGGAAGCCTTTGGACAGCAATGGTTTCCAGTCAAGTTATTTTCAAAATAGTCAATAGGATAAGTTTTATATCATAAAGAGTTGACTTTTTCAGTGATTTTTAAGTTGTCAAGAAGTAATGGAGCACAGTACCAATGTTGAGGATGTTCAGTCTGGCCCACACTAAAGAATTTAATATCTCATCTATTTGATAAATTTGTATTCAAATCCTGTCTTGACAAAAAATGTTGGTTCCCTCTAAGATGACCCTTGGTGAAATGACTCAAGAGAGGCTCATATTATGGGAATTTAGGTGTCACAGGGCATTATTACGAAGCAACTCACTAAGCATTTATCAGATTGGTTTTCTGATTTTCATAAGCCGACGGTATATGTTCTAACTTGAAGTTTTGTCTTGAAATACGAACCAGTGCTCTGAAGAAGAGAAATCTAAAAGCAAATTCCACCTCCCCCCAATATTCTATAAAATAGATAGTTAAATGAGGATATTAAAAGTGTTTTAACCCTTTCATCATCAAAATTGTTCAAGGGACTATATTTTCCCATAAACAATATCTATTTGCGGACCAAGAGATTAGTTTAGAAAATTTATCATTGAAACGAAGGGTTCCATTATCGAGCCAGTCATTCTAGTGCTAAATTGTCAAAAATAGTATTTTCTCGGTCTGCAAATGAACATTTTTCAAGACCAGTTCAGTGTAAAGAGTTAATAGTAAATAATGTAGCTTTGGGAACTAATTCAGGTTTCAAAGTTTCAAATCAATTGTAATATTCATAAAAAGTGGGCGGGACTTAGATAGAAATAGGTAGGATATGGCTAGAAATTCAAGGATCCTTCTATTGTCTCCCCTTCAACCATTTGTTAACCATTTAATTGTCAAATTTTTCCCTTTTGAATATCCATTTACAGGACAAGTAAAGACTATTTTTGAAAATTTACCACTGGAATGACCGAGCCAGTCAGTCCAATGGTAAATTAAAAGTAATAGTCTTCTCTTGCCCTGCAAATATCCATTCCGCAAGACCACTTCAGCAGCCGGTTTTGGCCAGCGTGAGCAGTAAATGGTTAACATAATTCATATATTGACATGCACTTCTCTGGGTTGATGACAAACGGTAATGAATTTTAAACAGACTTTCTGAATTAGGTCATGGTCATAATGTCTTGGCATTGCCAAAATGTACCATTGCCAGACAGTTGTCGCAGTTGTTGTTGTTTGAAAAAACGCAAAATGTGTTACATCATTCATGGAGCCTACAATGCTATGACAGCAGTAGTAGTGTCCGGGGTCAAAATGATACCACCTCCCTCAACTGGATTTCCAGTTAGACAAATGAGCCCCCCACCTCCCTCAACTGGATTTCCATTTAGACAAATGAGCCCCACTGCCTTCTCAATCCCTGGGGCATAGGTTGTGGGGGCCACCACGGATTGCCGAACGGCTGCCAGGGAGGTAGGATCATCCCGACACTACTACTACCAAGGACTGAATGCCCATTTAGAGACAAGACTCCACAGTGATATACACCACTGATCACCATCAACCACCAGGCCGGCCTCTCGCTATTCTGTGTAGGCTCAGACAACATCGCCATGATGGGACCACCCATAGGGGCTTCCATCTACCTTGACAACACTCACCTGGGAGGAGGCTAAAGTGATTAGCATGTGAACCATGGCAGACTCTGGCATGTTCACATGTTACGCAGAGAATCTGGTGCTGAGCAGGGGTCTCCAGCAGACAACCACAACCTACCCTCTCCACCCCATAGAAGTGGCAGACAGACTCGATCACATGGGTGAAAGCGGTCATAAATGTTTCTAAGCAAGGGGTCGGTCAACCCATAGATTGTACTGGGGGTCATTCCAGAAGTGGGCCCACTTGGCATCCAATATCATGGCAGTCTCGCCGCCCTGTGCCACTGCTGTAGACACAAGCACAAGCAGTATGATGAGAATCATGGCTATATATGAAGAGTTAAACTGAACAGAGTGAACCCCTCGAGAAATATCTGTGCCAGATCGAGCCCTGGATCGATAGTGATCTTCATCCCCTCATGGGCAGGGGCTAGCTGCTTCACTCTGCCACCGGCTAAGAAACGTAGCTCTAGGACTATATGAGTCATTTGTGGGCTAGTGAGTCCGACTTGCTGAAGCAGTTTAACAGCACCCTTGACTTTGGAGACATGTGACACACCATCTACCCGTAGGGTGCCCTCCTGGAGGTTAACAGCTTCTTCTGGTCCATCGAATGGATGACGCAGCAGGAGCTTTCCACCTGTAACCCCGATCCGATGACCCACCCTCGTCAGGGAGACACCTTCACCTATGTAGGTGAGGAAGGATGATCCCCGATTGTAGCCCTTTCAAACTGTCCCATCCTTTTTCACAACAGTGGAGAGGGGAGTAACCTCTATGTCAATGACTGCGGGAGTCCTATATAGGGGCAACCATGTTTACCTGTCACCCCCATGTCCAGCGCAGTACCACACTTCATTCGTCTCAAATATGAACTGCAGGTTTTTTGCCAGGGTCAATAGCAGGCCATCATGGACCATCGGCGGGGCACCGCTCGAATAGGGTTTGACCAGATGAAAGCTGAGGTCGTTATTTAGGGTGTTGATGTCTGCCACCTCTGTATACAAGAGCTCAATCAATGGTGAGAGGATGTACTTACTGAAACACGATCTTGTGGCCATCTATGTTGCGACCCAGGCACTCCATCATCACATCATTGAGGTCTGTGAGCTGCTCCACCCCATCACCACCAATGGGTTGGAGGGAGAATGTCTTTGAGCTTGCTTCGTACTGTAGGGTGAATGACTTGCCATCGCTCTCTTCTACTTTGGCAGCATCAACTGCGTACACATCTGCCAGGTCAGCAAGACCAGTCGAGTGGGCAAATATGGGTTCCATAGCATGCTATAGGAGGGGTTTAAACAAGACATAACTATGCCGATTGTCCGACTGCTGCTCTCTGGTGGTGAGAACGTAATCTCACCCTCTCTAGAGGGGAGACGGGTGGTACAGTACCATGTAGAATGGGTCCTCTTCGAGGTGCCCCAGCAGGGAACAACATACATACACGCTGATGTGCTACATCAACCTCCGGGCAGTGCACACAGCAGCTCACTGGTATAAGTCGGATGGGACATGATAGAGTATCTCCCAGGTGACAACAGCAACTTATGGAAAGCTATCAGTCCTAGCCTGTTCACACCTGTAAATCACCTGTTTGTGAGCCCCTCCATTAACATATATGCCAGCACGGATGGGATATCGGATGCCCATTTAGAGTTTACACTCTTATTACTCATTGACCTGATGACAACATGATATCATACCAGCATGATGATGAGGAAAGAGGCTCGCCCCTTCATGACCCCTGCACAGATAAAGGCCTTAAATGAACAGAGGCTTGCACTGCAACAAGAAGGAGAGCGACTACAGCGGGAGAACTGGTATCAACAGAATGCGTGCCTTGCAAGGAAGCGAAGGAACAATGAAAATTTCCGATACTGGCGGGCCCTCCTGGGGGAGAGTAAGCGGGATGCAGGAGTCTTGACAGAGTCTCAGAAAGCTACTGGCACCCGACATAGTGCTGGATGACCTCTGTCTAAGAGACGTCTGTCTCAAAACCAGCAAGCTGGTATGGTTCGCCAGTCTCTCCAAAATGTACCCTTCTAGGACTCATGAGCAGATTCTGCAGGTGATGTAGGTTTAATCTCCAGGTATAATATGGCAAAATCAGAGTGGCAGAAGCAACCAGAAATATACCCCTCTGTGACTGCTGATGAGGGGGGGGGGGAGGTGTACAGTACACGGCTGGTGACTCCAGCAGATAGATACCATCAGACAGAATCTCATCCATGAGGCAGAAAAGTACAGCAGAACGTGCAGGCGATATAAGACAGCCTACAATGTCCTCGCACATACAACCACTGCTGCGGGTGTGATTGGAGCCAATGCTGGGGTGGCAGTTGTGGCCATTCTCGCTACAGGGATTGGGGTCATCATCACCATCCCGCTGGGTGGTGTGGCACTAGCCGCCACTGTCTTGGCCACGGGCTTGGGGGTGGGGCAGCGGCAGATCACAAGGAAGCTGGAGAAGCATGCTAAGTACGTGGCACTGGCACAGAGTATGCTACGGACTATCGACAAGTCTGTCAGCAAAGCTCTCGAGCATGGCCCGGTCACCGATGAAGAGCACCGCCATATATTGAAGGTCCAAGCCCTGTACCGCACGGAGAAACCTAAAGTGCGACAGCAATACCTCAAAGGCTTCAGCGGGTGTGTTGATATGGAGGAGTTAAAAAATGAGAGGTTACTCGCTGGTATCTGGAGTCAAGATGACTACAAATAGTGTGCTGCGTAGCTTTAAGAACACCAGTATAGATGGCCTTCCCACTGAACCTCATGACAGTCATCTGGAGCCAACTGCCCCTCCTGGGTACACCCTTGACTGGCCTGAGAGGCCTACTGGATGATATACCAGAGCTAACACCGTTCTCCATCACAGTGGATGGATAGTCCCGAACCAGCTTCTCCATCAACCCACGACCGCTGACCAACCGCCCCATCACCATCAAGGATGGGAAGCAAGCTCTTACTTGGATGGCTGCTCCAAGCCTCTCATTCTGGAATCAGCAATTGAACTTTGCGGAGTAAGTTCCACCATGCTTCACTCCTATTCTGGTACTCCTGAAGCTGTGCTCATCGCCAGCTGTCTCAGATTCCACGTGTACTTTACGGTGCAACGAATCCTCCATGAGCTTGGTGCAAGCCTCCCTGATACAAACGACTTCGACTCACAGCTCAACAGTCATAGCATCTCAACAGCCAGCAGACTACAGAGAGAGAGTTCAGCGCTCACTCAGACTATCGGTGGCATGGTGGTGACAACGGCGGTCTAGGGGTTATGTACAGTGACCCAAGACATGACTACTCAGGATTCCCCTATCAAACACCCCCCCGACGAGTAGGCCGTCGGAAGACAGCACCATTCTCGTTCGATCCAGACTCCAACCCTGGAGCGCTGGTGCAAAATATGCACATCACTGGCTTGTGGCAGGACTATCCAGATGTGTGGAAGTACTTTGTCCCATGCACCACCTCAGGCCTCACACCAGCAGGGATCATTCGGATCAACCAGTCCCTGGACGCACTGTGCTACTCCCTCCTTATGGCACAGACCCAGCTGTGGCATTCCATAGATGGTGTCAGCGGAGCAGAGGTCCAGGCCATGTTCATCAGTCTCGTTGAGGATATGATCATCGTGGCAGTCCCCAGTAGTCTTATTGCGAAGTTCCAGTAGGGGTTGCTGAAGGCCCATCGCAAACTTGACGTTGCTATTTTGCCACACCTACGGTTGATTCCGAGCAACAAGCTCATGAACATCGAGGACCTCGAAGTCAGGGGCTATAACAACATGATAGTCGAGGGGAGTTCCCCTGGTGTCCACTTCGGCTTCAACACTGCCATCAATGCACCTACGTGTAGTACAAGCCATACAGTCATTCCGATCCTGACACTGCAGCCAGTCGACGTGACACCGCTTCCCATGGTAGCTCTACGTGTGGTGTCGGGCCTAGATATCGTGGCGCTCAGGATCAGCCTACTCTGCCACTAGCAAATCAGCTATAAGACTATCCTGACTCTCTACAGTAGCAGTGGGGACCACGGTGAGACACTAAGCCAGCTTGGCATGCCCTACAGCCCCTATACCCACTGCCAACATGCACATCCAAGGGCTGGAGGGTTTGGCAGCGCATCCTTTTTCCAGCTTGTAGTATCGCAGAGCCTTGTTCAGCTCTGAGTCCCGTGATGCCATGGCGGCCTGCAACTGCTGGAACACATCTGACAGATACTCCCGGTCCTTGTAGAAACCTTTAGCTCGTAGGAGCTGCTAGATGATACTCCCGCCCATGATAAGGTATTCGAGGAAGCAGATCTGTCCCTTGCCAAATCCTGGATAGAGCTTCACAGCTGTCAGATCAGCACCGGAGAGCTGATCGAGCTCATCTGGTGTCTTCTTGTAGTCCTTCAACTCCCTCCGGAAGACATCATAGTACTTCTCGCATAGCGTGAGCCCGGAAATTATTAAGATGTCTCAATAGAGAGATAAATATTCCAACCCGACCACCTGGCAGACACAGACTGTTAAGATCTTATTAGCTCTCTCGACAGGGGATGCAGATGTTTAACCACATTGTATACTCAGTGCTTAAACAATGACGTCAACGGTACAGATCATGAAGCAACTGCCCGAGAGCCAGGTGAGTCTTCAGATGGTGGAGACCCTGCTGTGAACCAAGACACAGAAGTTACTGACCAAAGCAAAACCTCTGGCAGTCCATGTCGCCAGTGACGTGGCGGCGAGTGTGGCCATGGTGAAGATGACGGCGGGAAGTGAGGTTCTTGCTGCTGCCACTGCGGCTGTCTTCACTACAGTGGTGAGTGGGGTGGCCGGGCACTGTCTCGGAATAACTGACCCCATCCCAAAGATCGCCCTCAGTGGTGCCTCCTACACTATTGCTGCCAAGATCATAGGTGAATGTGTTACACTAATGGAGGCCGCAGTTCTAGGGCTAGCAATGAGTGCAATGGCTGAGATCATCGTCGCCTACGTTTAACCCCTCTGAATAGTGAGAGATGGATCACGAGACCCCTGCAGCATATGAAGCATGGTGTGCCAGAGGGCGGTGTGTAACCCATAGTCGAGCACGTGGACTGAGGATTGCCAATGCTTGGGAATGGTGGACCGCCCACAAGGCATGCCCCTGCAGAGAGGGCCAGTACCCTGAGCACTACTACCTATTCCCTTGGCCGACTGCGTGGTCCTCCTATGCCCAACTATTTCACTGGGTGTATGACTAGTAGGTTTAAGCCATCTGTATATGACTATGACTCTGTCACTCACAGACCTAGAAAGCAAAGAGCTAGGCGATCTTGCTCACTTGAGCGAGGCACGCCTCTGTTCAGAGGACACTGTTGCCCCTATCTCCTTCCTAGACTTCGATGAGAATGGAGACCCGCAGGAGATCCAAGGTATCATCCCAGCCTGAGGTCTCATCGGGATCACTGATACGGTAGGACAATCGGCCATTAACAAGGCCAAGACTGTATACAAGGGGATATGCATCAAGGCGAGGGCGACGATGCGAGGTATGCTCGGATTCGATGAGGCTGGAGCCATCAAGGTTATGGCTGAGTCCTATGCACAGGACCTGGTTAAGGATCTCCTGAGACCACGGAGCACATTCATCCAGGATGGAGGGAATCTCAAGATAGGCACCCTCAGCCTGAACAGTATCACTGTCGATGGCCAAACAGGTGCAGGTGCTGTTGACAGCCTCCGGCTACCAGAGGTGAAGAAGACAGGGTTCTTTAGTATGCTGTAAGCCGATTAGAGCATAATACTGTCATGAAAAAAAAATATATATATTATACAGGTACAGTGAAAGTCGCCAAGAAGGCTAGTCAGACCATGTTCCTTATAACACCTGAGCTACGGTGTCTCGATGTGCTGAACTACCTCGCCCCAGGTATGGGTCAAAGCTTATGGGTGTACACAGGTTTAAGACCACAGGATAGTCATGGCTTCCCGTGCATGTATCATACAAATACTGGATGTACTAGACACTGTGGGTGCTGACACAGGCCCTCTATGCTATCTTCTCAGCTGCTGCTGGGATTTCATGCTTGATGCCTCCATCGCATCCTTCGTATCCGCCGGAGGTGCAAGATTCCACGCTCTGCAGGCGAAAGAGCTGGTGCAGGAAGTACTGCCATTTAGTCTCCCAGATATAGATGAGGCGACCGCCGACCAAGTGCTAACCATCCTCCGCATGCATGTCTGTACCATTCAACAGTAGGCTGGTTGATGCTGGCCAGGTGGTGCTAATCATTGACCCGTCAGGACACAGGAAAAACATCTTGCTGCGGGCTCTCCTGGCTGAACATCTACACTCTCAATACATCCTTCTGGTGTCTGACTCTGCCGCTGAGGCAGTTGACAGTAATGATCAATGGTACAATGGCCCAATCACCAAGACGCAGAACCTGCAAGCACTGATGGAGAAGCTGCTGGCAGCCCGACTGACAGAACCACTTGTTCTTGTTATCGATGATCCTGCAATGGACCAGAAGACAGTCACCTACCTCAGCAACATCACCAGGCGCATCTGGCACACAAAGATAACTGTCTTCATTCTCTTTCAGAAGTACACCCGCGAGATCTCACCAGACATACACCACAATGCCCGGTTGCTATACTTCAGCTCCAAGTGTGGACGTGCCCTGCTCGAGACCATATATGACAGCCTAACCCTCAAGGAGACCAAAAGGGACTTTATCGCAGGTGTACAGAGGGCAGCTGAGCTATACCACTTCATCTTCAGCAACAAGGAGACGGGTGAGCTGTCACACTTCAAGCCATCTCTGGAAAAGGCGCAGACCTTCACCTACAAGCTGAATCCAGCCAGGAAACTAGCCTGCTCTACGCGTCATCGCTGACAGACTGTCGCAGCTTTTTTCATTTATCAGAAGGCTGCACAGTCTCTGCTACTTCGTCAGATGCTTGAGGAACTTCGTCAGTTTCATCAGAACCCTGTTGCTTAAACTCTACCCACTGAGGGTCAGAGTCTAGAGCTCTCTTCTTCTGAAACTTCTCATGGAAGATTCACTTTGTCCATGCACGATGAGCATCTGACTTGCGAGTGGATTTGATGAGGTAGTCCTGGTAGTTATCTGGGAATTTTGGAAATGCTGCCAGATCACTGGCCAATCTCCTGCGCCCTTCTTCATTGAAGATGTGCTTAACAGCCTCCTTGCAGCCAACAGTGAACCCCTCCTGAGTACCTTCTGCATGATCGGTGTTATGGCTCTCCGCTACAGCGGCGCTGACCTCCTCCCTGAAGTAGTTATTTGCTCCAGACTGGAGGCTATCCAGCATATCTCGCTCTTCCTGGCTATGGAGGCTAAATACGGCAGCCAACTTCCTGACCATTAGTAGATCTTTGGGGTCGACCCTCACCTTTTGGAGAGCTAGAATAACAGGACTGTTGGTTTGGGCCACAGGAGGTAGGCTGAGTGTCCTGCCCTGGGTGCTGTCAAACTTCCAGTAGAGTATCTGAGTCAGGAGTTCTTTTGTACTACGAGCTGGCGCTCCTTCCTCTATGGCAGCCAGTATCTCCGCATCAGATGAAGGTGTGACCTTGGCTCACTGATGGATGATGTTGATGTCACGAAGCAGTTCTCGGACCCTGTCACTGTGGGACAGTGCACACTGTGGCTGTCATGCTGACTGTCATGCCGACTTGTTCTGCTGCCTATAGACAATCTGCTGGAGAACTTTACCAAACATGGCAGCCGTTTAACCCCTCTATGTACACAGACCTTAAACATGCTACAGTATGTGCAACATCCAGATGGGGCCATTGAACCCATGACATCGCACCGCACTGATCCACAGAAGGACTGCCTGATGGTCATTTGACCCAGTATACACGATGAGAACCCATTGTCTGCTGCTGGGAAGTACATTGACTTTGCAATCTCGGCACAGATCCACAAGATCAAGAGCATGACACTCGAGTTCAAGCTTCAGAGCACAATAGAACAGATGGTAGAGCTCCCGCAAGTTCTGAACAGGTGGGAGATTGTGCAGAGCAACAGCACCATGGACACCACCTATGTGAATGATGAGTACCGAGTCCTAGGTCCGCTGGCTCCTGGGCCAACCTTCTATGTGAAGGGAAAGGGGTACTATAGTGTGGGGTGCAATGAGGGGTTCACGGAATTCGAGCCACAGGCAGGTGTCAAGAAGCCCGTGGCAGTTCCACTCTTAAGCCTCCTCGAGAACACACACATGAATCCGGCTGCCATGCAGGATAGGCTGTTCCTCTGGGTGTACACTGAGACTTCATGTCTGGCATGACGAGAATGACCAAGAGCTGAAGCAAACGGGTTCCAAACAGTGTATCGTGCATGTGGAGCGAGAACACCAGCAGGTCCAAGCCACAGCTAACCAATAGGTAGAGCTGACATTGCATCGTGGTGCATCGGACTGTGTCGCTGTTGCGGTCCTGGTTCAGAAGGGAGCAGCCATCCAGCAGGTGGATAAGCTAGACGACTTCAAGCTTGTGGTTTCTGTTGAGGTACGCGAGCTGGCTGATTGCCAACTCTACAGACACTAAACTAAGTCATATGCACTTCTGCGCCTAACCAGTGGAGCGACGACCTCGAGTCAGCACTCGAGGGCCATCACCACCTCTTGGGCAGGGGCATTCCACCTAATCAGGGCAACCGGCTCAGCTTCAACTTCGGGAACCTAATAGCTGGGACTCGCTCATTAGGTGTGACTGTACTTTACTTTGGCTATGCTAAGGTATGCATGTCGAACACATCAGGTATTCAGCTTGAGCGTGCGTAGAGCATGACTCCTGTCGTCACCGCTGCAGCTGCCACCACTACTATAAGCTCTGCTGTCTTCTGACCTGTCAATGCTTCATAGTCCAGCGTTGGCTCAGATATCTTTACAGCCTCATAGTACTCATCGAGACTCTCATCTGCCTCTTTGAGGCTCTGGTTGGCCTGAGCTCGGAGTTGTCATCGGCGTGCCTCCCTCTGGCACATATGCTTGAGTGCTTTGCTGTACTCAAACTTCTCCTTAGACAGCTTCTCCATTGCCTGGTTATGACACTCACACTCGACCTCTGCCGCCTTCTTGTCGGCGAAGCTGAGTCCTCAGTTCGCTAAGGCAAACACGCCCGCATTCAAGATTGCAGAGGCCATGCTATAGACTACATTTTAAAGCTACTATATAACTGCCTCAGCGATGCGATGTATGAACCAGAGGCTGATCCAGTCGAGGATATAGATGACGAGGACTATGATGAGGAGGATGATGCAGATGACTACGATGTAGTGGAGACCGCCAGTGAGTATGATGATTTAGCGGAGACCGTGCCTGAATCCCGCAAGCTAGTACAGAGAGCGAAAGGAATGGTTCTATTGGTCCACTGGCAGCAGTTGGGGCTCTGATCGCTCTGTTCACAATGAAGGCTGGCGAGACAGTCCACAAGATCACCAACAATGCTCTCCATGGGGTGGAGAAGATTTCTGAAGCCATACCAGCCATCGCCTCAGGAGTAGGTATATTCTTCGGAGTCACAGGCCCTTGGCTACCATACGTTTCCATGGCGCTCATGGCCATCTGGGCCACCGAACATTTAAGCCATACTATATAAGGATGGCATCTGTGTATGACCTGGTCAAGTCCCTTAACTTCCGAGGGTGGGTCGATAAACTACTGTTCAGTGAGTATCCAGCAGAGATTAGATGCCAGTGTATGGAGCTATTTGAGGAGGTCTTCAGTGATGGTCGAATGAATGATGGCCATCTGTTCATCTGTTTAGAGTTCACCCAGGCCATGCGTGACAGGACGGGAGTGGACGTCAGTGATGAAATCCGGGAATTTATCAACCGTCTTTCTTGAGGAACTCTACTATCAGCCTGGTAGATATTACCATGAACCCCCTCAATTACTCGAGGCTGCACGTCGCAAGGGATACAACTTCACATTGGAGACAGTTAGCCAGTGGCTCAGCCATCAAGCGATGTGGCAGATATTCAGACCTCGTCCACGGCACATCAGGCATGCCGATTTCTAGGAAACTGTCACGAACAGAGTTCACCAGGTAGATGTTCTATTCCTTCCACATGACTCGGTTGGTCGTAAGACCTACAAGTATGCCCTCACCATCGTCGATGCCACCAGCAGGTACAAGGTGGCAGTACTGCTCACAGACAAGTAAGCTGGCCAGGTGGCCCAGGCATTCCAGGGTGTCTACAAGGCTTCGGAAAATCCCCTCCAGTGGCTGGAATTGTTGCAGGTGGATGAGGGTAAGGAGTTCAGAGGGGAGACTGCAGCCCTCATGCAGAAACACGGTGTGGCAGTTAGGCGAGGCAAGGTAGGGCATCACCATGCCCAGGCTATCGTTGAGTGGTGGAATTGGACACTGGCAGAGAGACTGTTTCCACACCAATACACCCAGGAAATGGCCGCGCGGAGTGAACGTTCTAGAGTATGGGTGAGAGGGCTGCCTGCTGTGGTGGAGAGATCCAATGCCGAGGTTACGAGGCTAATCGGGAAGAAGCAAGTAGAGGCTATCAGACACTGCTGGTCACAGCTCTAGAGGAGCGAACAAGGGAGAGGAGTGCCTACCACCTGATGCTCTGGTTCAGTACCTGTATGAGCCTGGTGAGCTGGAAGGTGGTCGACGGCATGCAACAGATCCCAACTGGTCGATAGATGTTCACAGGCTTGACAGGTATGTGGAGGCGGAGGGGCGGCCTACACTGTACTACCTGGCATGCCAGCATGGAGTGCCTAGGCGACCATTTGTTGTAGAAGAGCTTCAGCTAGTCCCTGAAGACACAGCTACCACCCCTAGGGTGCTAACATGATACTCGATGGGCTCGGTATGGACCACATCTGGCAGCACATGGCACTTATCATAGTAAGCGGAGTCCAAGTCTTTCGTGCGCATACGTCACCATACCCTGGTTGCGCATACATAGGCCATGGTATTTAGCTCTGTCCACCCCGCCATGTAGGACGCTGTAGAACCTCTGCCAAGAGACCTCATTCTGCTGCTTTGACATTCCCTTAGCCGAGGACACTTACTTGCAGCTGCGCTCTCCACATAGTAGCATTTGGAGCAGAGAGCGATGCCACAAGAGTCCATCCAGACCATTTGTCCCAAGCTAGCCAGTCCCGCTTATGAGCCTGGTACTCTGCTCGCATCTCAGGACGAATGATGTCGTTGAGGTTGGAGCCTGCTATAGCGATATACGCGGAGTCAGTGTCCATCTGTAGGTACTCAAAGCTGTCACGAGCTACGTAGCCATCTAGGAAGTCATAGTAGAACTCCAGCATTCGCAGGTTTGCGAGCTCATAAACAGCTATCCCCACCTGGAAGGGCCTTCGAATTGTGATTCTCAGCTTGCGACTCTGGAGCTCGTATGACTCACCAATCTCCTCGAGATCTTCGAACCATGCACTACGCAGGGCCTTGTCTACCACATGTTCCTCCTTCGTGAAGCTGGTGTTGCTATGAGGTTCTAGGGCCTCGATGAGCTTCCCGTAAGCACTGTTGCCGAGGAGCTTGAAGAGATCTGCCAAGAGCACTTTGCTCTTATCTACATCTCCTGAGCGGCGGGCCTCCGTAACATTCTCCACGAACCACTCGAATGGGCGCTTGGCCTCATAGTCTATGGTGCGGTATACAGCAGTGATCTCCAGGCCATGGGTTATATACCACTTGAGGGTCAGGGCATACAGCAGCCAGTTCTTGCCAGAGACGGCACCAACCAGCTTCTGGGTGGTGGGCCGCTTCCTCCCTGTTCGCCCTAGATATGCCAGCATCTCAGACAAGATTGCCTCTACCGGGATCTCGCAGTTATAGAAGAGAGGAGGCATTTCCTTAAACTTTTCCCACAGAGCCTTGGCGACCTCTATATCCACCTCAGCAAACCCAAACCAGCTGTCTTCTACGAGAGCCTCCTTAAAGCTAGCTACCCCACTGGCACCAGACCAATGGCGCACTTTCTCCTTACCACATGGCATCTCTTTGGCCATTGTTGACAGGTACAGAGCATTTGCATCGTAGCCGAGTAGACGTTGGCAGACACGCTCACTCTGGCGGATTCGAGTCACACCGGCCTCGTGGTATCTGGTGAACACGATGCTGGGACCGCCAACAACAGCACCCTTCAGCATCTTGTAGGCTTCCTTGTCCGGTGAATAGAGGCTAACATCTGGCATGTTCTGAGCAGTTCCAGGTAGGAGGTACTGCAGTGACACACCTGGGAGAGACATCGCGTCTTTGAGGATGTCTATTTCTCATTCTGTGTGGAACTCCCGCATCTGGGCTAGGGCTTCGATGAATGGACTGATGTTCAGGTTGTTGTAGTATCGCAGCCATTCGGTGAATGTCCACATTCCATGCTCGCTGAATGTCTGGTTACACTGTTCCCACTCTGTTCACGTCAAGAGGTAGCCACCCTTGAGCTTAGATGTCCATGCTGAGTAGTCAGGAAGCCCTGGATAGTTGAGCTTCTCATGTGTGTCAAACCATTCATATGGGAGCCAGCTCTTCTGCTGTGTACACCCATAAGCTTTGACCCATACCTCATATGAGACTCCTTGTCTGAGGTAGTTCAGCACATCGAGAAACCGTAGCTCAGGTGTGATGAGGAACATGGTCTGACTAGCCTTCTTGGCGACTTTCACTGTACCTGTACTGTCAGTCAGCTCATCAACAAAGTACTTCTTGATGAGGTTCAGGTCATACTGCCCATAGTTGAACCCCAGTACATGCACATGGTCACACCACTCATTGATCAGTCGCTGCTGTTGCTTTGGGAGCTTGTCCAGGTCTGTCGGTATGTACTGTGCCCTAACCCTTATCCGGATTAGAGATGCTTGCCGTTGGATCTCCAGCATGAACTCTCTGATCAGTTCTTTGGGGTCAGGATTGCAGAGGTGAGTGGGCTCACTTGTGGTGCCCTCTAAGGAGCAGCCAACTGACACAGAGATAGGTATGTGAGTACTCTCGATCGTGAGAGTCTCCGTAGGAGGAGTCTTGATACCATCTAGGAGTGCTTCGAAGTCGTAAACTATGAAGTGTGGGTATGGGACAGTCCGAACTCGTTTAGTGATGCTTGGACAACGTTTTATACAGCACTCCCACTGTACCACAAGTATGCATCCAGAGGCTCTCAGCTTTTCCTCTCTCAGGACTGTCTTGCGGTATCTTTGTTCGTCATCCTCACCTCGCTGGTGTTGTGGACACCCATGCCAGTGACAGCCATGGAACTGGTAAACGGTGTTGGTGGTCAGATCATAACCATCTACGGGAGCGCCCTCAATCCAACACTCTCCACCATGCCCACACTCTACATTGTGTATGTGTATGCCTCTGTTTCTTGACTCATACTTGATCCAATGAGTAGCCGCTGAACTGGATGGTTGGGGCGGATAGAAGGCTTTCTCATACGCAAACTGTGGCGCCTCAACCCTCTCGCCAGGACACACAATTTTTGTTTTACCACCTGTACAATGATCAGCATGGCATTGAAGATGGCATGCCTTTGTAAACCTCTGCTGACAGTGACTGCAGACTAGTGTATGTGCCAGCTTGGAGATGTTCTTGATGTAGAAGGCATGGTGGTCCCACCCTCCGATGGTCATGGTGGCACGGTAGTGAGCCGCTTGCCTGATCATGTGCCAGTTGCCATCTTTGGTTGGTTCATCCACGTGAATCCCGATCTTGGCGAAGAACTCTACCTTGTCCAGCTCATCTAGCGAGGTCTTGTGGACATCAGGTACTGACTTGCCATAGAACTGTGTGGCAAGTGCAGGAGCTGTACTTCTATCAGCTCTCGCTCCTCAGTGGACTGCTAGACATCTCCAGAGACACATGTTGTCCCTGTAGGTGTCGAGGGCAGTCATACTCTTCTTCTGTCGTAGCCAGTCTGGGAGAGGGGGCCTGTTCCAAGCAGAGGTTGGCAGTCTATGACAGCCCTTACCTCAACATTGATTGATCGAATGAAAGCCCACTTTGTGTTGGGTCAATCGATATTGTCTGTGTCGAGGTGGGCTTGCTCTCTTGCTCACCCAGTCCTGCGCGGCTCCTATCGTGTTCAGCCACGGGCTCCCTGGAGCATTCTTGTGGAAGAGCATCACCCTACTGTCTTCGATGTGACGGATGCAATAGGTATGGGTGTAGTGGAGGTAGAAGGCATTCTGGACAGTCTGTTGGATCTTTTGCATGATCTGGCCTGTGAGGTCTCCTTCTAGACATCTGAAGAATGTCCAGCGTACTGAACGCCATCCTCTATCCTCTGTCTCCCTTTCGCCGAGACGCTGGTCGAGAATGTGTTCGCCTTCTTGCCTCATGCTCCGGGCTAAGGGTTCAGACCTCGGCCCCCTTATTCTCTGTGCTGGGCTCAGACCTCGGCATTGCTTAATGATCCTGCGTTTGAAAGTTAAGCGCTCCAGTCGATGGACCTCCATCCGCCTCACTACAGTCTTGGCTCGCAAGCTAGCAGTCACCTCCTCGGCCAACTGACGATGCTCATGTATCCATTGCGCTTTTTTGTGGTGATTTCAAGGATCCTCTTTGGTAAGCGCTGGAAGCCTTCCCATATTCATTGCTCGGGGGAGTCGCTTCTGCCACTCCTCGGCACGGACCTGTCCGATCATCTGGAGCAGGTCGGCTTTCTTGGCCTAAGAGTCGACTCTAAGGCCAAATTGCTTTGCAATAGCGCGAAGCTGTGCAACAGTACTCATGGTGTATATCCCTGTGGATGCCTGCATAGGGTGCGGGGGGCCCCCTGCATTGGAGAGTTAAGGGCTCCAGTGAATGGGCCTCCATCCACATCGCTACAGCCTTGGCTCGCAAGCTAGCAGTCACCTCGTCCAACTGACTAAATTCACATATCCACTGCGCTTTCCTGTGGGGAGTCCAAGGATCCTCGGTAAGCACTCGAAACCTTCCCGTATTCATTGCTCGTGAGAGTCGCTTCTGCTCTGGCTGAATGTTCTGAAAAAAATTTGACTGAACCACCAACAACTTTCAGTCAAATTGTTTTCAGAACATTCAGCCAGTCTAGAGTTATTGCCCATAGATATTATAAAGTCAGGTGGTTTGAAGCAGTCAGATGCTTAGTGGTAGCAGAATCACACAGATATAAGATAGAAGCGCAACTAAAGAGAGAAAAGAAGATCGCGAGACAGAAGCTAGAGAGATATGAAATATAAACCCCATGGAAAATGTAGTCTGCAGAAATTCAACAGGCAGATAGTTAAATATTAAAGACATACAATTTGTATGTACAACTGATGGAATTATTCAATGTTCATGACAGACCTCATTACATCATTCATTATGTGCATTGATTGGAATGTCAGCCTATGTGTGATTTAATTGATTATTATGTCATACTTGGCTGACAGATCGGATTCATCCATTCTTTCTGCGATATAGATCATTGGTCCGCTCTCTCTCGCTCTCTCTCCTTCTACGTTCCCAGAAAAATGCCACATAAAAATTGAAAGATGTTTGTTTTGGTATTTTCTTTTGGTATTTATTCAGTAAATCTTTTTATTGCGTAACAGCAAAGTTTTATAATGTCACGAAGATAAGCTCCTGAATGGAAAAACATGTTGAGTGGATAATTCAAAGTTACATGTGTACCAGAGAAATGTCAGTGACAATTATCAAATAAAACCCACAGAGAAAAATTCTTGTGAAAGTTTGCAGAATCCTAGAAAAACAAATTTAACCATTTAACCCTCGAATTTGTTCAAGAAAATTAAAATTATCTCATAGAAAATGTCCATTTGCAGACCAAGATAAGACATTTTTTGAAAATTTACCGCTGGAATGACTGGCTCAGTTAACGAGCCAGTCACTCCAGTGGTAAATTTTCAAAAATTGTCTTCTTGTGGTCTGCAAATAGACATTTCTCAAGACCACTGCAGAAGCCGTTTTTGGCTGATATTTAAGGGGTAACGTTTTTTTTTTAAATGAGTGAGGAACTGGTTTTAAAAAACAATTTTGCTGAAAATTGTTGTTGTCTTAAAAAAAGACATGGCAACAGCTTTCTAGTCAAATGTTTTTAAAATAATCAGATTGATTTTATCAGTGGCATGCATGATGTTGTAGATAATGATATAGGTGGCAGCGTTAAACATTAACCCTCAAATTTATTCAAGCAAATTTAAAATATAAAAAATGTCTATTTGCAGCTCATTAAGCGAAGACTATTTTTTAAATTTATCACTGGAATGACTGGTTCGGTTATTGAACCAGTCATGCCAGTGATCATTTTTTTTAAATAGTCTTCGCTTGCTCTGCAAATTAACATTTCTCAAGACCACTGCAAAAACATTTTTGACCATCTTGGGTGTTAAAGGGTTAATGCATCCTCATAATTATATAGGATTTGTTGAATAAGAAAATACATCTATTGAATCAGCTCACTTTTTCTGGTGAATGTTTCGTGCCATGTACCATCAATGTAATTCTGATTTTTGCAATATTAATTTATTAGTTAAACGAGAACTTACCTGAAAGTGGAAGTTAGATGTTTGACTGTAATTCTAGCCAATCACCACTGGAAGCCAGAATTACATGAGAGACGTGTCATGACTTGCTGAGATCAGTCTTCAAAGCACAGTAATCCCAAATTAGGGTGGGACAAGAAACGTTCCCAAATGAAACCTCAAACCTCTTTTCTAAGGCATGTAACTCCAGCTTCCAGTGCTGATTGGCTAGAATTACAGTCAACCATCTAACTTCCACTTTCAGGTAAGTTCTCATTTAACTTATAAATTCTAGCCAATCACCACTCAGTCAGCCAGAGTTCCACGAGACTTCAAAGCTGTGGGTGCACTCAGTACTATAAGTTCCATGTAATGAATTGTTCACAATTATGATAACATATGAACTGAACAATTAACAGATTTGATAATCATCCTTCTGAACACTGACATCTTTTTAATATATTCAGGAGTTTGTTATAAAACTTTTAAACACTCATTATCAACCTGTTGTACAGATTTAAGTTATGGAATTTTTAAACCATCTCATTGAGCAGCAAAAATGGTCCACTGCCATTTCTGTCTATTGTATTGTCTATAGATATTTATATCAATCCATGCCAGTATCCTAGTTATTTTCAGCCTTCGATATATAGTGTCTCTACATACTGCCTTATCGTCTTCATGAATAATTTTGTGTTAGTATCTTTCTCAGATTCTTAATTCTCTCTAAATATGATGGCAATGCATTGAAAATTATACACCTGGTCGAAATTGATTTATATGCAAGCAAAATAGTTGTGTTCTATTAATGATTGCTTAAAGTTCCTAAATAGATTCCTCAAGAGATTGCTGTATAAAAATATCAAGTATTTTACTCAAAACTTTACTGAAATGCCAAATATAATTCTATCTGGCCTTAGTTGATATTTGAACAATGATCCATTTTAAAAAGCTTATCCTTAATTGATGACTCATAAATGGTTTGGTGAAGCCAATTTAAACCCAGAAAATGCAACACTGATTATGTCATTGGTAAAAATATCAATAACCCAAAAGCTTTCAAAACTTATTCCACATAGTAAGCATTATTTCTTTATTGATTCTCTCCATGAATTAATAACCAAAATTGTCTAGCCAGCAACATATTTATCATTCGAGGCGCTCTTGTATAAAAGGCTATTAACTAACAATATTTTGCTTAGTAGATGCACACTGTCCTTATGTGTGAATGGCCCAAGATTGCCAATTAAAAAAACCCCATCTTATTAAATAGCAAGATCTGTTTTATGTATTTTCCAACTTGATACTATGTTACTGATTCTGCTGCTTGATCCAATTCTACTGTTGTAGATTAACTCTCAGTATAGGCAAAAAAAGTATAAAAAGCATCAATATCATAAGCTCCTGAGGTACATGTATTCAAGAAACATGTACCTTAATCTGGAAATTAAGCCTAGAAGCGAACAAATCACAAAACTTCATTGTAAAGCTACTACAGAAGTACACATAAAACTCCTTGATAGTCAAAGTGCACTCATCATCAAATGCTCTGGATTTTGTTATTTGCTATACAATTCCTCTGACCAGTTGAATGAGCAACTGTAATTCATAAATTTCATTCTCTAAATCATAGCCAAACTTCTCTGGCTAGTCCATTACAACATTGTGAGGGAAGAGATTAACACAGATATGGTTAATATCGCTACTATAGAAATAACTATTTAGAGCCCAAATTTAGCACAAGCAATACTAAAGACTTTAAACACAACAATCGATCTTTAATGCCCGGTACATTAATATGATACCTTATTTCTCCATCTACCACCTATAGAATGTGTATTCTTTTTCTGTGTGAGGTCAATAGATCGGTAGACACTAGCTCCCCCCCCCCCCCTTCAGTTTACACATCAGTTGTTACATCATAAGAATTTTTCATGATTGAGTTGTGTGTTGAAATAACATCAATCCACCATGTAAACACAGAATGACCTGAATTTTACAATCACACAGTTTTATCAAAACCATCTGACACCATTTCCAGTGATTCAGGTTATTCAGATTATCAGATTCTCTAACAGAATGTGAATTATTCTACAACTGAAAACCAACATGACCATAAGTATTATACGTTCTGCACCCCTATGTTTCCAATTAAGGTTTACGGATGTAAACCAAGTTTATACTGACAAACAGCCAGCTATGGGAAGCCTATTCACCTTTCGGCATAGTAATATTCTAACCTGAATACTGGGTAGTGATGAGGCTGTAATGTAAGTAATAGTTTGGCAGGTCAGTTCTTTGTTTACAATCTGCAAGTCATCGCAAGCATGTTATAAATTCACAGTATTCAATTATTATCGTTAAATATACATTATTTACAATTATCTCAGAAGTTGTTAAAGCTACATAGTTTAGAATAGTTACGAACAGTCAATCAATGTAGTATCATGATCTCAGTAGAAACTTGTTTTTGGATCAATCTCGGAATCTATAAGCAAAAGTTTCCAAAATGGCGGAACAGCAGACAAGGGGAACTAGAACAGCGCCTTGGGACTCCACAAATCCTGCCAACTGGACAGCCGGGAAATTGAAAGACGAACTATAAATAATTGAAATTATTGTGCCAACAAGTATGTCCAAATCCATGCTAAAGCAGTTGTATCTTGACAATACAGGCAGTAGACGTGAGGTCCATTGCCCACAAAATCAGGATCAAAATTCTCCACAAAATTGGGAGTAAACTGCAGAGACAATTCAAACTAGTGCAGTGTGGAAACACATGACGGGGATAGCATTGTGATAAATGATCACGCATCTGATGCTAATAAGAACAGTGATTCAGTTTTAATTCGGGAGATGCTGTCATCCATGCAGTCAATGCAGAATACGGTGCTGGGTTTACAGAGGACAGTGAACAATAATATCGAACAAAGGGCCAGTCCTGGTCAAGGAAGTACACTGAGCAGCAACTCCGGGAATACATTCACCACTGGGAATACCCTTGCCACTGCCTATGCAGACCTCAAAGCCAGGATCAAGTTTGACTCGCTAACTATAGTCAGTTTGCTGGTTTACTGATCATGCGCAGTTGCTATGCCCAGTCAAACTTGATTTTAGTCGACTATAGTTCGTTAGTACCCGGTTCCCTATTGAATTCCTATTGCAGAAAATTTGGAGCCAGGTACCAGTCTCCATTAACCCTTTCTGTGGTCTGTTTTGATGACCTACGAAAATGGGTTATTTTTGTCCGCTAAGACGTCAAAAAGTGTCCATATGGCATAAAGTTGGAAGGAATAGGGGTTTGGGAACATTGACATACAGTGGGAAAGCATATTTTCATCAAACCTAAGTTATTTAGTGAAATATTTACACATTTATATGCATTTATTCGTGGCAAGCGATCGGTGTCCGCCATTTTGAAATTTACACAAATATCGCACTAACCATCTGAACCGAGGTCGGGTGCTCGGTTGACTATAGTTGACTAGCTAGTTAACTATTTGAAGTCAGCTGGTCCTCTAGTTAGCTATAGCTAACTATGGTTAGGAGTCGAACTTGACCCGGGCAGTCACCACACGAAGGTTTAGATGGACAGTAAGGCAACATTATCATAGGTGGGTTCAAATTTCCACGTTCTGAATTTGGGGTTCCATCAGAATGTATTAGTCACATTGACATAGTGTCAGACTCTCTTAAAAAATGTATATGGGATGGGAAGGATGTAAATCTTGCGAGCCTTTTAATACCGAGGTATGAACTGGATAGCAGCAAAATGACAGCTGATGGTGCATGTGCGGATGATGTTAGATTAAACAAAACACTCGATTAGTGAGTTCATCACATCATTTGGAAAATTCAAATGAATCATGTGTAGTAGCTTTCTATATAGGCTAATTGAACTTAACAGATATGACATGTGCATAATCGAGATCCATAATATTTATGGCCAAAAATATTATAATTACCACTGTCAATTTTCGTCCAAGGCAGCAGTGGCCCTGAAGGACCACAATATTAAAGTGGACTGGGCCATTAAAGATCATACCTTGCTTACACTGGTAGTGGGTAATAGTAGAGTGAACTCCTGCTATCAGTGCAATTCTACATCACACACCTCTTACTTTTGCCCCCAACTACAAAACAGAATGCCTGTTCAGAGATTATATTCTCATCCAAATATTCCAGCGGCTCGTGGTGTAAGCAAAGACATAGATATATATGGTCGACAGAGGTTAACATGTGATGGGAAGGAGGTATGCACCAACTTCAATCAAGGCAGATGTACCCACCAGGACTGTGCTTATTCACACATTTGTGTAATATGCAGGCTAACTAATCATGGTGTGAGAACATGTAGGTCGACCAAATCTAAACAAAGCAACCAATCATGGCCATGACATGGCACAGTGGCTGACATTGAGGGCCTTAGCAAAACTAATACTCCTATAAACGTTGACCATTTGGAGCTTGAACGTGAGCAGTTTCCAGACAGGCCCTTTGTTCATTATCTGTGTGAGGGTGTTAGGCAGGGATTTGACACTATGGTTGGAGAGACAGACTTGCCAGTTAAAGAGTGCAAGAACTTGCAATCTGCGGTGTCACAACCATATGTAGTCGACAAAGTGATTAAGAGCGAGGTAGACAAAAGTTTTCTGTGCGGTCCACTGGAACATGTGCCTTTTAGCGTATATCACATAAGCCCAATAGGAATTGCAACTGGGAAGTATTTTGGCAAGCAACGCCTTATTATGGATCTGTCTGCTCCACATGAAGATATTGAACACCCTAGCATTAACAGCTTGATAGACAAAGATATGTGTTCTCTTAAATATGTAATAATTGACAATGCTATTGAAATTATTCAAAAGTTAGGACAGGGCACAACCATGTGTAAGACGGATATAGTTGATGCTTTCAAGCTAATTCCTATTCTACCTACACAATGGCATTTATTTGTTATTAAATGGCGTTAACTATATTATTACTATACTAAGTTAGCCTTTGGTTGCCGCTCAAGTCCAAAGATTTTTGATACATTGTCTCAGGCTATCGGTTGGATAGCAGAAAATAATTATGGGATCCAGCATATTTTACACTTGTTAGATGATTTTATCACTTTCGCCCACCCCAATAACTGTGATGAAAGAAATATGGCTTTACTAAACCTAATTTTTTCCAGGTTGAATATCCCTATGTCTACTAACAAAACCTGTAGTCCAGTAACTGTCATTGAATATTTAGGGGTGGTGCTAGATTCTGATAAAATGGAAGCTAGGCTACCTATGAATAAAGTTGAAAGAATTGTGTCATTCCTTAATGGATTTAAGATGAAACATTCATGTACTAAAAGAGAACTACTGCAACTTCTTGGCCATTTAAATTTTGCGAGCAGGGTAGTGATAGCAGGTAGAAGTTTTGTCTCGCACCTTATTGCACTATCGACCATGGTCAAATCACTCCACTACCATGTAAAACTTAATAATGAATGTCGCCAAGATATCGAAATGTGGCTCTACTTCATGTCACACTGGAATGGGGTGTCTTTTATAATCCACATGTTACGTTGGCTGAGGACTTGGAATTATATACCGATGCAACTGGTTCAATAGGATTTGGTGTTTTTTTCCAGGGTCAGTGGTTCTCCGAGCCATGGCTGCCATCATTGGTGAGCGAAATCTCCATGGATGATAAGTTGTCAATAGCATTTCATGAACTTTACCCTATTTTTGTAGCAGCTGTGCTCTGGGGACATCTATGGAAGCGGCATAGAATTTTGCTTGAATGCGATAATACAGCAACCATTGCTATCTTAAAAAAGGGTCGATCTAAATTGGCCCACATCATGCCTCTAATGTGGAGGCTTACAATATGCTCTATCTTGCAAAACTTCACTGTTATATCTAAACATATTGCTGGTTGCAAAAATGTAATAGCTGACTCTCTTTCTCGGTTGTGGATCACAAGATTCTTCCAGCTCGCTCCTCAGGCCCAGCCATTGCCGTGCTAAGTACCTCCTCCGGGACAAGTTCTATGGAGCTCCAGCCCATCATAGATCACCTGTGGGGTGCTGCCATTGCCTACAAAACCAGACAATCATATCTAACCAGTTTCAATATGTATATACATTTTCTGTTGTTCTCTGGTCTAATTGCTTTTTTGAATATGAAAACATTGCCCATAGCTGAAGAACTCTTGATTCAATTTGCAGCTCATTGTGTTAGCTGGTTGCATATTCTACCGTTACGTTATACATCTGTGGAGTACGTTTCATGTGCTTAGAAAATGAGATAAGGTACCCAGCCAACAATCAGATGCAACGACTACCCCTCATCCTTAAGAGAGTTAAGCGTAGTCAGACTAATATATCTAGAGCCCGATATCCAGTCACTTTTGACATCTTAAGAAAAGTTTGCTTGTTGCTCCGAAGAGGGGTCTACCATTCTGAGTTGGATTTGTTATTAGATCCTATTTGTAAAGTTGCCTTTTTGGGATTTCTGTACTGTGGCGAATTTACAGTCACTGATGCTTTTGACCCTTCAGTGAATCTTTGTGTGCAAGATATGAATATTTCAATCGAATGTGTACTTCTAACTTTAAAAGTGTCGAAAACTGACCCATTCAGGGAGGGTGTGACTATTAAACTGTTTAGAACAGATGGCATTATTTGTCCATATGCAATATGCTGCAGATACATGAAAGTGCAGATGCAAGTGAATCCATCTCCTACAGCTCCATTATTTGCTAATAGATCCGGTGATGCTTTGTCTGGTTCAGAATTTATTGCCAAGTTTACACATATCCTTGACTGTTTAGGTTTAAATTCAGAGTTATATAATGGCCATTCCTTTCATATTGGTGCTGCTACATCAGCCGCATCAGCCAATATTGAAGACCACCTGATTAAAGTTTTAGGTAGATGGTCAAGCGACGCATATTGTAGGTACATTAAGATGTCTGAGCTCACCCTTAAGAAGGCTCAAAATTCTATGATTACATCATGAATATACTCAAGTATTGTACCTGTCTACTTACCTGATAGCCAGATTGTTTGGCTTGTAAAAATCTTGCAGATGTAGAAAATCTTCCATTCAGATATGAGTGTACTGTGGCCGAGTGGGGAATCTGAGCCTGGCGTCACCACAACTACTGCTCATAGGTAGATTAAACATGCTAGGGAGCTCAGATTGCCAATGTGCGGCGGTGGTGGTCATGCTAGGCAGGTTTCTTTGCACGTCTCATGGAGCTCGTTTGCGTGGTATCATGCATAAGCTCCTTGGTAGTCCATGGTAGGTTGTATACAGTCAAAGCACCCTAATTAAGACCATCTGTATTAAGGGACCATGTAAGACGTGTTCCAATTATAATAGCAATCAAATGTTTCTCAGTAGACCACCTTTCTATCGAACTCATGATGATGAACACTTGTATTAATACTCCCTAGCAGTGGATAGGAAGGCTCTATTCAGATATATGTCTACCATGGCCGAGTGGGGAATTCATGCCTGGTGGTACCACAACAGCTGCTCATTGCTGAACTAAACAAGCAAACAGCATGAAGGTAGGCAGTGTGCGGTGGTTATGGTACCACTAGGCGGGTTTCTGTGCATGTCTCATGGGAATGTACATTTAGGATTTTAGTATGTGTGGGTTTCAGACTGATGCTGCTTGAGTAGACGGTTGTATGTCATTGCAATGCAGCTAATAAGACTACCTACGTTAAGAAGACGCTTTCTACGGATTCAAATACTATAGGCAATCAAACCTTATCAGAAGACCACCTTGCTATCAAACCCAGTATGTTATCACTTGTATTATCAATCGCCTAACAGGGGACAAATACTATTCATCTACCGTGGCCGAGTAGGGAATCCATGTCTGGTGGTACCACAACGACTGCTCACTGCTGAAGTAAACAGAGTGAAGGAAGGCATGTGCAGTGGTTGTGGTCTCACTAGGAGGGTTTCTGTGCATGTCTCATGGAACTGTACAGTTACGACATTATCAAGTATGGCTTATAGGGGTTTCCAAATTGATGCTTTAGTAGGTGGTTGTATGTCATGTACAGGCAATGCGGCTAGTAAGACTACCTATGTTAAGAGGATGCTTTCTCCTGTTTCAAATACTATAGGCAAACAACCTTATCAGAAAACCACCTTGCTATCAAACTCAGTCTGATATCATTCTTATCAACAATCCTCTAACAGTGGATGAACTCTAGTTCAGATACATGTCTGCCATGGGCGGGTGTTGAATCCATGCCTGGTGGTACTACAATGACTGCTCATTGCTGCATTAAACAAGCAAACAGAGAGAAGGCAGGCATGTGCAGTGGTTGTGGTCGCACTAGGCGGGTTTCTGTGCATGTCTCATGGAGATGTACCTTTAGGATGTTATCATATATGTGGTTCGAATTGCGTCAAGTCTACTGAGCATCTATTTAGACCACCACAAGTAAGGGACCACTTCTATCCTTGCCAAGTAAACTGTATAGTCAAATCTCTGTCGCCAACCACGTTTTAGTCAAGTGAGGTAGTCAGCCAACTGGATTCAATGACTCCTGATATTAAGAGATCACTTGCATTAAATCATACCTCTGGTAGAACTTGAATTCCTTATGCATATGATCTAGTTGCAGATTTGAATGTATTGACTTTTTGTTAATTTGGGATGTGCATAACATTGTTTTCTTTGTTTTTCCTTTATTTTTACTAAGATTGATACTTGGTAGTATCTTGTACTCATGTAATAGTGTACAATTGGAAAACTGTAAACAGTCAATATTGCAATTGTGAGCATCTCTGGTGGCATATTACGCAGTGAATATGCTTATATCTCTCCTACTCGGTGGTGTAGGCTGATAGCGCAGACAGGTGATGCTTAGAATAGATAATCTCCGGTATACAAGAGGTGCCATATGGTCGTATTTCTAAATGGTCATCGAGAAGCTAGGATAATACAGTCAGACCTGGTTAAGATCATATTTAGTAGAAAACCTTTGCAAATCAAGCTATAACATACAAGTCCACACGGATCGCTCACTACATTCCAGTATGACTTTTCCGACAGTATATGTCTAGTTCTTAGTACAGTATATAACTTGTTACTCTCTATAAGATTTTCAATTTACTACATCAGACCGCAGAGACATTGGACATAACCAAGAGTTATCTCCCATTAATTGATATCTATGATCTGATCAAGGGCATACATTTACTTGTTTCAAATATGATAAGTAAAATTCATTCAACTATGCAAAAGGGAATTTATATCTTTATTTTGGGGCACTCAGCTTTTTTTGGACAACATATCTAAGTTATGGGCAGTATTTAATTCCGAATCTCTGTTATGTGAAGATTCATCTTAAATGACCCCAAAATTCAGCTATTAATCTACAAGGCAGGCTTAGTTTCTAGGTCTAACAGCTCTTTTTATACTGGTGCAGAACCATCTAACTGCACAAATCCATGGCTCCTGGTGGATAAGCAACACTGCCAGTTTAATATGTCTAGCGGCTAGCATTTGGCTCGCCTGAGACGGTGGCAGAACCATCTCACTGCCCAGTCGCATGATGGAACCAATTCAGCTTTCAATTCATCATAAATGCAGAACCATCTCACTGCATACCCAGTCAGTTACTCAGTTCAGCATTCAATTCATCATAGATGCAGAACCATCTCACTGCATACCCAGTCAGTTACTCAGCCTCCGGCTCTGTGAGGCTGTGCAGAACCAACTCACTGCACAGTGGCACAGAGTTACTAAGAAAAATTATCTGGAGCTAGAATCATATCGTAATCACAAGCCATTTTAATGCATACTTTAGGTGGCCAAACTTTCGTCTAGTAAAAGGCTGTACAGAACCATCTAACTTTAACTCATATCCTCACAGGTCCAAGTAGCTTTTCAGACTTAAGTTATTAATCTGGTATCATCCACTTGACAGGTATTTCTCTCACAGCGTGTAGCTAGCATATCATCTGTCCATGAACAAATATCATTCTGTTGTCTGTCCTCGAACACACCAAGTCGGAGAAATACCTGTCAACAAAAGAACATCCCATTATAGCCTTTGTAGCTGAGTCTGCCACTCCCCCAATGATTTAATTGATTAAGTACAATAAATAGATAATCAGTTAAATTAAATCCTCATGTTGTGTTGTTTTTTTTAGTGTAAAATTTAATACTTTCATGGCACTGCAAAAAATATTCTTGTCACTTAGATGCCAGCTCTTCTGACATGCGCACTGAATGTTTCAACTCATAGGTTGGGACGAGAACTGGTATATTACAGATGAAACATCCAGTGGCATAACCATCATCTTTTAATTGTTATACATAGTGACACAACATGAATCATATGAATGTGCATCACGAAACCAGTCATCAATATATCAATGTGCAATATGCTCCATTTATCTTAAATGAGCATATAACTGGTGTTAGTAATAAAAACTATATATTCTGCTGATGATAAGCCATCTGGCAAAACTACACATTGAAAAAATACATTATTCCATTCAACAAACAATATTGTATATCTTACTGAAACAAGCACTAAGAAATATGCATGAAATATGCATTAGAAAGACTCAACAGGGACAGCAGACAATTAGGCCTAATTAGAAAAGTAATTAATGCAATTGTATCTATTTTGAAATGATGATATTCCACTGCTCAAGGCAGGGAAAATTTCTACATAAGTGTAAATGCAACCCTGCTTTTTGTCTTTGCCCAATATAACAGATAAACAATCATTTGAATCTGAAGATTGACCAGTGCATTTTATATTTGCTTGCCAAAAGAAACACAACCTGATACTAAATGCAAGATAAAACTATCTGACATCCATTTTGCACATAATGGTCCTTGATACCAGTGCTCAGCTTTAAATTGTTAATCATAATGATAATATTGAGATGTATTTGATACCTGTACTGTTTACAGTCATAGGCATCATCATGCAAAGGCCCTTGATTTTTAGAAAAGAATGTTATACCTTCTTGATACCTGTATTGTTTGCAGTCATAGGCATCTCTGTGGTAAGGCCTTATCAAGAAAAGAATATGTTTTTGATACCTGGACTGTTTGCAGTCATACATGTAGGCGTCTCTGTTTAACAAGAAAAGAATATGTCCTTGACACCTGGACTGTTTGCAGTCATACCTGTAGGCATCTCTGTGGTAAGACCTGATTTTAGGCTGCTTTAGCCTGAGTTAAAATAGCTTCCCCATTCATGTGAAAGTGGGGCTCTGGTCTAAAAGACATATTTGCCTCAGTTAATCCTTTCACCGGCCTTGAGGATAAAATGGTTAGAAATAGTAATTGCCAGGAGCATGAAAACCAATTGTTTGCACACCTAGGCATGGATCTGCCAATTGGTCACTGGCTACTTATTGCGCTTATTTATTTATTTCAATCTGTTACTCAGATGACCAGCATATACAATTTGTGCTGCTAGCAGTAGCGCATACCTAAGCTTTTGTAACCCAGATTAAAACCAGTCTCCTGACATTAAACTCTTGAGTTTCAGTGTTTACCAAGCAAAACTCTCAACAAATGCTTTAATCATAGCTGATATTTTTGACATATTATTTATTGATAAAATCTTTTAGATTGTGGGGTTCTCCTTAATGAGAATGAGAGTTACCAGCACACTTATAGCATGAGCATAGCAAACGTTAACCCTTTGCATTTTAATGCCTTTAAATAGGGTTACTGAGAAGAGATTTACATTCTGGATTAACTTTGGTTATGACCAGCAACTGACATATATGACGAGTTTATCCTCTTATTTTTCATCTGGCATTGCTACATTTACTATTTTTAATAGAATGTTGGAAAGCCAGCCATCTAACTTCTAAGTTTGACATATTATTTTGGCACCATTAAATATAGCCAGGTCCTGCATTGTAACATGATATTCACATATTCACCCCCTCCTCTCTACACATTGTGTGAACATTAAGCTGATTTATAGCACATGTTGGTATACACTCTGAACTCTCATCTGTTGAATAAATATACATAAAACACTGTGTGGCATTATCAGATGAAGCTTTCACTGCTGTTTACAGACAAGGAACGCTGAACATTTGCTCTGAATTACTAATGATAATGATACAGATGATATTTAAAACAGTGTATATCCCAATTCATCTATCACAGTTGACCAATTTACAGCTGTGGTTTAATTGCTGATAGAGAAGATTTGCCTGTAGAAATTTAGCTTCAGAGATCACTAGGAGTTTGCTCCTTCCCTCTGGCCATGGTAAGCAGTGCATCCACAGAGGACACTGGGGTCATTGGAATTTGTTCCTTCCCCATGCTCTGAAAAGCTCTGTTTGTATAGATTGTATTGGGCTCATTGGAAGTTTACTTCATTGCGCTTGCACTGATAAGCTGGGTCGGCAATTTATTGCCCACATATGACCCACATCGCTCTAGACTGCAGCTCTGCATCTAAAATGGTAGCGAGTTCTTGTCTATCAGGCATGTGCTAAAAACTTAATTTACTCTAAAACACTTCAAATCACACAAAACACTTAAAGCTTTTGACTTTAATTAACAACTTTCACAACTTGTTATTGCTATCTTATTATATATCACAAATTAATAACAGAAAATGCTAATTTTTCAGATTAATAGGCATAGTGTTAACAAATAACTGATCTGGTTAAAAGCCATAAGCACAATGATCACGGCAAGTCATGACACATCTCTCGTAGAACTCCAGCTGACTGAGTGGTGATTGGCTAGAATGATGGATTATATTTTGTATAAAATAGATTCTGAACAATAGGCTGGAATGTTTAGTGTTCGTGTGGGTGTACAGGTACAAAATAAACGATTTAATCCTAAAATTTTGTCAAAGCGAATTATCCATTGGCAAATCAAGAGATTATTTTTGGAAATCTATCACTGGAATGACTGGTTCGGTTATTGAGGCAGTCATTTCAATGAAAAAATTTCAAAAAGGTATTCTTCTCGCTCTATAAATGGACATGTCTTAAAAACCGCTACAGAAGCCATTTTTGACTGGTTTGAGTGATAAGCGGTTAAGAAAATTAGACAAGATATGAGTCTGCGATTTTACTGAAGTAGTTACTCTTGTTCCTGTGATTGCATGGCCTAGAGCCAATGGAGGAATCTAGTCTGTCACTCCAGTATCTGACATCATAATCAGATACATCACAGCTTAGCTGACATCACAAACCAAAATGATGCATAGATCTGTCATGAAAATTGAATAATCTACCACTAAGTGTGACAATTGTATGTCTTTGAATTTACCAGTTAACCCTTTAACGCTTGAATTTGTTCAAGAAAATTTCAAATTTCCCATAGAAAATGTTCATTTGCAGACCAAGAGAAGACTATTTTTGAAAATTTACCACTGGAATGACTGGCTTGGTTATCGTAAATTTTTTTAAATAGTCTTATTTTGGTCTGCAAATGGACATTTCTCAAGACCACTGCAGATGCCGTTTTTGGCTGAGATGAGTGTTAAAGGGTTAATAAGCATTCTATAGAATATTTTTAAAACTAATTTGATGGGGAGTTGTTGCTGCTATAGGTAAATACGCCATAGGTAGAAAAAAGCTGCAATCAAATTATTTTCAAAATATTCAACATCTTATTTGTGTAATTACAGTAAACTTTAGATTCTTGGAATTCTGATTTCAAAGTTTAAAATCGATCCCAACACACAGAAAATGTTGGTGGAGCTTAACTAGATATTGGTGGGCATGATTAGTAATGGATCCGTCTGTTGACCCTATAGATTTGGATAAAAACGTGGGGATATGATGGCCCTGTGAGTATGTGTGCTCACTTGTGTGCCTGCACAAGTGTGTGTGTGTGTGTGTGTGTGTGTGTGTGTGTGTGTGTTGTGTGTGTGTGTGTGTGTGTGTGTGTGTGTGTGTGTGTGTGTGTGTGTGTGTGTGTGTGTGCTCACTTGTGTGCCTGCACAAGTGTGTGTGTGCGTGCGTGCGTGCGTGCGTGCATGCAGGCGGGCGGGCGTGCGTGCTTGCGTGCACGTGCGTATGCCCATTTGAGTGTGACTGACTGTATCTTAAATACAACATGGCTCTCAATATCAGAAACCCACATTATGAAAGCCTCACCGGCAAAGTAAGACTTCAGTCTTGCGATGTTGGTGTTTTGGAAGAGTTTGTGGGCTATGATGCTTGGCGCTTTCGTACAATGTGTCAGACTATTAAGAGTTAAAGATGGGCCATATAGAGTCATTTATGATGTAATGATTATGATGTCATCCTACACACCGCTTAGCTGATTATGACATCATATAATGTCAGATTGATAGATGAATACTCTGGAAAAGTGAATTACCATCCTCGGAATCTCTGATCATTACCTTGATATATTGTTTTTAGTATAGGTCTGGATTTCTAACAAATTTGCTTAAGTCGCAGTTATATCGCATCAAACTTGTTCCATCCATACATGTGTCTCAGCTTCAGTTTTCATTCAATAACGTATCTCCTACCTATACTACATTAACACTTTAACATTTAAAGCTGCCCATAAATGACTTCTGTAGTACTCTTGGGAAATGTTGCTTTGCAGAACAAGAGGATATTTTTGAAAATTTAACACTGAAATGACTGGCTCAATAACCGAGCCAGTCATTCTAGTGATAAATTATAAAAAATAGTCTTATCTTGGTCTGAAAATGGACATTCTACGAGGAAGTTGAAATTTTATTGAATAAATTTGAGGGGTAAAGGGTTAATTAGTCTTAGTCGCTCTTCAATGAACTTGACCCATATGTCCACCATGGGTTCTGAATAACGATATTGATTCATGCGAAAGAAGGCAAAGGTCACAGTTCGTAATACTATGACCCAATTAAGAAAATTGTCTCACATTTCCAGATAATAATTCATGTTTATAATGAAGAGATCTTCATCGAGCTTGCCTGTATGTTCACCCAGTGGGTCTCATAGAAAGCTTATTGATCTTGTGATCATAAGGTCACAGGTCAAAGTTATGGTGATTTAATTAGGGAGATTACTATTGTGTTTCTTGATGATTATCTCTAAAGGATAAGGGTCTGTAATCAAATGTTGCCCCTGTCACCAAATAAAGAGCACCATTGCAACTGTTCCATGCAAATGTAAAGGAACCAGCCTAATTGACTGTTCCAGAGTAATGATGTCATAATCAGCTAAGCAGATTGTAGGATGACATCATAATGATTACATCATAAATGATTCTATACTGCATATCTTTAACTCTTAATAGTCCGACACATTGTACAAATTGTATATCTCTACTATATAATAAACATGCTGCTGAATATTTTGAAACTAATTTGACTGGGTGCTTTTGCTGCCTATGGCAGCAACAGCACCCAGTCAAATTAGTTTCAAAATATTCAACAGCTTACCTGTATAGTTTTCTGGAAATTGATAGTCATGAAGTTCAGAGATCGATCGATCCCAACACGAGCGAGGTGTGTGTGGCGCTTAGCTAGAGATGGGCAGGGCATGGCTAAAAATGTAAAGGTCCATTACCATTGACGCCTATTACCCTTTAATTGTCAAGCAATGACAAAACTATTAGTCTTGAGGAATGTCCATTTATAATTGAAAAGATAACGGTTTTTGTACACGCACACTACGGGTAGCAGGGGGTGGGGTGGTATTATGTCTTTGTTCCATCCCGGTACGTACATACGTATGTTCCGAAAATGTTGTCGCTGTAACGCCTACACTTTGAAAGAGAATTGTTTGGAACGGAACGGGATGATTGTACACCACCCAAAGTTGTGGCTAATTTAAAAAAAGTTTTCAGTGGGCCATCCCGTCCATCCCCATATCTATGTCCACCTGCCAATATGTCCCAAAATCTTGTCCTACAGTTTGAGATTGAATGGTTTGACACTTGACAGGATGATTTATACACCATCCAAAGATGTACCTAATGTTAATCAATTTTTTTTATTGTTCCATCCCATACATTCGTAACACCGTCTATCCCTCTTTTTAATATCATGAAACTGATTCATAACCCTAGAATACCTGCATGGATTCATGCAAAATTTCTTTATCATGCAAATTTTTGTAGAGTTTATAGTTTCTGCTTTGTCCATCCGTTCATCCTCTATAGTTTCAAGACTGTCACATATATTCATTAAACTTAATATGTGGATGCATGTTAAGGAGAAGGTGTGCAGTGTATAAAAAGTAAGTCAGCATGGCCTACCTTTGACGTACTTTTCACTGTTCATTGGACATTGCAGAAATTTGTTTTTTAGGCTGTAATTTCGAGAGTTTTAGTTATACTGGAACTAAACTTGGTGTATGGATGCATTATATGCTGAAGGTGTGTTGTGTGTGAAAGGTAGGTCAGCATGACCTACTTTGCATGGTTCACTGAACATTACACAAAATCTTTGTTCAGACATTTTTGGTCTATTGGAACTAAACTTGGTGTATGGATGCATTATACATTGAAGGTGTGTTGCGCATGAAAAGTATGTCAACGGTTCACTGAACATGCTTTTAACCTACTTTTCATGGTTCACTGACCACACTTTTAACCTACTTTTCATGGTTCACTGCACATTACAGAGAATCTTTGTCTGGGCCATAGTTTCGAGAGTGTCCCTGTGGAGCATGCCTTCGCGGAGCATACATCAGTTCACAGATATGCCTTATTACTATTGGTGGAGTGATAGGGATCAGCATATTCGTATGTCCATCAGTTTGTCCACTTGTCAACGTAACTCCTACAGTTTAGTTGTGATTTTTATGAAAGTTGGTAAATGTTACCATGACCACGTGAAGATGTGGCTGTGCATTCTTTGGCAAAATCCATCCATATTTGCTGATATATCGCGCCTGAGACCCGAAAATTCATCAAAATTGTCTTTTTTGGCCAGATCTCAGAGTTTTGATGCTATGCTGGCAATTTCTTTTCACTGTTCTTAAAACTTCAATACATAGCTCTATGATTCGATTTCTATGAAATCACAATATTCTCCACAGTTATCTCCCCTGACATACTTAAAATTCATCAAAATTGTCTTTCGTGTCAGATCTTGAATAGTTTTGAACCAGTATGCTCTCAATTCCTTAGGACATAGTACTTCAAGAAGCAGTGCTATGATTCAGTTCTGAAGAAATTTATACTTATTTTCCTGAGTTATCGCCCTTGAAAAACTTAAAATTCATCAAAAGTCCTCTCCGGACATAATCTTGAGTTTTGTAACACAACAAAAATACTAAGCCACTCCATTCACTGTTTGCTATAAGTCACCTGACTTAGATATCTCAGAAAATTTTAACCTATTCATTCCCATGGTGTGTGGGTTCCCTTGAAACAAGGTTAGCAGAGATACATCCCTCCATTGGGTAGTCTTGATAGTATCTCTTTAACTCTAAAGCAGTCATTGCTCTAGGGAACCGGTTCCTCTATTCCTATAGAGAACATATAAACGAGTCTGTGTTGAGATCGCTCGATCTCTGAACTGCCTGACTATCAATTTTCAGAAGACTATACCGGTAAGCTCTTGAATATTTTGAAACTACACCCAGTCAAATTAGTCTCAAAATATTCAACAGCATCTTTATTAAATAGTAAAGACATACGATTTGTACAATAGCTCTTAGTCCGTCATCAATTAGGCGTTCGTGATGAACATATCTATGTTATTCATGATGTCTGATTATGACATCATGCTACACGTCACATAGTTGTTTATGATGTCATATGATTGACGAATAAACCGGAAAGGTCCATTGTATGCTATTCTTCCAAACCATTTTCAAAATCCTCGCCAATGTCCATATATTACATGTATATGCTCTTTCAAATCAGCTTTCTTAATATTGGAATCAAATATGGATGAAAGGGGGATGCGCAAACCTGTAAGACCATTATTATCCTGCTATCTGTCAGATCTAATCAGATCAAATATTCGAGGCATTATTAGACTCTGACAAGCATGGAGTTTAAGACTTATTTCTCAGTGTCATTGCTGACCTCATGAAAATCACTCGGTGTGACAGAAGCTATGCATCCCAGTGCAGCCTTATTAGCCTGTGTACGGCTTGATCCTCCCCATCGAAGAAGCCATTATTGTGAATGTCTGAGCTGAAATTGAAATGTCAAGTTCATTTCATTAACGAATATATTTACTCAGGTTTTTCCCATCGCAATGGGATGACTTTATTCTGGCAATAGTTTATGCTTAATATAAATATTCCCTAATAACGCAGCTTACTGGGGCGATAATGTTATCGGCCCAGTAAACTGCACTATCTAGGTTATAAATTGTCTGCTGAAAACAATTCTTCATGTTTTCATGGAATTTTTGTTGACCAATTGATACTTCATGCTGTTTCTTTTTAGAGCATTTCCTCCGAATTTGTTGCAATGATGGGATTGTGATCTGTCACTCAAGTATGTGATGACACAATCAATTAGATCACTAAGTTAGCTGATGTCACAATTAGTCAGTTAGCTAGGTCAAGTTCGACTCCTAACAATAGTTAGATATTATGGCTAACTAGATTCCCAGTCGAACTTGGAATAGTTAACTAGCTAGTCAACTATAGTCGACTGAGAACCCGAGCTCGGTTCAAAATGGTTAGTAAGAAATTTGTGTAAATTTCAAAATGGCGAACACCCATTATTTTTACCACGAATAAATGCATATAAAAGTGTAAATATTTCATTAAATAATGTTGGTTTGATGATATTATACTTTCTCATTGTATATCAACGTTCCAAAGCCCCTATTCCTTCCCGCTTTATGTCATATGGATGCTTTTTGATGTCGTGGTGGACCAAAATAACCCATTTTTGTAGGTCATCAAAACAGATGACAGAAAGGGTTAATGGAGACTGGTACCTGACTCCAAATTAGTAATTCACTGGGGAATCTGGTACCAACGAACTATATAGTTAACTATCCAGCATTCGGCTCGGCATAGCAACTGTGCATGTTCAGTAAACCAGCAAACTGACTATAGTTAGCAAGTCAAACTTGACCCTAGTTAGTTGGTTGGTTGATTGGTTCGTTCATTCGTTCATCCGTTCATCCGTCCGTCCGTTCGTTCATTCGTTCGTTCATTCGTTCGTTCGTTCGTTCGTTCGTTCGTTCGTTCGTTCGTTCGTTCGTTCATTCGTTTGGTTTGGTTTGGTTTGGCTTGGTTTGAACTTGACGTTTGTTTGTTTGTTTGTTTGTTTGTTTGTTTGTTTGTTTGTTTGTTTGGTTTGGTTTGGTTTGGTTTGGTTTGGTTTGAACCTGTCCCTAGTTAGTTTGTTTGCTTGTTTGTTTGTTTGGTTGGTTTGGTTTGGTTTGGTTTGATACTGTCCCTAGTTGGTTGGTTGGTTGGTTTGTTGGTTGGTTTGTTGGTTGGTTGGTTGGTTGGTTGGTTGGTTGGTTGGTTGGTTGGTTGGTTGGTTGGTTGGTTGGTTGGTTGGTTGAGTGGGTGGTTTTTTGTTTTGTTTTTTTGTTTGTTTGTTTGTTGATTTGGCTTGGCTTGGTTTGGTTTGGTTTGGTTTGGTTTGGTTTGGTTTGGTTTGGTTTGGTTAGTTGGTTGGTTGGTTGGTTGGTTGGTTGGTTAAGTAGTTAGTTGTTTATGAAGTCAGATACTTGAGTGGCAGATCACTTAGTATTAGCTCCATCATCAGATAAATCCTGCCTCAAGCCAGTGTTCTGAATCATCAGAGGATATAGCTATTTCTGATCAAAAGTTTCAAAGTGCTCTAATTTTGAAGTCAGACGCTAGTGAAATTTCATGGTAATATTTGTACTTTTAAGGGAAGAAGTATGAAATAGAAATAAAGTCGACATTACAGGGGGTGTTTATTGGCTGATGAGATTAGTTTTTACCAATCAGCATTTATATTTCTGGCACCCCTGATGAATGGACACACCAACTTATCTAATGGTTCAGTTATGCAGATATGCTTTACTGGGATGGAACAGGATGTTTGTTTGCGACAAGCAGCTAGTATAAGTAAGTTTGTCTGCCAGTCTGTCTGTCGCTCTGTCAAATATTTGATTTGCCTAAGAGGTTAAGTCACAACTATAGTACGTCCCATTCATTTATTACATCAATATGTGTCTCAGTATCAGGACAGGATGTGTTAATATAAATTAATAGATAAATCCCACTTTAGGTATGTCCAGCCCATCTCTAGCTTAGCTCCACCTACGCTTTGTCTGTGTTGCGATCGTTCAAACACGGAACTCACTGAATCTCAATTTCCAGAAAACTATTCATGTAAGCTGATGAATATTTTAAAATTAATTTGACTGGGCGCTGTTGCTGCCTATGGCAGCAACAGTGTCCAGTCAAATTAGTTTCAAAATATCCAACAGAATGTCTATTAAATTGTAAAGATATACAATGCGTACAACTTGATGGATTATTAAGCGTTTATGATGGACTATATCATGTCATTTATGACGTAATTGATTATGACATCAACCTACATGTGACATTGTTGATTATGATATCATATGAGTGATCATGAAACTGGATTCATCCATTGCGATATAATACATGTCTTTCCCTCTTTAACCATTTAATGATCAAGCCAAAGAAAACTGGCCTCCGCAGTTGCCTTTAGGAATGTCCATTTTCCAGCCAAGATAAGTATTTTTGAAAATTTATAACTGGTATGCCTGGCTCATGACAAACCCAGTCATTCCAGTGATAAATTTTCAGAAATTGTGTTCCCTTGGCCGAGAAATTGTCATTCAAAACGGTTGGTAATTTTGGCCAATTTTGATCACTAAAGTATAAGACCATCTATCTGAATGAACCAGTGTTGTTGTCGTAGTGATTGAATGGTAAGTATGTTTATAGTGGTTAATAAAACTACAGACTGCCCCACAAGGTAATTTTGAAGTGTGATTTTTTTACTTCCGCTATAAGAAAAATATGCTTCATGTCTCAGGAGTACCATGATGGTAATTCTTCTATTTGTGGTCCTCTGTCATATGCATTGCAATATACCGGTAAGCAGGGCTGAACTTAGGCCTTAAGGTGGCTCTGTGCAACACTTCTGGAATCTTTACCCGGGGTCCTTCGGCAATATTTCTGAATTTCGTACCCGGGTCCTTCGGAAATGCTGTTAGGATCACAAGAAAGCTATGGTCCACTTTCAATTGTAATGCTGGTGGGGACCCCTGAGGTCAGAGGGCTGTGGGATTTGGCCACATCAGTTTTGTACAGTACGGCTAAAAATAACTTAAAATATTTCATACACACAATTAAAAGATATTGTTGAATATTTTGAACATAATTGGATTGGAAGACATTGCTGCCTAAGGCAACAATGTCTTGCAATACAATTATGCTAAAAATATTCAACAAAACATTTTTTACATCGTGTCCAATATTGTTAGCTCACCTGGCCAGAATGGTCAAGTGAGCTTATGCCATGGCGACCATCCATCATCCATCTGTCCATCCATCTGGTGTCCATCCGTCACTTTTTGCTTGGAAGATTTCAAATTAATTTGGCATGAGTGGTCTTATGGGGGTAGGCTTTAGAACATGTACACAGAATTTTGATTGATGAATTTTTTTGCTGCCCATCTTGAATTTTCCAAAAAATGTCAGGAAATCGTTTAAAACGCTATGCCTCATTAACTGCTTGGGCAATTTCAACCAAACTTACCTGGGAGAATAGTAAGCTGATATGTTTCAGAATGTGTAGACAGAATTTTGATTGGTCAATTTTTTCGCCAGCTGCAGCCATCTTAATGGATTTTCAGAAAATTTTTGCAAATCACTTTCGAAAGCCTACTCCTCGATAACCACTGGGCAGATTTCAATCAAACTTGGATGGAAAAACCCTAGAATAGTATCCTTCAGAACTTGTATACAAAATTTGGATTGGTCCATTTTCTGGCGGCCATCTTGAATTTAAAAAAAAGGGTTGGGAAATCGTTTAAAACACTACTCCTCATTAACTGCTTGAACAATTTCAACCAGACTTGGCTGGAGGGATACTGGGCTGGTAGGTTTCAGATCTTGTATACAGAATTTTTATTGGTCAATTCATTCGGTGGCTAGTCTTGAATTTTCCGAAACAAGGCTGAAAATCATCTCATTAACTGTTTGGACGATTTTAACCAGACTGGCTGGAACAAGCTTAGGGCAGTAGGCTTCAGAAGGGTAATTTTTTCCGGTGCCCATCTTGAATTTTCTGAACATTTTGGGAAATCACTTAAAAGGCTACTCCTCATTAACCACTTGGCCGATTTCAACCAAACTCATCTGGGAGAACCCTAGGCCAGTATGCTTCAGAACTTGTATACAGAATTTTGACAGCTTGATTTTGATGGTGGCCATCTAGGATTTTCCGAAAATGGGAATTTGTATAAAATGCTACTTCTCATTAATTGCTTGGTCAATTTCAACCAAATTTAGCTATTTTAGCTAAATTTAATCCTATTGTCGTAGCCTCTAGAAGCTCGATTCAAAATTTTGTTACATTGTATGTCAATGTTTTTGCAGCAATCTTCGATTTTCTAAAAGTTTTCCCGAACCATTTAAAAACATTTCAACAAAAGTTGGGCGGAACAATCCTATGATGGTAGGCTTCAACATATTAAACAAGAATCATGATTGGTCAATTTTTTGGTGGCCATCTTGGATTTTCTGAAAATCATCCATCATGTCTATTTAGGTTATAATGTTTTAAATGCCATTTTGGAAACATTTTAACTTATTTATAAGCTATAGTATAGTATAGGTGTGATACCTATGTGTGTAATGAAGTTATGCAGTGTGAGTGTGTGTGTGTGTGTGTGTGTGTGTGTGTGTGTGTGCGTGCGTGCGTGCGTGCGTGCGTGCGTGCGTGCGTGCGTGCGTGCGTGCGTGCGTGCGTGCGTGCGTGCGTGCGTGCGTGCGTGCGTGCGTGCGTGCGTGCGTGCGTGCGTGCGTGTGTGTGTGTGTGGGTGTGTGTGTGAGAGTGGGGGAGGGGGTGAGGGAGGGGGTGGGGGGAGGGAGGGAGTGGCCCTGTACAAATGCACTTGTTGCACTGCCCTAAGTTCAGCTCTACGGGTAAGATCCCATTGCATATATTGTATGCATACTTGCTAAAAAATGGTGCATCGTTGCTGCTTCGAGCGTGTCTGAAATCATCAAATAGGTCGTCTATTTGCTTTCTTTGGAATATTTCTTTATTTCTGAAGAGGCGCGAGTATGTGAGTAAACATAATTCTTTAGATAAATGTTTGAGAAGAATATTTTAGAAAACAAATGTCAACATAAGATAAGTGATATGTTCAGTGTTTATGCTGATAGATTCTATAGCATGAGAGTTGATGCTGTGCACCCATGTTCATGAAATGCATGCTGGAGATGATTTGATTATAGGAGCTAACATTAATGGAGAGCTATTGAGATACCTCACATCAAAGGATGATTTAACACCAGATTGCAATACAGAGAAAAGGTAGTGACCATGGACATGATAAATGGAGAATAATAGAGGGAAGATTGATTTCTAAGTTGGTGACTGGGTACCTTTGAAAAGACGATATTTATTATTTTAAAAACAGTCTGATGTTAACTGCCTGATGGCTGAGTTTTTACAGATGACGTATTATTATTGCTGAACTGGCTAAATATTTTGAAAGCAATTTGACTGAAAGTTATTGGTGGCTAAGCCCGCCTGCCTGCCCGCCCGGATGGCGCCATTACATAATACCTGGCCAAATTTTTCGGCGGGGTATAAAAATAGACTTCTCTTGGTCTGCAAATAGGCATTTTTCAAGACCTGTGCTGAAGACGTGTCTGGCCAATATGACTGTTAAATGGTTAACATCATGATCATTGGGCCTCTTGCATTTGTGTGTCTTAATCACACCGGGAGACAGTCTGGCGATGATGACTATGTAGCGATTTAAATGACGTACATCATGCACCAAGAATTAGGTAAATGTTAAAGTTAGGGTCGATCCATCCCTGCTTTCCAGTTGGTACTTATTGCCAAATTGCGTTCATACTTGGTTGTTGCCTGATTGTTATTATCAGCACAGCATTTCCAAAATTACTGCAGGCATTGTTGCCAGATAGTGCGCTCAATCGTTATCACACTACTATATATATAGTAATGTGATAGCGATTGAGCGCACTATCTGGCAACAATGCCTGTGGTAATTTTGGAAACATTGTGCTGATACATGTAATAACAATCAGGCAAACACCGCTTTAAAATAAACTAATCTGGCTTAGATATAACTACAAATACTATCTTGGTTGCAGTGATGACACTATCTGGAAACAAAGTACTGTGAGTACAATCTGGCGACTTGTACCAAATAGAAAGCACAAAAATGAGCCACAATATTTCTGTGTTAATTATTCTGTAGCATTTAATAGTATATTGGCTTCGTGATAGATGAGCATTCAGGATGGACAAGGAGGATAATACTGTCTATGTCAGTGTCCCCTCATCAGCATGATTTATTGATCAGATTATCACACATAAACTAATTGTGGCTGCCTAATTAGCACATCATTAGAACTATCCAGGAAACTAATGATCATGCATACGGACAGAGAATTATTAAAACTAGTTTATAAGTTTTTCAAATTGCCTCCGATCCTTTTTGCAAATCCTTATTACACTTTCATAGCCTGAGATCCAAGTCTCCTGTATTTCAAGACATAGAGGATCTGGAAGGAGGTCCGATTTCATATCACTATTATTAACCGAGTTGAAAATGATCACATTACACAAGCTTTAGTGAGTGCAATGTGATAATTAGTGCCCCTCCATCCACAATATCTCATAATTAACAGCATATCATACTGAAACACTTCAGATATTTTAATGTAACTTGGTGTATGCCTCAGCTATAGTACACAGATGTGCCTTTTGAAGGATGCACCTTTATAGGCTCAATATTTTTGGTGAAATTGGCCTGTTTAATGCAAAAACCCAGGATTTTTGTCAATGCCCCCCTCGTAAACACCATATCATACAGATTCGCTTAAAACAATGTAATGAAACTTGGAAGGTGGCTTCTTTATGATAGCTAGATGTGTCTTTTGAAGGATTCACCATTATAGATTCAATATTTTGGGTGAAAATGGGCTTTTTAATGCAAAAACTCATGATTTTTGTCAATTTCCTCGTAAACACCATATCATACAGAACCGCTTCAGATATTTTAATGAAACTTGGTGTATGCATCAGTTATGATACACAGATGTGCCTGGTGAATTCACCTTTATAGGTCCAATATTTTGAGTGAAAATTTACTTTTTAATGCAAAAACACAATTTTTGTCAATTTGATTGGAAACACCATATCATCCAAAATCGTTTAAAATAATTTAATGACACTTGGTATATCCTTCAGTTTTGATATGCAGCTGTGCCGTTTGAAGTATTCACCATTATAGGTCCAAGATTTTAGGTGAAAATGGGCTTTTTAGTGCAAAAACTTAAAATCTTTGGTAAATTTCCGTGTTTTTAAAAATTTTTAATTTTCTTTAATTTCCTTATTTTAATAACATGATGGCTTTGAATAAAATTGCTACCTATTCCATAGAGAAAGGTATTTTCAGTGATTGCCCGGCCCTCTGAGTTAAACAACATTTTCTAGTTTTCGATGAGGTTGATAATAGTGATTTGAAATGGTACCGAGTTTGAGATTCTATTTAAACAAAAAACTGATATTTTGACAAATCGTCAAATTAAAGTAAATCCTTGAAACCTGTTTGAATGCATGATGTTAAGCGCTGTTCGTTTTCCTCACTGTGACTCATCACTTGCTACGAGTTCTCACCAATACGGCAAAAAAATAATGACAAACAAAACATTGTTATTTTGGGCTTGAAATTACTTTCAATCAAACTTTTAAAATTTCTCCTTATTTCATCCAAAGTTACAAATGTATTTCATAACTAGGTACAATATCTAGTACACAATTTAAAACAACAGCTTAACATATCCCGTCACTTTTACATTTTCACCGTTATTGTCGCTAGGAAACATTTAACTGCTTGACTTACATTAACCAAATTTGGCTGGAAGGAGAATAATCCTATGGTCGCATGCTTCCAAAGATTTATAAAGAAATTTGACATGTCAATATTTATGACAGTCATCTTGAATTTCCCAAAATGTTGACTAATCATTCAAAACACATCCCCTTTAAAAATTACCCAATTTCAATCATACATGGCTGTAGTGACCCTAATGTGGTATAATTTTGAAAATTTATACAGAAATCCGATAATTGAGGCAGTAATACCAGTGATAAATTCTACAAAATAATATCGGTCTGAAAATTGACATTTTCTATGAGGGTCGAAAGTTTAAAGAGACGTCATAGACATACCTCATGTGTCAACTAGTTTAACCGTGTAAGGCCGATTTAGAAGTCAAACTTCTTTGTGCCAGCTAAATCTGCCTGAATATAATAGAGTCCACTATATAAATCAACCAGTCATAATTAGCGTGGCAGGACAGACAGTTGTTCAACTTATAAAATGGGCCTAAGACCCAAGTCGGCCAAAAAAGGCTTCTGCATTGGTCCTGAGGGATGTCTGCATTTGCAGACCATGCCAAGAAAAGACTGTTTTGAAAAATTTATAACTGGAATAACTGGTTTGATAATCGAGCCAGTCATTTCAGGGGTACATTATCAAAAATAGTCTCTTGGTCTGCAAATAGATGAGAAAATTTGATAAAAAAATGAACAAATTTGAGGGTTAATTTAACCCTTACCACCCTAATGTCAATATCCTATCTATTATTGTGTCAATAACAAAGAAACTGGTATATAGTTTTCAACAATTTTGGAGGAGGATATTGCTGTCTATGACAACACCATCTTCCACCAAATTTGTTGAAAAATGAACACCTGTTCATCTTTTAATTTAATTTAAAATTTTGACATCAGGGTGGTATTTGCGTTAAAGGGTTAATGCTATACTGATAATCAAGCAGGTTTTTATAATAAGCACTTTTGGAAACATATTTTCAGCAAACCGCGTTAAGCCATCTTCCTCACTAATACAAACATCTTCCCCACTAATATAAACATTGGAGGACATTAAACCAGACAAATGTTGATTGTGTGGACATTAGCTGACCACAAGACTTAATAATAATGATGCTCGGTCTGGACATGATATTGTCTTTATATGGTAATGTGATGTCCATCCCTATCGTTGCATACAGCAGATATATGGAGCAGACAAACCAATATAGATAATGATCTTCTTTTCTTGTCATTATTATAGAGTGTTTATTTAGTCAATTTACATTCTACTGACAAAGTGTGTATATATATCTATATAAACAGCATTTTGGTATAATTAAAGATTTGTGTACATTCATTAAGCATTGACAAATAAAATTGTGTCAAATAAACATATGTTTTGGCGCTTTATCATTATCGCTAAACAGATTTATAAATAGAGCACTGTACGGATCCTCATCATCAAAATGAGGCTGTTTGGGGTAATGGTCAGTGCTAAGGACTACAGTATAGTTCAGAAATAATGAGATTTATTTTCAAAAGACAATACAACGTACTGTTGAATATTTTGAACATAATTGGAGAGGAAGACATTGTCTTCCAATCCAATTATGTTCAAAATATTCAACAGAACATTTCTGATTTAAAACTAACATGTTTCTGTTTTGTTTTGGCAACATTTTAACTTATTTCTGAGCTGAACTGTACTAATAACCAGTGCACATAGTTCACACCTCTGTGTTCACACCTGAGTAGTGGAAACATCGTTAATCTCCCTCTTCCTCCATGCCACTCTCCACCCAGCAGTGTAAATGGAGGGTAAAATCATAATATACTGAATGGTCAAGAGTCAGCTTGGTGTAGTGGCCTAAGCACCCAGGACTACTTAACTGGAGGACCTGGTTCGCCTCCGGATGGTGACTATCTTGCTATCATTGGAAACATGGACACTTTCCTTATCATTCCTTGCCTCTCTCTACCCAGGTGTATAAATGGGTACCAGTGTAAAAAAACTGTGAAAATTAGCCATAATGTCAAGAAAACCAATGACCTTCATCATCATCATCTTCAGAGTTACTATAATAGTACCTTTGACGATGAAATCTAAATGATTTTTATGAATAAAATAAGAATTATATTATGCTGTACACATAAATATGTCTTAAGAAATTACTGAAAATAAATTTAAAAGGGATGGATTTATCATTTATGAACATAGTTGAAGTTTAATAGAACAGATTAATTAGCGTATCATCTTATTCTTATGATGCTGATTTCTACAACAGTACACCCCATAAATAAGTTAAGATGTTTCCAAAAAAAACCAGAAATATAATACGTTAATTAATACACTTTTGAAGGAGATTGTAAAAATGTCCCGTTAAATAAGTACATCCATTCATGGTTGCACATTCTTAAGCACACATACATGCGCACACATGCATGGAAAAATGGTTTAAAAGGTTTTGATGAATTCGCAAGGCCATGATTGAATTGATACAGTGATTGTTTGGGACATAATTTTCATCTATCATTTTCTCAGCTTACCAAAGCACCAAACATCGGTGAAGATAGAATACTGTTCCTTAAATAGCACTTCACACTGAGAAATTCTTTTGGGTGTTATCATTAACCCTTCAACACTCAAGCTACAAATGGTTTCTGACATGGTCTTGTAAAATGTCCATTTTCAGCCCAAGAGAAGACTATTTTTGAAAATATACCACTGGAATGACAGGCTCGATAACCAAGCAGGTCATTCCAGTGGTAAATTTAAAAAAAATAGTCTTCCTAGTTTGAAAATTTACATTTTCTATGAGAAAAATTAAATTTTCTTGATCAGATTTCAGGGTCAAAGGGTGTATGCAATATTCATCACCCCATCAATCTTGGTACACCCTATCACGCCTATCACCTTTATAATACTGCAAGAATTAATTCACACTGATGTACAGTCATCACATACCAGAGCATCAGAATCTAAAAAAAATAATGTTCATTTTTTAAAATAGTACTGATCAAAGGTGTGACTGTCTATTGATAGCAACACTGATGATCAACATGATTATCCAAATGATCATAAGCCTTTGACAAGATCATGTACCATGGTCATTTTTTGTGCACAACAACAACTCCAAGGTTAACCTTATAACCCTCAAGCTTCTGCGGTTGTCTTGAGAAATGTCAATTTGTATACCATGAGAAAAATTTTTTTGAAAATTTACCACTTGAATAAGTACCTTGATTACCGAGCCAGTCATCTCAGTGGTAAATTTGTTTTAATAGTTTTCTTTTGGGTATGCAAATCTTAATTTTCTATGAAGAAAATTAAATTTCGTTGAAGAGATCTGATGGTTAAAGTGATTAATAATGTCAGGATTTTCACATCCCTGGAGAACCCCATGTAGAATAGCACTGTCAATGATCTCCTGGTTGGTCTGTCACCATGTGATTAACTTTGGTATATTGTAGCAAATTATTGACTGTAGGGCATCATTGGCACCCGATGCTATGCTTACAGCTACATTCATGGTGGTGGCGGTGATTTAATAACTCCTACAATCTTCATGCAATCAATCACCAACAAGGGTCGGGTCTGTGCGTATAATATTTACTACAAGTCCTGGCTTGTGGTGAATCCCTGTTTATACACATGGAACAACTGGTATCCTTCAGTAATGTGTTTTAATGCTCTGAGGGTTCAGGCAGTGTAGTGAACCCAGAATATAGACAGGAATATAGAGAGGACTAGTGTGTACAGTTCACTGACCACAACAAGACCATAGTACCTCTGCCATTATGGTGCAAATCATTTACAGAGCTAGTTGTCCACCATGGAAAACTTATTGGACATTGGCAGGAGATGGTTTAACCATTTAACAGCTATATTTGATTAAGAATATCAAAATACTTACTTATTGAATGTCCATATGCAGGCCAAGAGAAGGCTCTTTGAAAATTTACCACTGGAATGACTGGCTCGGTTCTCTAGCCAGTCATTTCAGTGGTAAATTTTCAAAGAGTTCTCTTCACCAGTAGATGGACACACCTCAAGACCACTGCAGAGGGTGGTTTTCACCGGCTTCACCATGAAAGGGTTAACAATGATGAGTTAGTCAATTTCATACAGATATTCTCTGTTAAACCTTTAACCCTTAAATTTTTTCACATTTTAAATATTTTTCTCATAGAAAATGTCAATTTTCAGACCAAGAGAAGATAATTTTTGAAAATTTATTACTGGAATGACTGGCTCGGTTATCGAGCCAGTCATTCCAGTGATATATTTTCAAAAATAGTCTTCTCTTGGTCTGCAAATGGACATTTCTTAAGACCACTCCAGAGGCCATTTTTGGCTGATATGAGTGTTAAAGGGTTAAGCAGTCAGTTGACATAGTTGACCAATTGGAGCCAGATATTCCAGATTTTCACATTTTAAACTTATTTTACAAAAAAAAGTATTTTGTCAAAGGTCATAGGCTGCAACTGCTCCCAGTCAAAGTAGTTCCAAATTATTCAACATAGTGTTTTCTATGGTGTATTTAATTTTTTTGCATCTTATCATTTCGAGTCAAAGTGTTAACTAACCACTGTTGAAATACAATGTAACCCCAGCCCTTTTCTGACCAGGCCGTTCATAAAAAAAAGAGCTTCATTAATTGTTGAACATTTAAAGAGATCATTTGCCTATTATCAGCCCAAAAGAAAATATTATTTGACAATTTACAACTGCAATGACTTGCTCGAGCCAGTCATACCTTTGGTAAATTCTCAAAAAAACAACCTGACCCTGTAAACTTACATTACTTAATGGAGAAGCAATTTTTCAACGGATTCACTAGTAATGCCTTACCCATTTAATCATCGAATTTGCTCAAGAAAATTTCAATTTTCTCATAGAAAATGTCCATTTGCAGACCAAGAGAAAACTATTTTTGAAAATTTAGCACTGGAATGACCGGCTCGCTTAGTGAGCCAGTCATTCCAGTGGTAAAGTTTCGAAAATAGTTTTCTCTTGGTCTGCAAATGGGCATTTCTCGAGCCCACTGCAGAAGCCATTTTTGGCTGATATGAGTGCTACAGGGTTAAGAGCTAAATTTGTTTAAGAAAATCAAAATATTTGCTTATTGAATGTCCATTCATAGGGCAAAAAAATACTATTTTTGAAAATTAACCACTGGAATGAGTCTGAATGACTGGCTTGGTTATCGCACCAGTCATTCCAATGGAAAAATTTAAAAAGTAGTGCGCTCTTGGCCTGCATGCAAGTGGACATTCATCAAAACCACTATAGAGCCTGATTTTGGCCGGCTTCGCCGTGACAGGGATAATGGATTGTGCAGTTGTTGCTTATCGGAGCAAAAGACATTTCAGTCAAATTACTGTACTAGTTAATCAATAAAATATAGCATATATGTTGCATAGATCTATCGCATCTGTGAGCTCAGCAGAAAGAACTACTGTAATTGGTGGTGATTTGTATTGAACAAATGTTCCGCGATCGCTAAGATGCACTGAAATGTTGATGCGCAATATTGACCAGGGTCTAATCTAACTATTTCATTCCGCAGTGACTCGCAAGCTCAGCTCACAACTTTGACGCATCTCTTGGACAATTTGTGGCAGGAACATAATGTGAAGGTCTCCCCGAATTGCCTAGATTTGGATGAATTGTTTGGCTTTCTGCATGAATCGGAGAGCAGTACAGCGGTGTTAACACAGCAGTATGAGAGGTATGAGAAGAAACAGAAGGCATTGGATGATATTAACGCTGAATTCACATCGCTTCAGGAGCTTCTAGATGATAAGGTAAGGAATGCCGCTATCTAATAATTATCCCCCCTGCCCCCCCCCCCCCCCCCCCTTTTCATGAGAATACAATTGTCAACCAATTAGGAAACTTCCTGAATAGATTGATAATAATTTGACTGCACAAGGTACTGGCAACTTTCAGTCAAATCATTTTCAAAATTATCTACTGTACTATGAACCCTGTAGTAAATATTGAGTATGGTATAGATTAGATGAATATCTTAACCCTACCAGTCAAAAATGGCTTCTGCAGTGGTCCTGAGAAATGTCCATGTGCGCACCAAGAGAAGATTAGTGTTGAAAATTTATCACTGCAATGACTGGCTCGATAACTGAGCCAGTTATTCCAGTGATAAGTTTTCAAAACTAATCTTATCTTGGTCTGCAAATGGACATTTTCTATGAGAAAATTGAAATTCCCTTGAAAAGATTTAATGGTTAAAAAAGGTTAATAAGCTGAATAGTAGAGCAGATGAATATCCCTAAGATTGCAATAGATATTTACTAGAAATAATCATTTAATGGTCAGAATGCGTCAAGAAAATAAAAATACTTGATTTTTCTATGTCTATTCGCAGGCCAAAAAGAAGACTGTTTTTGAAAATTTACCACTGGAATGACTGGCTCGTTTATCGATTCAGTCATTCCAGCGGTAAATTTAAAAAAAAATAGTCTTCTTGATATTCCTCACGCATAGTAGTCTTGAGGAATGTCCTTTGATTTTCTTGAGGCCGGTTTTGGTCAGCTTTACTATTAAATGATTAAATGCATGCAGGTACATTTGTATTATAAATGTTGTTCAAATGAACTAGAATGCGCGGTCAATGGAGGCCATCGCAAATCCCCATGCTTTTGCCAACTTTGTTCTGCACCTCTGCTCTCCCCCCCCCCCCAAGCCTAATGTAAACATCAGCTCACAATCCGCATCATATGAGTAAAGCCAGGATCGCATTACATGATAATCTGTGGCAGCGGACTAAAAACAGGTTATTGCCTGATAATAGTATAGCACAAGATTTTCTGACGGATAATCAGTGTGGTAAAGAAATGTCTGCCGACAATGAAAGGTTCAGCTTGTCAAACTTTTCTTATCATTGTCGGTGTGTGGTCAGATCGACCAATCTCCTTGTGGTTTTCAATCATGTGACAGTTGCTTGGTGACTATTCAAGCAATATGTCAGTGCCCTGGGTATTGCAAAATAGTCGGTAAATATACACGGCTTAGTCACATCGTGAGATCATAGTAAGGTCGTCATGATAATCTTGCGAGTTAGCCAGCCTTGCGATAAAATAAGTTGGATGACTAAAATAATTGGGTAATGTGGTCCCAGCTTTAGAGAGAGCAAATTTTTTTTAATTCCGCCAACTTACCATTGTGCCCCTCCCATACCATACTCACAGTCACCCCTGGGGTGGAGCCGTCATGCAATCTGCAATGATGTGTCTAACTAACATACCAAATTTGTTTGAATTCCTTGACCTTCATCCTCCCCACCCTCCCTCCTCCCCCACCCCACACCAGGGGATAAGCCTAATGAAAATGTTGTCATGTAGTCCCCAATCATATGAGTAACCCGTAATACTAAATCTGATTGAATTCCACCAAATGGTTTTGGAGGCGATAGATGGATGGATCTGACAGATGGATGAAGGCAATTCCGATATCTCCTTCATATTTTCAAAATGTGTGTGGATAATTAGACAATTATAGTTGCAATGAATAAACTGCAACAAGTGTGATTTGCTATTGTTGTGACATAGATGACATTGTCAGAAATGTAAAGAAATTTGACAAACAGACTTAGACACATTTAATTGCAAGTTGCAGTGAGAAGTGAGAAATAATGGATATTCAATGTTTTATCATCATTTTAAAATGACCCAGACATATATACTGGTCTGGCATTTTGTTAGCTTACTAAAATACTTACCACTCAATTCACTGTTTGCTATAAGTCACCTGACTTAGATATCTCAGAAAATTTTAACCTATTCATTCCCATGGTATGGGTTCCCTTGTAAACAAGGTTAACAGAGATACATCGCTCCATTGGGTGGTCTTGATAGTATCTCTTTAACTCTAAAGCAGTCATTGCTCTAGGGAACCGGTTCCTCTATTCCTATAGAGAACATATAAACGGGTCTGTGAGCATGCGCACTTATGCTGCTATGCATGCAAACGAGTCCAAGCCGTCATTAATTAATTCCACAAATTTTTAATAATGATTTGCAATTTAACGATGCGGGGTGGCCGAGATGGGCCACAGTGAATTGAGTGGTAAGTATTTTAGTAAGCTAACAAAATGCCAGACGAGTATATACGTCTGGGTCATTTTGTAACGCAACAAAAATACTAAGCCACTCAATTCACTGTTTGCTAAAACATAGAATTGGTCAGAGCCCAAATACTAGGTGGGTTGGTAAATTGCAAATCAGGAATGAAAGGTTAATCACCAAAAATACTAAAACCAAGTAAATCGCTGAAGTGCTAAAAGAGCACGGACAAACAAATGTTCTAAATAAAATACAATAAAATAAAGATAATTAGAAAATCTCAGCAAAGCGAATTTAAAAACAGACGTGAGATGGTGAAGAAGACGGCTGACTAAAGAATCTAGGCAATTGACCCTAGGTTTGAGTGGCGAAACTAGAAATGTCAGATTGTGAATTGATGTAATAAATAATGTAGAATCTGACATTTATATTACATAATGTCGTCCACTGATAGATCTGCATAGAATGCGAAGGAGAAGGCCATACCATGAACATTGTGTGCCTTAGCACAAACTGAGTGTCTCCTGGAGATACATTCTAGTGTCAATTAATCTGAACGGTGTTTCAAAAAGATCTTTTAAATTGGGTATAGTTTTCGGAAAGGATTGAAAACAATTAATTAGGTTCTATATATATAAGATCTCTTCAAGGGCAAAGAATGAGGGCAGATCTCCTACCACCTAGAAAAGATCATTCACAAAAAGAATATGAATATCAAAATGCCACCTAACAAACACGGCAGCTCGTAGAAAAAGAATGATTTCAGAGTTATACAATTAAGCAGATGGACCCAAGAATGAATTAATAGAGGAATTTATTATAGGTATTTGCCTTTGTGCTATACCCTAAAAATACCTGTACCATGGATAAATGATGTAAAAACTTAATAACTCTCAAACCGGCTTCTAGAAAATAAAGAAGTATAGATGCTAGTGAAAACGATAACACCACCCCAGCATACAGAGATTTGTCATCAAAAAATATCCCATGAATCTATGACTTGATGATGGGATGCGGAATCGGGCGTGATAATGTGTTGTTCTAATACATTCTGCTGACAAAAGTTCTTAAAGACAATTGTACTAGAAACCACTGACAAAAGTTCTTAAAGACAATTGGCACTAGAAAGTTAAATTGAAGATAAGTAAACAAAATGTGAAGTCTATGACTGGGCCAGAGCATCTACCGCCAGAGCCTAGCCTGGAGGAAGAATATGAACATCAGATCTGGACACTATGCTGAGTAGAAACTTAATGGGATGTAATAAATGAGCTACAAGGAAAATCATTCTACCTGGAATGTGAGCTGCTGAAAGATTTCCTGAAATCTCCACCGCAGGAGGAAGACCAAGACTCCGGACAAAATATGATAACCTCAACTGCCCTGCTTGTTGACGAAAGTCACTACTATAGAAATGACTGCATGAGCAGATAGGTGGCTTGTGAAAGAGACAATATCTCTTCATTCTCCAATATTCCAGAGTATTGAAGAGGAATACTAGAGTATTAGTTCCAGTTCTAGTTCCTGAAAAGGAAGAGAGTAGTAAGACTACTTTATCTGATTCCATAGACACAAGAACGAGAGGAAATTCTATAGCGATCCCCTCCCCCAAACACGTAAGAACAAGACATCAAACTGGACCTGCAGATGGATAAACTGGTGAATAGGTACCGATGACACCCAGCGAATGAAAATGCAGTGTATGCGGTCGTGGTGAGGGACAAAATTCTGAATTACTAGACTTGACCGTCGTACACAAAACTGACTCCATTCGGCCCAAATTTTAACACAATTAAGGAAACTTCCAAGCCAGAGGAACCCCAGACTGGCCATGATGTAATTAAAAGAACCCAGATCCAGTTAGGATCAATTCTGTATGTATGGACATATCAGAAAACACTGTCCCTTATCCTTGATGAGACCAGTGATGACTGGTAAAAATGACTCCATGTCCATATTATTCCGTTCATCGGTGAACTCCATTTCTGAGACAACATATCAGGAAAAGAGTTGAATATTATAAAACGATTTGACTAAGTCATTTTTTCTCAAACAGTATCAAAGCAGCCATGGGTTCCAGACAAAATAATTCCAAAATATACAACAGAATTGGTATTGAATCATAAGGACATGAAGTGTAAATATTTTGGAAGTTGTCAGAAAAGGAATATATGAATTGAAGATAAGAGCCGAGACCCTATAAAAGATGATCTGCAAGCACCTCATAATCCTTAAAGTCTTTGGATTCTGCCATTTCTCCACTGTATCCTACTTGAAAAGAGCAGAAAATTATTGATCAGGAACAGAAGCAGGACTAATGTCAGAGGAGACCAACATGGTTTGATAGAAAAAAGAGGGATTCAATGACTACGTTGATTGTACCTTATATGTAGGAAATCTGCTACCTAGGACATGCATGAGGCTAGCTATACCCATCCCCACCCCTGATAGAGTAGAGATTATATAGAAGCGCTTAAGCATGACGGCTAGGACCAGAATAAACCTGCAGAATCTTATTTTACAAAATTAATTTTAATACAAAGCTAGTATGATATGAGCCCAATTGTTAATATCTTTATCAGATGATTAAACAGGAAAGAAGTCCATCAAACCTGTGACCAGATCAATGATGGATAAGGACAAAGGACTGAAACTACACAGAAGGGTGAAAGGAAAAAACCATATTCCACAATCCATGTGAAGGCAATGACCCAATCATCTTGGTTAGGGCCCCTTGAGGAATTTATTTAATAATGCCTGGGAAAGTTAGAATTTAGAAGAATAAAAATAGGCCTGAATAGATAAGGCTGAGAAAACAGCTCCATATGAAAATAACAGAAATAGACATATCACTAGACAAATAAAAAGATCAAAATTTCTACTGAACTCGAGAAAGGAGCGGTGTAAATCTTGATAAGACAAAAAAGATTTTGTTATTGTGACAAGCTTACATTCACCCATAGATATGCTTCATCATGGCGAGGGATCCTACTGATAGAAAAGAAAGACTGAAAAACTATGGTAAAAATAAATCAGGCCAGATATGATACTAAAAGATAGCAAACCACTATTCACAATTAAAATAATAAAGACTGACGCACTTATTTGCAGATTGATATTAGGAGAATCGAAAGATGATTGATTCCAATTTTTTGAGAGAACAGGTCGAAAGATGGAGGCTGATAGAAAGAGACTAATACATGAGAAGATTCAGGAGCAAAACAAATTCTAGTGAAATCAAAACGACAAAAGCACTGCTAGGATCATAAGAAAAAATAAAATTATTCCTAGAAGATAAATGCGAAGAGTTGGGTTTACACAAGGTTTCGAAGGATGAGGATAATTGGATGGTTCAGCCATTGCACTAAGAGCAACTAATAAAGAATTAAAGAATTAAAAATAAGGGCCCCTGAAATAGGGCATTTAAACTGTCAAGTGATTTAGAAACAAACAATACCAGCAAAACAACAGAGGTGAATTGATTTGGCATACCTAAACCAGAAGTTTAATTATAATTAGTTGCTATACCATAAAAATTGAGAGTTATAATCTAGGTAATAATACTGAGCACAGGACAATTAGGCCTTATGTTCAGCTCTTCTTCATTTATCTCCATGCCTGTGCAGTCACTTCTGGTCATGGGTTGCATGCACGGTGTAGTCATGCATTGCCTCTTGACTATGCCAAAGCCTACCTAAACCATTTTCAAATGTTTTACGAGATGGTGTGGAAACAACATGTTCAGACAAAACATTTCACAGTTTGCTCACCCCTTAGAGAGAAATTATTTCGAACTAGGTTAGTTCTCCCCCTCTTCTGGTAGACTTTCAGATGATTTCCACGAGTAATAGTCCAATTGCAAGCAGAATGTTATATTTGACTATAACAATTAATAGATTGAGAGCCGATAGAATGATCCATCATAGCCTGGGTACGTGCTCTATATATCCAATTTCGCCCGAGTTAAGTACCCGCAGAAAGAATTTCCAAAATGATGAGAGATTAGATTATACATTAAGTTGGAAAAAAACCCATCTTAGGCCTAATAAAAGGGTCTGATAATCAAGAACTTTCCTGATCCAAAGGCTATGCTTGCTACTAAAACACTGAGATCAACACACATCTCTGATATAGTAAAACTTGGTCATCAAAGTTTGTAGCGTTTACTATCAAAATATTAACCATTTACCTCTCGAAGTTATTAGTTATAAGTTGCAACTGAAATAAGTTGAATCTGAATGAGTACCAACAAATATGGGAGTAGCGTATTTACTTATAAACCCATAAATAGGTCGCACATTTATGCTCAATTTACACGTTCTAAAAAATGTGCGCAGACTTATATACAAGGATAAAACTTATTTTCCTCTGAATTTTTAAACATCTTAATGTCTGAAGATACCACGAAAACTCCCCTGCACAAATCTTGTCACCTCGCGGCTATGCTTAATGTGTACCTCAAAACATCATTCGCAGAAGTGAAATTATTAAATTGAACAGCCTAAATATTGCGTATCCTTTAATAAAGATTGTTTTTCCCATCAAAATTAATCCTAACTTGACATAAATGTCATCTTTATAATATATAAATCAGAATCACGTGATAATCACATGATATATAAATCACGTGATATTATCTGACCAGATCAGGTTAAAGCAAATTTTAATGAAGTATCTTAAGTGAGTACTCGGATATAGTTCTCCTGGAATCGGAAATTCGGCAATGAGATCTACGCTTCTCGTCAGTGCCTCCAAACGGAGGTTTACTTTGCCACTGGCTGGATCGCTAACGTTAGAAGCGGGCTACCCAGTTTAATTGTCGGGCATTCAAGCAATTTTTCTCGAACATCGCATTACGTTTTGGATCATTTTATCTGGTTCACTCGCATTACAATATAACCAGTAATATATATGATAAATTTTATCGCTAGATTTAGAAATCAAGTGAATGCAAGTTTCTCACTAGATTTACAAATCAAGTGAACCTGATAATCTGACACAGGCTTAATAGCCTATCTAACAAAAGAGGGTTATGTGATTACGAGGATTCAAATTGGTATCGTAATTTTGAACATCCGGGCATTCCGAGATCATCCGACATTTGCCAATTTATGACACACTAAAGACGATATCCCATAGCAACACAATGTTTACATTTTTCATGTAACTAAGGGCATAAAAAAGACTTGTGTCGAATAACCCCGCCCGGTATTAGAAAACATAAAATCTCGAGTAATTTTTATAAGATATTAAATAAAAGGTAAAAAGGTTTCACGGCCCATTGCTAGTAATGTTAAATTAGCCTGCAAAAACGGCGCCAATTTAAAGCGAAGACTGAATCGCGAATTAATATGACGGTCTTTTCTTTATTGTAATATGACTGACATGACTGATCATCATGAAGTAATTGCGAGTTTCATGTTAGTTGGTTAGTAACGGTCCTTAGAAGGACCACTCGCTTTTCTTCAGGGGATGATCGTGGTGTATCCTTGTGGTATTTATCCGGTCCACCATGCCTGTTTGCACCACTGTCACATTCTTAATAGATCCAATAACTTTAGATCCAATAATGTCCCAACTGGTATATTACATAGTTATATAGGATACCTTATGTAGGATTCGATCTAAACCGGTATGTATTATACCTTATGTAGGAAAGAATGACGCTCGGAAATACGTACCTAGTTAAAACACTTAATTGATCCACTAACTTCCCAACCGGTATGTTACATATGTTATGTAGGATACCTCTCGTAGGAGATGTTCCAAGCTGGTATATAGTATACCTTTTGTAGGAACGAGCCTTGTGGCTAAAATAGGATCAGAGTTATTGACTTCACCTGGCTTGTAATGTGAAGCTGGCGCCATTTTCTTTCAACTTGGTCACAACAAACTTTCTGTTCATATTCACGTAAATTATAAACATTTTACATAAGTACTATGACTTATTCAACAAAGACCGCTTGTACTGTGGTATTCATGAAAAATCAAATGTGGATGTAGCTCCACAAGATTATGGAATGAATAGGATTTGTTGAGATAAAAGTTAGGTGTTTCCTGTAATACAGAAAATTAATTAATGACGGCTTGGACTCGGTCGCATGCATAGTAGCATAAGTGCGCATGCTCACAGACTCATTTATATGTTCTCTATAGGAATAGAGGAACCGGTTCCCTAGAGCAATGACTGCTTTAGAGTTAAAGAGATACTATCAAGACTACCCAATGGAGGGATGTATCTCTGCTAACCTTGTTTCAAGGGAACCCGCACCATGGGAATGAATAGGTTAAAATTTTCTGAGATATCTAAGTCAGGTGACTTATAGCAAACAGTGAATTGAGTGGCTCAGTATTTTTGTTGTGCTACAAAACATTTAATCTCATCGCAAAACATATTAACTGTCTGCCTGCTGAATGTCTGTGGACTACATTCTGTATGGTGTTGCACTCTGGATCTACTGAATATTTTGAAAACAATTTGACTGAAAGTTGTTGGTGGGAAAGCTAAGCTAAAGCGTTTTCAAAATATTCAACATGTCATGTCCAGAGTTATTGCACATTTAGATTATTGTCTGGTGGCTTGCAGCAATCAGTCAGTTAACCCTTTCACCACCAAATCCATGAAAAATTTTATTCTTTATGATATAAAACTTATTCTGTTGATTATTTTGAAATTAATTTGACTGGAGGCCGTTGCTGCCTAAGTTGGAGACGTCTTCCAGTCAAAATAATTTCAAAATATTCAACAGTTTTCTTGTACGGATGCCTTGAAAATGAGATATCGGGAATTCATCAGTAACAGAGTTAAGGTGCCTCAAGAGATGTTGATTTTGATTGTAGAAATAACATGGCCACTACAGAGCAATCAAAATTCACGTCTGACAGCTATATTGAATGTTTTAACTCACCTGACTAATATCAGAGACTGTTGGGATAAAATGATGAACCCGATGGGCAGCGACTATCCATCTGTTTGCCTGTGGAGTTTTGCTACAGTGTTAGAGCCAAGGGGTTATGATCATAGCTACTTCGATTATATGTTTCATCATATATATAGAGGGAGGGAGGGAGGGAGGGAGAGACCTCTAACACTGGCAATGGCAGACAATGGTGTATAATCTGGCAACAGCGAGTTTTCATCATAGAATTAAATAGCCATAGAGTGGCTATGTCCCCACTCAAAGGTGGCATCTCAGAGTTAAGTATTTTATCAGAGTTCCTAAATTACTCGTTTTTTGTTAGTAATTCTATTACGTAATTAAATAATGTGTCAGATTAATATAACCAAGACAATTTTATTTCTGATAAAAATTTATAAATTTGTTTTCTTTTCAATTTCTCTTCTAATTACCAAAAGAGAATTTAGTCCCATTTGGAGGCTATATATGTTTTGATCATCTTCGTCAGCCAGTCAGTCATACCCGAACACGTGCAGTTGTGTTTTACTGAACTCACCTCACTGGTGGTCGGGACAATTCACCCATAGTGAAGGTATACAGATGTTCAGTCTCTTCCTAAAATATGTCTATGGTTTTCACCCATGAAAACACTCGGTCAATATGACCTAGTCAAGTCGACCTATATTCTTGCGAATATTGGAGAAAGGTTGACTTTCTAATTTCTTCTTCTTTCATTCATTTTTTTCATGACAGTAATCTTAGAATGTTTTCCTTATTTGGTGCATGAAAGCTGAAGTGGTCATCAAACTGTCTGTGTCTCCTCTGATCTTCACTTCAAAGTTTCTAATTTAAGAGCCAATAATATAATATTCATTCAGCATATTTTGTGTACATTATTTTGAGCTCTTTCGACTGAATATGTTGCAATCGCTTAAGAATGTAAGCTCAAGAGCTTAACCTTGTAATTGTCAAGATTGGTCAACAAACGCAAGTCTTGCGTAGTCTGATGTTCATTTGCAAGCCAGAAGACTTTTCTTAGCAAGCTAGTCATTCCAGTGATAAATGCTGCAAGCCACCAGACAATAAATTCAATGGGTTTCGACTGGTCATGAAAGCTTCTAAAGATTTTCTAATGCTGATCAGTTGGATCGAAATCCGAATGTCAGTGCAGTGTTTTGCGCCTGCTTTTATACTCTCAGGCCAGTTACAGTTGCTCCTTGGTGTAACCGGGACGAGTAAAAATCCGGGTACATGTGACCGGAATTTCATGCTTGTAACCGGAAATGTTGATTTTGTAACCAGATTTTACATCTTGTAACTGGAATTTACCAATTGTCTGTTTGTTGGTAACCGGAAATTTTTTGACTTCTGGATTGTGTAACCGTTAAAGTCATTTGTTGTGTAACCGGAAAATTATAATAGTTGTTTTCTAGGTTACGTGTAACCGTAAAAAACTTGTGATGTAACCGGAAAAATAAAGTTTTATATAAACATTTTACCCAGTAGCCAAGAGTGACTCTTTGACTGAGTATTTTGTGGTTCTTTAATATCCCAATGTGGCGGGAATTTATGGGGTATAAATAGCATTTGATGACACGGGTTTCCATTTTGTTGGATAACCTTAAGTGGAATGATTCAGATTTATGGCATTTCGTACTTTGTGTGGTTATACTCATCAGAGAAAAATAGAAGTCAGATTAGTTTATCCTGTATGAAGGGTTAAAAGAGTAAGTGTTGAGTGCGTTTAAGCTTACCTCTCTATGGGTCAGTTCCCCGGTCGGTGACTAGACGTGGTTCTAGTCCAGGGGTGAGGTATGTTACTGTGTCGGTTAAACCAGTTTCGACAAAGAGAAATGAGAAGAGTTCATCGTCTGTTGTGTTACTGGTGCACAGTATACTACCCTCAGGAATATGAATTATGAACTGCATGTGGATGTGGTCGGCCTCCTCCCCTGTGATTTGTGGAAGAGGTCCACTATCTTCTGTCTGTGTGTGAAAGGATGGCTCAGATGAAATGTCGGTAGTATGTTCGATCCCAGTTGATTGTGTGGGTGTTGTGGCTGGTGTGTGTACCTCGTTTGGTTGTTTGGTGGTGGGTGTGCTCTCTTCCTGTGTTACCTGTCTATCTCCAGAGAGAGATTCTGTGACAGTGGCATTGGTTGCTCGAGTAGTCGGTCTTGGTGGAGGGACAGGTATCCTGAAACTAGAGTAATCTTTGATTTTGATCACTCTAGTGTTGCTGGCCTGTCGAACAAGTTCCTTAATCTGATGTTTTGAAAATAGATGAATTTTTTCACAGTGGCCTCTGGCTTCCTCTAAATGGGTAAAGCTGATCCTGCAATAACTGCAGCTCCAGAAGTCACTCTGTTCGTGTATGACTCTTATGTCTCACATGTACTATCCCTAGGTTTGGGATTCTGTCCCACAGTAATCGAACCATACATGGGCAGATTACACTCTGACCGTAATAAATTCTTCAGGAGGCTATGCCTCAAACTACATTTCGAACACCCTCCCTTCGCATGGGGCAAAGATGAAAGCAATGTATCAGTGACGGAAACACAGCCACCTGTCTCCACATTTACAGAAAACCTAATTGGAAAATTCAAACCTCGTACCCAATGGACACCACCACCTGGCAATGACAATGTTTTAGACACTTTTATTAAAAAAGTCAAACATGATCTGAATAAATCTAAACACAGACGAAATTTCAGATGTAACATCTCCCAGGCTGATAGGAAACTTACTCAAACTTTAGCAAATGACAAATCCATTGTGATTAAGAAAGCCGACAAAGGACAGGCTACAGTCCTACTAAATTCTTATGACTATAATGCTGAAGCCCTAAAGCAACTCAAAGACACACGCTACTATGAATTGGTGACAGAAAATCTGACCACCAAACATGCTGAAAGGGTAGAGACAGCCATCACTGGACTGGTTTTGAGAGGGGAGCTTACTCGTGACGCCGCTAATGGCCTTAGAGTAGATAACCTATGCACAGCGTGATTCTATCGCTTACCAAAAATACACAAAAATATTACACCCACACCGGGCAGACAGATTATTAGCGCCAATGGTTGTCCTACTGAATACATCAGTAGCTTTATAGATGAGCATCTCAAAGTTCATCTCCAAGACATTCCATCATATGTCAGGGATACAACTGATTTCATCAATAAACTAGAAACTTTCGGTAAAATACCGCAACACACCATTCTAGTAACCATGGACGTCACATCGCTATACACAAACATCCCACACAATGAGGGACTAAAAGCCGCCGCACAACATATCAGAGAATTTGGTATGCCCGGCGACCTTACACCAAGGTCACTCCTGGAACTACAAGCCATTGTATTAAGATGTAATAACTTTGAATTTAATGACAAACAATACCTACAAACGGGTGGAACACCATGGGCACTAAAGTAGCACCAACTTATGCTATCATCTTCATGGCCCAATTGGAGAAAAAGCTTCTGCTACATTCTCCCCATAGACCGGCCCTTTATCTCCGATACATCGACGACATATTCATGATCTGGACATCTGGCCAACAAAAACTCGATGAATTCATCCACTATATGAATACATCTCACCATTCTATCAAATTTACAGCGGAACAGTCCACAACTAAGGTTAGTTTCTTGGACACATACGTATATATTGATACTGATCGCGCACTATGCTTCAATTTGTACTGTAAACCTACAGACACACACGGCTACCTACATTACCAATCAGCACACCCGCAGTCCACTAAAAACTCTAGCCCATATGGACAATTCCTTAGATTACGCAGAATCTGCAGCAAGGAGTTAGATTTCCACAAACACGCCCATGAACTCATTGGCTATTATATAAGGAGAGACTATCCCCTGGATCTTCTTCTAAACAGCTATCAGAAAGCATGCACACGTTCAAGGCTTGATCTACTAATACCCAAAGTCAAAAACACAGAGATAAACACACGTATCCCATGCATAATGGACTTTCACACTCAAAGCCATAAAGCCAACAAAATCATCAAAAAGAACTGGGAACTACTAGATAGTAGTCCCAAATGTAGAAGCACATTCCCAACTCCACCGATGTTTGGCTTCAGAAAGAATCCAACTTTCAGAGACACACTTGTCACCGCCAAATCTGAGTTTCCCGCCAAATCAGGCCTCCAAGGAAAAACTTTCCAAAACCCAATTTATCCATGCACAAGAATATGGACAACAAACGTAAATTCACTAGCACACACACACACAGGTCTAAAATACAGATGTAAGGTCAAAACTTACTGCGATACACGCAATGTTATTTACCTACTCACATGCACACACTGTCACAATGTGGGGGAAACAAAACGTGAGTTCCACATACGAGTGAAGGAACATTTAAGGGATATTAAAAAACACAAAGATACCCCCGTTGCAAAACATTTTAATTTACCCAACCATACTGGACAAAACGTGTCCTATAAAGTTATACATGTTCTCCCTCACGATCCTGAGGACATCGATAAAACTTATATCAGGAAAGAACAAGAGAAGTACTGGATACACCAACTACACACATTGGACCCCATAGGGATTAATCATGCAGATTGGTGATTCCAAAATCTGAGTTGTTCTTTAATAAATTCAATGGGCAATAACTCTGAAACTGTTGAATATTTTGAAAAAAATTTGACGGATGTTGTTGGTGGCTACTTTCAGTGAAAACAATTTTACTGAAAGTTGTTGGTGGCATAGCCAGCAACAACTTTCAGTCAATTTTCCCCCAAAATATTCAGCATATCCAGAGTTAAACCCCATGGAAAATGTAGTCTGCATAGATTCAGCAGACTGACAGTCAAAAACAACAGGCACATGTGAGAACCATTGCTTGTTCATCATCTTTGTCTACTTGACGACATTAATTGAGGGATTTAACTTTAGCTATTCCCTACCCATTTCTAACCGATCTCCCATTTCTAACCAATCTCCTCCCATTTCTAACCAAGCTGCTCTCATTTCTAACAAATCTCTTCCCATCTCTAACCAATCTCCTCCCATTTCTAACCAATCTCCTCCCATTACTAACCAATCTCCTCCCATTTCTAACCAATCTCCCTTTTCTAACCAATCTCCTCCCATTTCTAAACAATCTCCCATTTCTAACCAAGCTGCTCCAATTTCTAACCAATCTCTCATTTCTAACCAAATCTCCCATTTCTAAGCAATCTCCTCCCATTTCTAACCGATCTCCCATTTCTAACCAATCTCCTCCCATTTCTAACCAAGCTGCTCTCATTTCTAACAAATCTCTTCCCATCTCTAACCAATCTCCTCCCATTTCTAACCAATCTCCCTTTTCTAACCAATCTCCTCCCATTTCTAAACAATCTCCTCCCATTTCTAACCAAGCTGCTCCAATTTCTAACCAATCTCCCATTTCTAACCAATCTCCCTTTTCTAACCAATCTCCTCCCATTTCTAACCAATCTCCCATTTCTAACCAAGCTGCTCCAATTTCTAACCAATCTCTCATTTCTAACCAATCTCTCTTTTCTAACCAATCTCCTCCCATTACTAACCAATCTCCTCCCATTTCTAACCAATCTCCCTTTTCTAACCAATCTCCTCCCATTACTAACCAATCTCCTCCCATTTCTAACCAAGCTTCTCCAATTTCTAACCAATCTCCCGTTTCTAACCAATCTCCTCCCATTTCTAACCAATCTCCTCCCATTTCTAACCAATCTCCTCCCATTTCTAACCAAGCTGCTCCAATTTCTAACCAATCTCTCATTTCTAACCAAATCTCCCATTTCTAAGCAATCTCCTCCCATTTCTAACCAATCTCCACCATTTCTAACCAAGCTTCTCCCATTTCTAACCAATCTCCTCCCATTTCTAACCAATCTCCTCCCATTTCTAACCAATCTCCATTTTTAGCTCACCTGGCCAGAATGGCCAAGTGAGCTTATGGCATGGCGACCATCTGTCGTCCTTCTGTCCATCCATCCATCGTCTGGTGTCCGGCTGTCAACTTTTGCTTAAAAGTGCTACTCTGCATTAATGGCTTGGCGGATTTCAACTTAATTTACCTGGAAGGACCCTGTGGGCGTAGACTTCAGAAGTTGTATACAGAAGTTTTAAACGCTTCTCTTCAATAACTGCATGGACAATTTCAACCAGGCTTAGATGGGAGGATAGTATGCTGCCATATTTCAGAACTTGTATATACAGAATTTTGATTGGTAAATTTTTCTGGTGGCCATCTGGGATTTTCTGAAAATCTCTGCAAATCACTTAAAAGCCTCCTCGATAACCACTGGGCCGATTTCAATCAAGCTTGGATGAAAGAACCCTAGAGTGTTATCCGTCAGAAATTGTATCCAGAATTTTGATTGGTACATTTTTCCGGCAGCTATCGTGAATTTTCCAAAAAATAGGAAATCGTTTAAAACGCTACTCCTCATTAACTGCTTGAGCAATTTCAGCCAAACTTGGCTGGAAGGTTACTAGGCTGGTGGGTTTCAAAACTTTTATACATAATTTGGATTGGTTAATTTTTCCAGCGGCCATCTTGGATTTTCTGAAAATATTGGGAAATCACGTGAAAGCATACTCGATAACCACTGGGCTGATTTCAATCAAACTTGGATGGACGAATCCTAGCCTAGTATGTTTCAGAACTTGCATACAGAATTTTGATTGGTCAATTTTTCTGACAACCATCCTGAATTTTCTGAAACATGGCAGGAAATCATTTAAAACGCTACTCCTCATTAACTGCTTGAGCAATTTCAACCAGACTTGGCTGGAAGGATACTAGGCTGGTAGTTTTCAGAACTTGTATACAGAATTTTGATTGATCCATTTTTCTGGCGAGCATCTTGGATTTTATGAACATTTTGGGAAATCAGTTATACGGCTACTCCTCATTAACTGCTTGAACGAGTTCAAGCAAACTCAGCTGGAAGGACCCTAAAGTGTTATGCTTCAGAGCTTGTATATAGAATTTTGACTGGTTAATTTATTCGGTGGCCATCTTGAATTTTCGGAAAAATGGCTGAAAACGTCTACTCATTAACTACTTGGGAGTTTCAACCAGATTGGCTGGAATGAGCCTAGGGCGGTAGGCTTTAGAAGTTGCATACAGAATTTTGATTGGTCAATTTTTCCAGCGCCAATTTTGGATTTTCTGAATATTTTGGGAAATCAGTTAAAAGGCTACTCCTCATTAACCGCTTGGACAATTTCAATCAGTTTTAGCTAGGATCCTATTGTTGTAGCCTCTAGAAATTTTATTCAGAATTTTGATAGGTCAATGTTTGGCAGTAATCTGATTTTCTGAGTTTTCCGGAACCATTTGAAAATGGTACTCCTTCAATTAATAACCCGATTTCAATAAAACTTGGGTGGAATGATCCTATGATGGTAGGCTTCAACATATTAAACGAGAGTCTTGATTGGTCAATTTTTTGGTGCCCATCTTAGATTTCCGAAAATCATCCATCATGTTTGTTTAAATGCAAATGGTTTAAATGCCAATGGGCCAGGTGAGCGTCACAGGCCCTTGGGCCTCTTGTTAACCAATCTTCTCCCATTTCTAACCACTCTCCTCCCATTTTTAACCAATCTCCTCCCATTTCTAACCAATTTCCTCCTATTTCTAGCTAAGGCCCGCCCACTTTTTTATGCATGTTGGATGGAAAAACTGTGAAACCTGACCAGTACTTAAATTTCAAGGTAACTATACAGCCATCAGGTAACCTTTTGAATATTTTAAAACTAACTTGACTGGGGGCTGTTTCTGCCTATGGCAACAATGGCTTCAAATCAAATTAAGTCCAAATGTTCAACAGTCATAATTAGTTTTGGAAACATGTTAGGTTATTTACGAGCTGTATTGTATTCTAGTAGCTCTGGGTGAAATTTGTTTGAGCTTCTTTTGTTGGCGAACTTTCGACCTGACGCCTTCATGTGACCCGGTTAAATCATTGCTCTTTGACCATACGCAATCCTAATGGAAAATGTGAGACACATTCAATATGTCGTATTGTGTTTGCTGGAACGAGATTTTATAGACAATTATCAGAAGAACTCTCACATGCTAGCGACAGAATACACTAATGGATGGGCAAATGGCAGAGAGTACTTGCAGTGAATGAGGTCAATAATTATATATGTTCTCTCAGCTCCTTGACTGTTTCATGATTCTACTGAAGCATCTGATCAGAGGATATGATCTTTTACTTCTACTTTCTATGAATTCTTTAACCGTTTGCCACTCAATTCGGCCAAATATTGTTTCTGCACTCGATAAACGAGCCAATCACTCCAGTGGTAAATTTTCAAAATTAATCTCTTGGTCTGCAAATGGACATTATCTATGAGAAAATTGAAAATTCTTTGAACATATTTGAGGTTTCTAAAGGGTTCGTGGATGTATAGTTAATGCAAATACTGATGTATGAGCATTGTTTAAACAATGATGTGATCTAACAACAAAAATCAGAGATTAATTTCTCAAATTTCTTGCAGCAGCAACTTTGAACAAAGATGGACATTCCCAATTTATCGAAACATTGTTTCTTGTCCTAAAATAATATGAGTCAAATCATATCTGTAGACCGTTTCAGAACTTGTATACAGATTTTTGATTGGTAAATTCTTTTGTGAAAATTTACCGGATATCGCTTAAAATGCTACTACTCATTAACCCATAGAATTTAACCAAAATTGGACAAGAAGACAAGCATGTAGTCCTCTCTTGGCCTGCAAATGGGCATTATTCACTAAGGAAAAATGTCAAATTTCTTGAGAAATCCTGAGCCTTAACCATTACACTCATATCAGGCAAAAATGGGCAGAATAGCCATCCATTTGTAGAACACGAGAAGACTATTTTTAAAATTTTACCACTGGAATGACTGGCGTGATAACTGAACCAGTCATTCCACTGGTAAATTTTCAAAAGTAGTCTTCTTGGTCTGCAAATGGACGTTTTTTTATAAGGAAATTTTTCTTGAACAAATTTGAGTGTTAAAGGTTTAAATCTTATAATCTATATTAAACTGTCTCCCTGCTGAATTTCTGCGGACATGATTTTCCATAAGGGTTTAACTCTGTATATGCTGAATATTTTGAAAACAATCTGACTGAGAGTTGTTGGTGGCCAAGCCACCAACAACTTTCAGTCAAATTATTTACAAAATATTAAGCAGGTTTCGAGTTATTGCACATTGAAATTAATGTCTGGTGGCTTGCAGCAGTGAGACAGTTAATGTCTGTAATGGACCTTGTTGATCCACCAATCATATGATCTCATAATCACCCGCGTAACATATAGGATGACATCATAATCAATTACATCATGAATGACATAGATAAGTTTCTCAAGAATGCTTAATTGATGACAGACTAAGCGTTGTTGTACAAATTGTATGGCTTTACTATTTAATAAAAATGTATTCATTTCAAGCTTTGCACTGCCAATTTCTAGTTAAGCTCCGCCCACATTTTAATATGGGTTGGAATCGATTTGAAACTTTGAAACCTGTATTCCCAGAAGCTAAATGTCAAGGCAACAGCATCTCCCAGTCAAACTGGTTTCAAAATATCCAACAGAATGTTTATTAAGTTGTAAATTCTATCAAAGACATTCGTAAATTTGTACACAACACAAGTGACAGACTTTTTGATTTTGATGACAGAGCTAACTAGTGATGTAATTGATTATGACATCATACACTTGAGTGACAGATTGTATTCCGACACTCAGGATGACATATGTTAGCATCTGATACATAGAAGATTCTTCTTGTGGAGAAGCTGATCAAATGAGAAAAATCGATTTTTGTCTTGGGTTAATTGGCCAGCTATGTATTGTGTTTCTCTTTGTCTGAGTTGCTCAGGTGGTCCATATTAACTGTGCTAGTCTACTGGTTCCGCAGTAAATGTAGGAAAACATCGCACAAATTTGATCACTAAATGATTTGTTCTGCCATATAGTGTTGGGAAGCTATTACTGATTCTTCCGGCTAAAATTGCATAATGTAAGCCATGCACACAATAAAGGTTTTGATTAAGGAAATCTAAATTCTCTCGTTGGGAATATCCATTTACATGTAGGAAAAGAGAAGAATACATTAGAAGACTTATCGTGAGAATACATTTGAAAACTGATCACTGGAATGACTGGCTCAGTAATAGACCTTTCCACTTTAGCAACCCATCCGATGACATTATAATCAATTACGCGACGTCTAGAATGACATCTTAATGAATGACGAGACGTCAATAAGTATGGTACGAATGCATATTTGAAGATGGGCTATGTGTCTTTGTACGTATTGTATGTTTTTACTATTTAATAAATATTCTGTTGAATATTTTGAAACTAATTTGACTGGGCGCTGTTGCTGCCATAGGCAGCAACCGCACCAGGTCAAATTAGGTACAAAATATTCAACAGCTTACCCGTATAGTTTTCAGAAAATTGATATGGCATTCAAGGATTGATCAACCCCAACACGGCGAAGTGTGGGTGGAGGTTAGATAGAGATAGGCTGGGCATAGCTAAAACTGGAAAGGTCCATTGAATCTGAGTAATTCCACACCATGTTTTAAAACATATTCTCATAGCCCCCAAGTTAACTGTCTCACAGCTGCAAGCCAACAGACAATAATCTTAATGGCCAATAACTCTGAACCCGCTAAATATTTTGAAAACAATTTGACTGAAAGTTTTTGGTAGCTTACCCTCTATAGAAAGTCTAACCCTATATTTTAGAGCAATTTTCCTGGGCCCCATTGAGCCAATTAATAACCAGGTGTGGAGGGAGACAGACTTTCTGATCAGTTGACTATAAAATACCCACTACCTGCATCCCTTCGTACGGTGCTTGCCATCTGAAGTAGAGTTGTTCGGAATTTATATTTTATGTTCAGTACCGGTATTGGTATTTTTTTAGCCCAATTACCTCGGTATTGGTACGGTATTGGTATTGCAATGATACTATATTATACGTTGTTATTATCTGTCATTGTAAGACTGTACAGTGTTACGATGGCTGGCTAGCCCGCTGGTGATGCAAGAATGGGTTATATTCGGCTACATTACTTTACCATCACAGTGAATCTGAAAACAACCGAATGTCACAAAATATAAATTATTAATTGCAATTGGTGAACTAATGTGTTCATATTAATTTTTATGGCTATTATTGTCTGAGCATGTTAGATTTCTTTGACATTATTGTGAAAATCGTGATAGTTAAAAAAATCTTTTACCTTCATATCGCCAGAGAATGTCGTAAATCTCTGAATCTCGTCATCAGTGCACAAAATCAGTCGCTATTAAATCCATACTAATCCTTATTAAATCCCTCAGATTTCTAAAAAATATTATGGCCGGCTGCATTATAAGACTTCTTAGAAACCTAATTCAATAATTGTGGAATATTTACTGAGGGACATAACGAGAATTGCCCAAGGAAGTTTGATGGAATTCTCTTCTCTTTTGCGCAATTTGTGGCATCAATCTTGGATGTTATCATATTATAATTATTAGCTCACCTGGCCAGAATGGCCAAGTGAGCTTATGCCATGGCGACCGTCCGGCGTCAGTCCATCCGTCCATCCGTTTGTCCATCCGTCAACTTTTTCCTTTAAACGACTTCTTCTCAAGAACCACTAGGCCAATATAAGTTATCTTTGGCAGGAAGTATCCTTAGGGCATAGGGATCCAAGTTTGTTCAAACGCAGCCGATCGGCCAATTTGGCCGGTGGCCAATTTGGATTTCGGCCGATTTTAGGAAATGTCTTTAAAAATCTTCTCCGAAACCACTTGGTGGATTGAAGCAAATCCCATGCAATATGATCTATGGCAAGAGCTGAACTAAGTTTGTTCAAGGGAACTTGCTTTGCCAAATGGTTCAGCGTCCATTTTGGTTGACCTAGTTTTAGCAAAAATTACTTCTCTAGAACAACTGAAGGAATCAGGTCGAAATTTGGCAGATATGATTAGGGACTAAGGGCCATTAAACTTTGTTCAAGGGAAGTTGATCTGTCAAAAAACATGGCCGCAGTGGGCCAATCAAAATACAGCATGTTTGGCGGCCATATTGGAATTTTTTATTTGATGGATTTTGAAGCCAAAATTTGTTTAGTACAGGGTTATGAGTGTGCTGATTTCAACCATGCCATTTCTGAATCTATCAGATAAACAGCTTGGTGGCATGTAGTAAAATTGGCATTTAGTACAGGCGGTCTTTATAGCATGTTTAACTGCATTCTAAAACCCTTGTAATGATTTGACAGAGTGACCAAACTCACTTAGCAACAGTTGTTCACTAGTTCAAAATAATAATTTGACTGAAAGTCATTGCTGCCTTAGAATGCAACAACTTTCTGTCAAATAAATATCAAAATATTCAAAGTTATAGATGTTAGCACACACAATACATATTTTAGATATTTAGCCAGCATATGAAAACATTTAATCTTGTAATTTAAAACCACAACTCTAATTCCCAAGATTGAAATGAAATTAATACCCTGTAAGGTAGTGAGTGAGCTGATGAAGTGTACCATATTCACATACTGATTCTAAAAGATTAATTTAATTATTTCATCATTAACCCTTTAACACTCATATCAGCAAAAAAGGGCTTCTGTAGTGATCTTGAGAAATATTCATTTGCCGACTAAAAGAAGCCGGTTTTTGAAAATTTACCGCTGGTTATTCCAGTGATAAATTTTCAAAAATAGTCTTCTCTTGGTCTGCAAGTGGACATCTTCTTTGAGAAAATTTAAATTGTCTTGAATAAATTTGAGGGTTAAAGGGTTAAAGCCAATTAATTCTAGAAATAAATTTAGTTCAGTATTGCGTTATTCACAAGTCTTGTAACACAACAAAAATACTAAGCCACTCAATTCACTGTTTGCTAAAAGTCACCTGACTTAGATATCTCAGAAAATTTTAACCTATTCATTCCCATGGTGTAGGTTCCCTTGAAACAAGTTTAGCAGAGATACATCCCTCCATTGGGTAGTCTTGATAGTATCTCTTTAACTCTAAAGCAGTCATTGCTCTAGGGAACCGGTTCCTCTATTCCTATAGAGAACATATAAACGAGTCTGTGAGCATGCGCACTTATGCTACTATGCATGCGACCGAGTCCAAGCCTTCATTAATTAATTTTCTGTATTACAGGAAACACCTAACTTTTATCTCAACAAATCCTATTCATTCCATAATCTTGTGGCGCTACATCCACATTTGATTTTTCATGAATACCACAGTACAAGCGGTCTTTGTTGAATAAGTTATAGTACTTATGTAAAATGTTTATAATTTACGTGAATATGAACGGAAAGTTCGTTGTTACTAAGTTGAAAGAAAATGGCGCCAGCTTCACATTACAAGCCAGGTGGAGTCAATAACTCTGATCCTTTTTTTTAGCCACGAGGCTCGTTCCTACGAAAGGTATACTATATACCGGTTTGGAACATCTCCTACGAAAGGTATCCTACATAACATATGTAACATACCGGTTGGGAAGTTAGTGGATCAATTAAGAGTTTTGACTAGGTACGTATTTCCGAGCGTCATTCTTTCCTACATAAGGTATACTACATACCGGTTTGGATCGAATCCTACATAAGGTATCCTACATAACTATGTCATATACCGGTTGGGAAGTTATTGGATCTATTAAGAATGTGACAGTGGTGCAAACAGGCGTGGTGGACCGGATGAACACCACAAGGATACACCACGATCATCCCCTGAAGAAAAGCGAGTGGTCCTTCTAAGGACCGTTACTAACCAACTAACATGAAACTCGCAATTACTTCATGATGATCAGTCAAGTCAATCGTATTACAATAAAGACGAGACCATCAGTATTAATTCGCGATTCGGTGTTCGTTTTCAATTGGCGGCATTTTTGCAGGCTAATTTAACATTACTAGCAATGAGCCGTGAAACCTTTTTACCATTTATTTAATATCTTATAAAAATTACTCGAGATTTTATGTTTTCTAATACCTGGCGGGGTTATTCGACGCAAGTATTTTTTATGGCCTTAGTTTCATGAAAAAATTTAAACATTGCGTTGCTATGGGATATCCTCGTTAGTGTGTCGTAAATTGGCAAATGTTGGACGATCTCGGAATGCCCGGATGTTCAAAATTACGATACTGATTCGAATCCTCGTAATCGTATAACCCTCTTTTGTTAGATAGGCTATTAAGCCTGTGCCAGATTATCAGGTTCACTTGATTTGTAAATCTAGCGAGAAACTTGCGTTCACTTGATTTCTAAGTCTAGCGATAAAATTTATCATATATATTACTGCATGGTTATATTGTAATGTGAGTGACCAACATAAAATGATCTAAAACGTAATGCGATGTTCTAGAAAAATTGCATGAACGGCCGATAATTAAACTGGGTAGCCAGCGTCTATTGTTAGCGAGCCGGACAGTGGCAAAGTAAATCTCCGTTTGGAGGCGCTGACGAGAAGCGTAGATCTCATTGCCGAATTTCCGATTCCAGGATATCTATATCCGAGTACTCGCTTAAGCTACTTCATTAAAATTTGCTTTAACCTAATCTGGTCAGATAATATCACGTGATTTATATATCATGTGATTATCACGTGATTCTGATTTATATATTATAAAGACGACATTTATGTCAAGTTAGGATTAATTTTGAGGGAAAAACAATCTTTATTAAAGGATACGCAATATTTAGGCTGCTCAATTTAATAATTTCACTTCTGGGAATGATGTTTTGAGGTATACATTAAGCATAGCCGCGAGGTGACAAGATTTGTGAAGGTTTTTTCGTGGTATCTTCAGACGTTAAGATGTTTAAAAATTCAGAGGAAAATAAGTTTTATCCTTGTATATAGTGCGCGCAAATTTTTTAGAACATGTAAATTGAGCATAAATGTGCGACCTATTTATGGATTTTTAAGTAAATACGCCACTCCCATATTTGCTGGTACTCATTCAGATTCAACTTATTTCAGTTGCAACTTATGACTAATAACTTCGAGAGTTAAATGGTTGATATTTTGATAGTAAACGCTACAAACTTTGATGACCAAGTTTTACTATATCAGAGATGTGTGTTGATCTCAGTGTTTTAGTAGCAAGCATAGCCTTTGGATCAGGAAAGTTCTTGACTATCAGCCACTTTTATTAGCCCTAAGATGGGGTTTTTCCCTACTTAATGTATAATCTAATCTCTCATCATTTTGTAAATTCTTTCTGCGGGTACTTAACTTGGGTGAAATTGGATATATAGAGCACGTACCCAGGCTATGAGGGATCATTCTATCGGCTCTCAATCGATTAATTGTTATAGTCAAATATAACATTCTGCTTGCAAATGGACTATTACTCGTGGAAATCATCTGAAAGTCTAGAAGAGGGGGAGAACTAACCTAGTTAGAAAAATTTTCTCTCTAAGGGGTGTGTAAACTGTGAAATGTTGGTCTGAACATGTTGTTTCCACACCATCTCTTAAAACATTCGAAAATGGTTTAGGTAGTCTTTGGCATAGTCAAGCCAATGTATGACTACACCGTACACGCAACCCATGACTAGAAGTGACGGCACAGGCATGGAGATAAATGAAGAAGAGATGACCATGAGGCCTAATTGTCCTGTGCTCAGTATTATTACCTAGATTATAACTCAATTTTTATGGCATAGCAACTGATTATAATTAAACTTCTGGTTTAGGTATGCCAAATCAAATCACTTCTGGTGTTTTGCTGGTATTGTTTGTTTCTAAATCACTTGACAGTTTAAATGCCCTATTTCAGGGGCTCTTATTTTTGATTCTTTAATTCTTTATTAGTTGCTCTTAGTGCAATGGCTGAACCATCCAATTATCCTCATCCTTCGAAACCTTGTGTACACCCAACTCTTCGCATTTATCTTCTAGGAATGATTTAATTTTTTCTTATGATCCTAGCAGTGCTTTTGTCGTTTTGATTTCACTAGATTTCGTTTTGCTCCTGAATCTTCTCATGTATTACACTCTTCCTATCAGCCTCCATCTTTCGACCTGTTCTCTCAAAAAATTGGAATCAATCATCTTTCGATTCTCCTAATATCAATCTGCAAATAAGTGCGTCAGACTTTATTATTTTAATTGTGAATAGTGGTTTGCTATCTTTTAGTATCATATCTGGCCTGATTTATTTTTAACATAGTTTTTCAGTCTTTCTTTTCTGTCAGTAGGATCCCTCGCCATGATGATGCATATCTATGGGTGAATGTAAGCTTGTCACAATAACAAAATCTTTTTTGTCTTATCAAGATTTACACCGCTCCTTTCTCGAGTTCAGTAGAAATTTTGATCTTTTTATTTGTCTAGGGATATATCTATTTCTATTATTGTCATATGGAGAGGTCTTCTCAGCCTTATCTATTCAAGCCTATTTTTTATTCTTCTAAATTCTAACTTTCCCAGGCATTATTAAATAAATTCCTCAAGGGGGCCTAACCAAGATGATTGGATTATTGCCTTCGCATGGATTGTGGAATATGGTTTTTTCCTTTCACCCTTCTGTGTAGTTTCAGTCCTTTGTCCTTATCCATCATTGATCTGGTCACAGGTTTGATGGACTTCTTTCCTGTTTAATCATCTGATAAAGATATTAACAATTGGGCTCATATCATACTAGCTTTGTTTTAAAATTAGATTTGTAAAATAAGATTCTGCAGGTTTATTCTGGTCCTAGCTGTCATGCTTAAGCGCTTCTATATAATCTCTACTCTATCAGGGGTGGGATGGGTATAGCTAGCCTCATGCATGTCTTAGGTAGCAGATTTCCTACATATAAGGTACAATCAATGTAGTCATTGAATCCCCCTTTTTTCTATCAAACCATGTTGGTCTCCTTTGACATTAGTCCTGCTTCTGTTCCTGATCAATAATTTTCTGCTCTTTTCAAGTAGGATACAGTGGAGGAATGGCAGAATCCAGACTTTAAGGATTATGAGGTGCTGGCAGATCATCTTTTATAAGGTCTCGGCTATTATCTTCAACTCATATATTTATCCTTTTCTGACAACTTCCAAAAAATTTACACTTCATGATTTAATACTAATTCTGTTGTATATTTTGGAATAATTTTGTCTGGAACCCTGGCTGCTTTGATACTGTTTGAGACAAAAATTACTTAGTCAATCGTTTTATATTCAACTCTTTTCCTACTATGTTGTCTCAGAAATGGAGTTCATCGATGAAAGGAATAATATGGACATGGAGTCATTTTGCCTAGTCATCACTGGTCTAGTCAAGAATAAGGGACAGTGTTTTCTGATATTTCTATATATACAGAATTTGTCCTAACTGGATCTGGGTTCTTTTAATTACATCATAGCCAGTCTGGGATTCCTCTGGCTTGGAAGGTTGCTTAATTGTGTTAAAATTTGGGCCGAATGGAGTCAGTTTTGTGTACGAAGGTCAAGTCTGGTAATTCAGAATTTTGTCCCTCACCACGACTGCATACACTGCATTTTCATTCGTCGGGTGTCATCGGTACCAATTCACCAGTTTATCCATCTGCAGGTCCAGTTTGATGTCTTGTTCTTACGTGTTTGGGGGAGGGGATCTCGTTCTTGTGTCTATGGAATCAGATAAAGTAGTCTTACTACTCTCTTCCTTTTCAGGAACTAGAATAGAAACTAATACTCTAGTATTCCTCTTCAATACTCTGGAATATTGGAGAATGAAGAGATATTGTCTCTTTCACAAGCACCCATCTGCTCATGCAGTCATTTCTATAGTAGTGACCTTCATCAACAAGCAGGGCAGTTGAGGTTATCATATTTTGTCTGGAGTCTTGGTCTTCCTCCTGCGGTGGAGATGTCAGCAAAACTTTCAGCAGCTCACATTCCAGGTAGAATGATTTTCCGTGTAGCTCATTTATTACATCCCATTAAGTTTCTACTCAGTGTAGTGTCCAGATTTGATGTTCATATTCTTCCTCCAGGCTAGGCTCTGGCGGTAGATGCTCTGGCCCAGTCATAGACTTCACATTTTTTTTTTTTTTTTTTTTAAATTATCTTCAATTTAACTTTCTAGTGCCAATTGTATTTAAGAACTTTTGTCAGCGGTTTCTAGTACAATTGTCTTTAAGAACTTTTGTCAGCAGAATGTATTATCCCTTTAATCACTCCTGCTTGGCCCAATGAGAGTTATTCAGTGGATCTCGTAGTACTCTTTGTGGAAATCCAAAGCGTCTTACCAATTTTGCTGATTTTCTATCTCGTTTAACAGCAGTTTTCAGTTCATCATTCCACAAATCTTCAATATGTATATATGGTATTTTCCAAGAGACCTGTTTTTCAGAAATTGATTTTTTGTCTGAACTTTAGTATTCTTAATCAATTCAAACTATCTGTTACAGGAGAATTTACCAGAGTATATTTAAGGTTTTCAAATGGTTGTTAGAACAGCACATTATCTCGCCCGATTCTGCATCCCATCATCAAGTCATAGATTCATGGCATATTTTTTGATGATTTAAATGCTGGGGTAGTGTTATCGTTTTCACTAGCATCTATCCTTCTTTGTTTTCTAGAAGCCGGTTTGAGAGTTATTAAGTATTTACATCATTTATCCATGGTACCGGTATTTTTAGGGTATAGCACAAAGGCAAATATCTATAATAAATTACTCTATTAATTCATTCTTGGGTCCATCTGTTTAATTGTATAACTCTGAAATCATTCTTTTTGTACTAGCGGCCGCGTTTGTTAGATGGCATTTTGATATTCATATTCTTTTTGTGAATGATCTTTTCTAGGTGGTAGGAGATCTGGCCTCATTCTTTGCCCTTGAAGCGATCTTATATATATAAAACCTAATTAATTGTTTTCAATCCTTTCCGAAAACTATGCCCAATTTAAAAGATCTTTTTGAAACACCGTTCAGGTTACTTATGCAAATTTGTTTAGTAAGCCCACATCTCATCAACTGGATTACAGACACCATTAATCGACACTAGAATGTATCTCCAGGAGACACTCAGTAAGTGTTAAGGCACACGATGTTCGTGGTATGGCCTTCTCCTTCGCATTCTATGCAGATCTACCGTTCAGATTACGTATGCGAATTTGTTTAGTAAGCGCGCATCTCATCAACTGGATTACAGACACCATTAATTGACACTAGAATGTATCTCCAGGAGACACTCAGTTTGTGTTAAGGCACACGATGTTCGTGGTATGGCCTTCTCCTTCGCATTCTATGCAGATCTATCAGTGGACGACATCATGTAAGTTGCAGTATAAATGTCAGAGTCTACATTATTTTTATCTGAAAGATCAGATTCAATTCACAATCTGACATTTCTCGTTTCGCCACTCAAACCTAGGCTCAATTGCCTAGATTCTTTAGTCAGCCGTATTCTTCACCATCTCACGGCTGTTTTTAAATTCTCTTTGCTGAGATTTTCTAATTATCATTATATTATTGTATTTTATTTCGAACATTTGTTTGTTCGTGCTATTTCAGCACTTCAGCGATTTAGTTGGTTTTAGTATTTTTGGTGATTAACCTTTCATTCCTGATTTGCAATTTACCAACCCACCTAGTATTTGGGCTCTGACCAATTCTATGTTTTAGCAAACAGTGAATTGAGTGGCTTAGTATTTTTGTTGTGTTACAAAACGACCCAGACGTATATATACTGGTCTGGCGTTTTGTTAGCTTACTAAAATACTTACCACTCAATTCACTGGGGCCCACCTCAGCCACCCCGCATCGTTAAATTGCAAATCATTTAAAATTTGTGGAATTAATTAATGACGGCTTGGACTCGGTCGCATGCATAGTAGCATAAGTGCGCATGCTCACAGACTCGTTTATATGTTCTCTATAGGAATAGAGGAACCGGTTCCCTAGAGCAATGACTGCTTTAGAGTTAAAGAGATACTATCAAGACTACCCAATGGAGGGATGTATCTCTGCTAAACTTGTTTCAAGGGAACCTACACCATGGGAATGAATAGGTTAAAATTTTCTGAGATATCTAAGTCAGGTGACTTTTAGCAAACAGTGAATTGAGTGGTAAGTATTTTAGTAAGCTAACAAAACGCCAGACCAGTATATATACGTCTGGGTCGTTTTGTTGGATAGCGTGTAGCATGGTGACGACCATTTTGAAAATAGTTTTGCTGATGATATCTATTACTGTCAAGTGCAGCAACAGTTTTCAGCCTGACTATTCAACCCTTGTCACACCAATGTCTAAAGATTAATTGTTACAAAGCCATTATTAGAAAGGCTGCTATACAGTTTGTAAACACCATTGCTGAAGACCATTGCTGTCATAGACAGTGCTGTTGCTGTTATATAATTGACAGCAACAGCTTACACAACCCTTATTTCCAGTTAAATGCGTTAATAAGATTCGCTTCTTATCAATTGATTAGCTCACCTGGCCAGAATGACCAAGTGAGCTTATGCCATGACGACCGTCCATCCGTCCGTCCATCAACTTTTCTTTAAACAACTTCTTCTCAAGAACCACTGGACCGATTTCAATTATATTTGGCAGGAAGTATCCTTAGGGCATAGGGATCCAAGTTTGTTCAAGCAAAGCCGATCGGCCAATTTGGATGGTGGCCATCTTGGATTTTGGCCGATTTTAGGAAATGACTTTAAAAATCTTCTCCGAAACGGCTTGGTGGATCGATTCAAAATTAACGAAATATCATATAGGGCAAGAGCTGAACCAAGTTTGTTCGAAGGAACTTGATTGGCCAAATGGTTCGGCAGCTATCTTGGATAACATAGTTTTCGTGAAAACGACTTATTCTGCAGAACCGCTGAATGGATTGGCTGAAATTTTGGGGATATGGTTATGGATTAAGGGCCATTAAAGTTTGTTCATGGGAAGTTGATCGGTAAAAAACATGGCTGCCGTGGACCAATCAAATTTTAGCGTGTTTGGCTGCCATTTTTTTATTTGATGGATTTTGAATCCCAAATTGTTTTTCTTAACTCTGCTTACTTGTCAGTCAGCCAGCTGTCGTATAGCGATAACCCCATCCGTCTTCTGTATGTCCATCCATCCATCTGTCTGTCTGTCTCACCAACAATGGCGGCTCATTTTGTTATTTCTTGACGGATTGACACCAAACTTGGTCACAATGTTAATGTCGCCATCTAATATTTGTGTTGTGAAACTGAAACTGATAGGACGTCAAATGCCAGAGTTACCACTCCTTAAATATTTGCAGTCTCACTTTCATAGGGCAAATATAGGTTTGTTTCCGCCGTCCATTGATTTATCACTATGTCAGATTTTATTGCCAAACTAGATATTAAATTCCAATTAACGGATTAACCTTTCCAGTACTGCCGAAATATTTAAGATATGCATTATGTGCTCTGACATCTATGCTCTTAAAAATATTTTGAAATGTATTTGATTGAAAGTTGTTGCTGCGTTAGGCAGCAGTGAAAGTTGTTGCTGCCTAAGGCAACAATGATTTCAGTCAAATTATTTTTTAAATCGACTCCAGCTCACCCTACCTCTGCTGCTAACTCAGTGATTCAGCCAGATGTGCATGTGTTAAATAGATTGTGTGGTGGTAGGGAATAACCTGCTATAAAGACCACCTACCTGCCTTTAGAGACCATTTTCTTAAATTGTTTTTAAACCTCTAATAACCGTCTGACTGAGTTTTTGCAGACGACATATTCCAAGGGTTATATCTCTGAACCTGATAAATATTTTGAAAACAATTGGACTGAAATTGTTGGTGGCTAAGCCGCCAACAACTTTCAGTTGAATTGTTCTCAAAATATTCAACAAGTGAAGAGCTTTTGAAAATTGAAATTATTGGCTGCACTGGCTTGCAGCAGTGAGACAGTTAAGAAACCAGCTGTAGTTAGCACTGATATCATCTATTTTTACTTAAACATTGTTCAAAATCACTAATGCAAAAAAACCAGTCCAGAGATTGTTGTCAATATCTCGAAAACTAAACCATTTGACTGAAAGTCATTGGAAGTGACACCGATGGATGTAAAACTTAAGTAAGATTAGTTGAAATGCCAATGTTCCAGGTGAGCGATACAGGCCTATTGGGCCTCTTGTTACCTAATGCGGCTCTCTGATTGGCTGTTTTGTAACACACCCTTGACCCCTAAAGTTGCGAAAATATCTATTTTTGCGGATTTGAGCCTAGTTGTGCCAGGATTTAATTTTAAAATAACCACATTTATTGTTTCATCATTCAATACAAAATATATATCAGGATTTATTGTGAAATTTATTTCACAATATTTATATATTTATATAAATATACCATATATAAATAAATTTATTTATTGTGATTTTTTTGCAATTAACCGTTTCTATTTCTGGCTCGCCATAATCTGCTGCGGTTGCTCTGAATCATTGGAGGGTTATCCTTACTCAACAACAATAATGACGCGCTAATATTTGGACATGACAAATGCACAAAAGTTAATTTTATTATGTTTTTGTGAGCTGTACTCGGCATACTGTAATTGTGGTAACCTTTTTGAATAAAAATTGTTTAATATTTTGAGATTTCCGCAGCACCAACATAACAGTATAAAAATGTTGGTAATTTGAGATTTGCTCAGTACGGTATTTTGGTATTGTCACGATACCGATATCGTACGGTAAATACGGTATACCGAATAGCTCTAATCTGAAGTGCAACAATAGGGGTGAATAAGGACTGCTCACAACATACATAATTCCCACTCTCATGTGAGTTCTCTAATCTGAAGTGCAACAATAGGGGTGAATAAGGACTGCTCACAACATACATAATTCCCACTCTCATGTGAGTTCTCTAATCTGAAGTGCAACAATAGGGGTGAATAAGGACTGCTCACAACATACATAATTCCCACTCTCATGTGAGTTCTCTAATCTGAAGTGCAACAATAGGGGTGAATAAGGACTGCTCACAACATACATAATTCCCACTCTCATGTGAGTTCTCTAATCTGAAGTGCAACAATAGGGGTGAATAAGGACTGCTCACAACATACATAATTCCCACTCTCATGTGAGTTCTCTAATCTGAAGTGCAACAATAGGGGTGAATAAGGACTGCTCACAACATACATAATTCCCACTCTCATGTGAGTTCTCTAATCTGAAGTGCAACAATAGGGGTGAATAAGGACTGCTCACAACATACATAATTCCCACTCTCATGTGAGTTCTCTAATCTGAAGTGCAACAATAGGGGTGAATAAGGACTGCTCACAACATACATAATTCCCACTCTCATGTGAGTTCTCTAATCTGAAGTGCAACAATAGGGGTGAATAAGGACTGCTCACAACATACATAATTCCCACTCTCATGTGAGTTCTCTAATCTGAAGTGCAACAATAGGGGTGAATAAGGACTGCTCACAACATACATAATTCCCACTCTCATGTGAGTTCTCTAATCTGAAGTGCAACAATAGGGGTGAATAAGGACTGCTCACAACATCCATAATTCCCACTCTCATGTGAGTTCTCTAATCTGAAGTGCAACAATAGGGGTGAATAAGGACTGCTCACAACATACATAATTCCCACTCTCATGTGAGTTCTCTAATCTGAAGTGCAACAATAGGGGTGAATAAGGACTGCTCACAACATACATAATTCCCACTCTCATGTGAGTTCTCTAATCTGAAGTGCAACAATAGGGGTGAATAAGGACTGCTCACAACATCCATAATTCCCACTCTCATGTGAGTTCTCTAATCTGAAGTGCAACAATAGGGGTGAATAAGGACTGCTCACAACATACATAATTCCCACTCTCATGTGAGTTCTCTAATCTGAAGTGCAACAATAGGGGTGAATAAGGACTGCTCACAACATACATAATTCCCACTCTCATGTGAGTTCTCTAATCTGAAGTGCAACAATAGGGGTGAATAAGGACTGCTCACAACATACATAATTCCCACTCTCATGTGAGTTCTCTAATCTGAAGTGCAACAATAGGGGTGAATAAGGACTGCTCACAACATACATAATTCCCACTCTCATGTGAGTTCTCTAATCTGAAGTGCAACAATAGGGGTGAATAAGGACTGCTCACAACATACATAATTCCCACTCTCATGTGAGTTCTCTAATCTGAAGTGCAACAATAGGGGTGAATAAGGACTGCTCACAACATACATAATTCCCACTCTCATGTGAGTTCTCTAATCTGAAGTGCAACAATAGGGGTGAATAAGGACTGCTCACAACATACATAATTCCCACTCTCATGTGAGTTCTCTAATCTGAAGTGCAACAATAGGGGTGAATAAGGACTGCTCACAACATACATAATTCCCACTCTCATGTGAGTTCTCTAATCTGAAGTGCAACAATAGGGGTGAATAAGGACTGCTCACAACATACATAATTCCCACTCTCATGTGAGTTCTCTAATCTGAAGTGCAACAATAGGGGTGAATAAGGACTGCTCACAACATACATAATTCCCACTCTCATGTGAGTTCTCTAATCTGAAGTGCAACAATAGGGGTGAATAAGGACTGCTCACAACATACATAATTCCCACTCTCATGTGAGTTCTCTAATCTGAAGTGCAACAATAGGGGTGAATAAGGACTGCTCACAACATACATAATTCCCACTCTCATGTGAGTTCTCTAATCTGAAGTGCAACAATAGGGGTGAATAAGGACTGCTCACAACATACATAATTCCCACTCTCATGTGAGTTCTCTAATCTGAAGTGCAACAATAGGGGTGAATAAGGACTGCTCACAACATACATAATTCCCACTCTCATGTGAGTTCTCTAATCTGAAGTGCAACAATAGGGGTGAATAAGGACTGCTCACAACATACATAATTCCCACTCTCATGTGAGTTCTCTAATCTGAAGTGCAACAATAGGGGTGAATAAGGACTGCTCACAACATACATAATTCCCACTCTCATGTGAGTTCTCTAATCTGAAGTGCAACAATAGGGGTGAATAAGGACTGCTCACAACATCCATAATTCCCACTCTCATGTGAGTTCTCTAATCTGAAGTGCAACAATAGGGGTGAATAAGGACTGCTCACAACATACATAATTCCCACTCTCATGTGAGTTCTCTAATCTGAAGTGCAACAATAGGGGTGAATAAGGACTGCTCACAACATACATAATTCCCACTCTCATGTGAGTTCTCTAATCTGAAGTGCAACAATAGGGGTGAATAAGGACTGCTCACAACATACATAATTCCCACTCTCATGTGAGTTCTCTAATCTGAAGTGCAACAATAGGGGTGAATAAGGACTGCTCACAACATACATAATTCCCACTCTCATGTGAGTTCTCTAATCTGAAGTGCAACAATAGGGGTGAATAAGGACTGCTCACAACATACATAATTCCCACTCTCATGTGAGTTCTCTAATCTGAAGTGCAACAATAGGGGTGAATAAGGACTGCTCACAACATACATAATTCCCACTCTCATGTGAGTTCTCTAATCTGAAGTGCAACAATAGGGGTGAATAAGGACTGCTCACAACATACATAATTCCCACTCTCATGTGAGTTCTCTAATCTGAAGTGCAACAATAGGGGTGAATAAGGACTGCTCACAACATACATAATTCCCACTCTCATGTGAGTTCTCTAATCTGAAGTGCAACAATAGGGGTGAATAAGGACTGCTCACAACATACATAATTCCCACTCTCATGTGAGTTCTCTAATCTGAAGTGCAACAATAGGGGTGAATAAGGACTGCTCACAACATACATAATTCCCACTCTCATGTGAGTTCTCTAATCTGAAGTGCAACAATAGGGGTGAATAAGGACTGCTCACAACATACATAATTCCCACTCTCATGTGAGTTCTCTAATCTGAAGTGCAACAATAGGGGTGAATAAGGACTGCTCACAACATACATAATTCCCACTCTCATGTGAGTTCTCTAATCTGAAGTGCAACAATAGGGGTGAATAAGGACTGCTCACAACATACATAATTCCCACTCTCATGTGAGTTCTCTAATCTGAAGTGCAACAATAGGGGTGAATAAGGACTGCTCACAACATACATAATTCCCACTCTCATGTGAGTTCTCTAATCTGAAGTGCAACAATAGGGGTGAATAAGGACTGCTCACAACATACATAATTCCCACTCTCATGTGAGTTCTCTAATCTGAAGTGCAACAATAGGGGTGAATAAGGACTGCTCACAACATACATAATTCCCACTCTCATGTGAGTTCTCTAATCTGAAGTGCAACAATAGGGGTGAATAAGGACTGCTCACAACATACATAATTCCCACTCTCATGTGAGTTCTCTAATCTGAAGTGCAACAATAGGGGTGAATAAGGACTGCTCACAACATCCATAATTCCCACTCTCATGTGAGTTCTCTAATCTGAAGTGCAACAATAGGGGTGAATAAGGACTGCTCACAACATCCATAATTCCCACTCTCATGTGAGTTCTCTAATCTGAAGTGCAACAATAGGGGTGAATAAGGACTGCTCACAACATACATAATTCCCACTCTCATGTGAGTTCTCTAATCTGAAGTGCAACAATAGGGGTGAATAAGGACTGCTCACAACATACATAATTCCCACTCTCATGTGAGTTCTCTAATCTGAAGTGCAACAATAGGGGTGAATAAGGACTGCTCACAACATACATAATTCCCACTCTCATGTGAGTTCTCTAATCTGAAGTGCAACAATAGGGGTGAATAAGGACTGCTCACAACATACATAATTCCCACTCTCATGTGAGTTCTCTAATCTGAAGTGCAACAATAGGGGTGAATAAGGACTGCTCACAACATACATAATTCCCACTCTCATGTGAGTTCTCTAATCTGAAGTGCAACAATAGGGGTGAATAAGGACTGCTCACAACATACATAATTCCCACTCTCATGTGAGTTCTCTAATCTGAAGTGCAACAATAGGGGTGAATAAGGACTGCTCACAACATACATAATTCCCACTCTCATGTGAGTTCTCTAATCTGAAGTGCAACAATAGGGGTGAATAAGGACTGCTCACAACATACATAATTCCCACTCTCATGTGAGTTCTCTAATCTGAAGTGCAACAATAGGGGTGAATAAGGACTGCTCACAACATACATAATTCCCACTCTCATGTGAGTTCTCTAATCTGAAGTGCAACAATAGGGGTGAATAAGGACTGCTCACAACATACATAATTCCCACTCTCATGTGAGTTCTCTAATCTGAAGTGCAACAATAGGGGTGAATAAGGACTGCTCACAACATACATAATTCCCACTCTCATGTGAGTTCTCTAATCTGAAGTGCAACAATAGGGGTGAATAAGGACTGCTCACAACATACATAATTCCCACTCTCATGTGAGTTCTCTAATCTGAAGTGCAACAATAGGGGTGAATAAGGACTGCTCACAACATACATAATTCCCACTCTCATGTGAGTTCTCTAATCTGAAGTGCAACAATAGGGGTGAATAAGGACTGCTCACAACATACATAATTCCCACTCTCATGTGAGTTCTCTAATCTGAAGTGCAACAATAGGGGTGAATAAGGACTGCTCACAACATACATAATTCCCACTCTCATGTGAGTTCTCTAATCTGAAGTGCAACAATAGGGGTGAATAAGGACTGCTCACAACATACATAATTCCCACTCTCATGTGAGTTCTCTAATCTGAAGTGCAACAATAGGGGTGAATAAGGACTGCTCACAACATACATAATTCCCACTCTCATGTGAGTTCTCTAATCTGAAGTGCAACAATAGGGGTGAATAAGGACTGCTCACAACATACATAATTCCCACTCTCATGTGAGTTCTCTAATCTGAAGTGCAACAATAGGGGTGAATAAGGACTGCTCACAACATACATAATTCCCACTCTCATGTGAGTTCTCTAATCTGAAGTGCAACAATAGGGGTGAATAAGGACTGCTCACAACATACATAATTCCCACTCTCATGTGAGTTCTCTAATCTGAAGTGCAACAATAGGGGTGAATAAGGACTGCTCACAACATACATAATTCCCACTCTCATGTGAGTTCTCTAATCTGAAGTGCAACAATAGGGGTGAATAAGGACTGCTCACAACATACATAATTCCCACTCTCATGTGAGTTCTCTAATCTGAAGTGCAACAATAGGGGTGAATAAGGACTGCTCACAACATACATAATTCCCACTCTCATGTGAGTTCTCTAATCTGAAGTGCAACAATAGGGGTGAATAAGGACTGCTCACAACATACATAATTCCCACTCTCATGTGAGTTCAAGTTTAACCCCTTAATGGTCACCATTTTGTCCAAAAAAATTAAAAAACATGTAGTTTGCAGATGATGTAGGTTTTATAGATGAGGAAAAGAAGCCCATCGATGACTTCCCAGTCACTCTAGAACAGCTCAAGAATGAAAATCTCTTTATAAGCTAAACGAAGACCGAGTGTACCCATATATACACCTATTGGATTATGTATGAAGTGAGTGACAAAAACATTCCAGATGTGGCTGGTGAATGGAGGTACAGTAGAGCAAAATCCTCGTCCAAGGGATGCAAATCTCATCTCCGATGTTGTATTGCATCAATAGATTATAGTTTATAGATTCCATATCAGTTACATTTCCTTATCTGTATCACAATTATGTGCTTTGTAATATCGTGTAAATGTGGAACAGTGATCGCTACCATTTCACTTCAAGAGTATACTTACCTCCCTAACACGCTTTGATATTCCCAAATACCGACTTTCACTCAATAAACACACAGATTAAAAACAGTTAGGTACCCCTACTAGGCAGGTAGTCAGATGACAGTCCGGCGGATGCCAAGTGGCTTCCACCGCCCTGTTTAATGGGGTCCCTGTGGACGACATTGTCGGTAGCCCAGTGGTGCTGTGAGTCAAGTTTCACTGACCATTACCTCCGTGACACATCGAATCCTCTCGCCTTATTGATTTTGAAAAAATAATTTAGGAGTACATATTTTGATGAGGTTCTCTCATTTTTTATATATATCACAATTTATCATCAATGTAAACAACCACTTGTTTGGACTGCATCAGTCCTCACCAATGGGAAGATGATGACAGCATCAAGCAATTCACAAGGTCAGTCTTGTTTATGTGTTGCTCATTGTTGATTGTTTTGTCACGTGACCCTTCTTTATTAATATGGTGATGGTACATGTTTTATGTGGTTCATTCTTGAGAGTATACGAAAATGGAGCTTTTGTCGTCTTAATGTCCTATAGTACAAGGCACTTGTATGTAGAGAGCATATGGTACATTGAGGTCATTCTGTCTCCCTACCAAGAAAGGAGGGGGGGGGGTAAAGCGCATATGACATATTGTCTTCTCTCAGCCATTGGTTGTGTTGTCCGATGTTCAAATCATTTCCTGGTTGTGTTTTTTCACAATTTCAGAAGTTTATGTGCCTTAATCGCAGAAAAGCGCATAGGGAAGAGCTGGTCTTTTGACCTCACCTACCTCCCACCAAATTCTCTTACAAATTCTGGCAATATCAAAGAGTGTTAGGGAGGTAAGTATACTCTTGATGTGAAATAAACAAAATCACGGATTTTTTTTTTCACCAGAGTTGATACTTACCTCCCTAACTTGGACCCGCCCTCTCTGCCCCACAGAGGCATGGTCTTCAGGCTTTCGAAAGTTACATCGTGTCAGCCAATAAATTAGTCAGAGGAAGTGCTAGGCTGCGCATGCATGAGGTTGGGGCTGGCATCCGCTGGACTGTCATCTGACTACCTGCCCAGTAGGGGCACCTAACTGTTTTTAATCTGAGTGTTTATTGAGTGAAAGTCGATATTTGGGAATATCAAAGAGTGTTAGGGAGGTAAGTATCAACTCTCTCGTGAAAAAAGAAATCCGTGATTTTGTTTATTTTGTCTCCTGCAGTGATAGTGTGTGATGTCATATTAGTGCTAAGGTATTACATACTAATTTGACTGGAATTTGGTGCTGCCTAGACAGCTACAACTTCCAGTCAAATTGGTTTCAAAATATTCAACAGCCCGCTTGCATGATTGCTTTTATAACACATTGCCAAACTATAGCTGACACTTCTATGACTAAGCGTATATACCGAGGCAGACACGCTAGGTTTTTTCTGATTGCGTGAAAAGAAAATCATGACAGCCATCATAGGCCGTAGAAATGTATCAACATTTAGATACTAAAGCTTGAATATCTTTCGATGTTGGCATGATACAAACTAAAATGTCAGGAATGGATTATGGGTGACAACTTCTATCACCTGAATGGTTAGCATACGATAAGGTGAGATTTCCTTTCACTAACATGGGAAACATAGGCTTCCAGTCCTTTTGGAAACTATGGATCCTCGGATCAAAGATGCATTTGGACAAAAACTATGCTTGAATGATGCAACCTATGTATCATTGATGCTGTACAAAGTATATAACAGCTGGGCAGCTCCGATTTCAGTCTTGTGTAAGTTTGATATATGCCACTGCAAACACCTTCATACTATCACCAAGCATCGCTGACCGGACAGCATAATCTCAAATAACACGATAATCACTATGGGTAATATACAGTCCTACTGTCAGTGAAATTAGCCCAACAAAAATGGTCTATATATTTCCATTATGTTGGTTACTATCCCAGGATAATTCATAATAAGGAAAATTAGTTACCGCTCTGGAATGTTGAATTTGTTTGAGTGTAGCTTTCATGAACATCTTGGTCACTTCCTCAGCACTATCTGGCAGTCACTGGCTATGTCCATGGTTCCATGGCATGCAGTTGATAGATCCAGTGTGATTCCTTCTCTCATTTCCATCGGATAGATTCTGGGTCTGTGGGGCCAGAGGACAGTACTTGAATTATGCGGAAACTCATGTTCCCTTGAATGTTTTTTAGCTCACCTGGCCTGAAAGGCCAAGTGAGCTTATGCTGAGGCGACCATCCATCGTGTGTCTGTCCGTCGCCCGTCAGCCGTCCATCAGTCAACTTTTCCTTTAAACGACTTCTCAAGAACCACTGGGCCGATTTCAATTATATTTGGCAAGAAGCATCCTTAGGGCATAGGGATTCAAGTTTGTTCAAATGAAGCTGATCGACCATTTTGGCCAGCGGCCATCTTGAATTTTGTCCGATTTTAGGAAACATATTTTAAAATCTCCGAAACCGTTATGGGGATTGATGCAAAACCATGAAATATGATCTAGGGCATGAGCTGAACCAAGTTTGTTCAAGGGAGCTTAATTGGTCAAATAGTTTGGCAGCCATCTTGGTTGACCTAGTTGTGGTGAAAACGACTTCTCCAGAACCGCTGAACGGATTGGGTCAAAATTTGGCACATATAATTAGGGATTAAGGACCAATAAAGTTTGTTCAAGGGAAGTTGAACCATAAAAAAAACCATGGCTGCTGTGGGCCAATCAAAATATAGCTTGTTTGCCGGCCATATTAGATTTTTTTATTTGATAGATTTTGAGACCAAAATTGGTGGTATATGTGGGTCTTTTTTGGTATTCTGATCTCAAATTTGCTATTTCAAAACTGTTGGATAAATGGTTTTGGCGACCATATGCATGTTGGATTATTTTCCCGGCAAAAGTGCCCATACTAAAGCAATGGGAAATTTAAAATGGCTTCTTCTAGAGAACTACTATGCCGATTTCAATTATATTTGGCAGGAAGCATCCTTAGGGCTTAAGGATTAAAGTTTGTTCAAATGAAGCCGATCTGCTAATTTGACTGGTGGCCATCTTGGATTTTATCAGATTTTAGGAAATGTCTTTTAAAATCTCATTCTCCGAAAGGGCTTGGGGAATTGATTCAAAACTTATGAAACCTCATCTAGGAAAAGACATGAGCCAAGTTTGTTCAAGACGACTTGATTGACCGAATGGTTTGGCGGCCATCTTGGATGACCTAGTTTTCCTGAAAACGACTTCTCCAGAACCGCTGAATGGATCAGGCCGAAATTCGGGAGATATGATTAGGGACTAAAGGCGATTAAAGTTTGTTCAAGGGAAGTTGCTCCGTCAAAAAACATGGCTGCCCTGGCCAATCAAAATGTAGTGTGTTTGGCTGACATAGTGGATTGTTTTATTTGATTGATTTTTAGGCCAAAATTGGTTCTATATATGTTTTTGGGTATTCTGAGCTCAAATTTGCAATTTTTGAACCTGTCGGATAAATTGTTTGGTGGCCATCTTGGATAATTTTCTCGTCGAAAGCTCCCATGCTAAAGCAATGGGAAATATAAAATGTCTTCTCGAGAACTACCAGGCCAATTTCTATTATATTTGGTAGGAAGCATCCTTAGGGCATAAGGATCCAAGTTTGTTCAAATGAACCATATTGGCCAATTTGCCCAGAGGTCATTTTGGATTTTAGCCGATTTCAGGAAATGTCTTTAAAAATGTTCTCCGAAACCACTTGGGGAATCTTCATCTAGGCCAAGAGGTAAGCCTGACCAAATGGTTCGGCGATCATCTTGGATGACCTAGTTTTCATGAAAGAGACTCCTCCAGAACAATTGAAGGGATCAGGCCGAAATTTGGGCCATTAAAATTTGTTCAAGGGAAGTTGATCCATCAAAAAACATGGGCACCATTGGCCAATCAAAATGTAATGTGTTTGGCGGCCATATTGCACTTGCAAAAATGTCCACAAGCTCATTTAAAAGACTGCTAAACCACCCACCAATAATTTTGACAAAAATTGATGGTGCTCCAACGTACTGTTTGTGGCAGAGTTTGCAACTGATTAGGTATACGACATTGTGCATAAGGCGATTTCCAATGATCTTACATCTGCATGACAGTCCCCTGTGTGTATGTATGTATGATTGCTGTATTCTGCGGCTGTAGTAGTAGAAACGTCCTACAGCTGCATTCAGTCCTTCTTCACTTTTGCCAACTGTCTTGTCCTCAGCCAAAATCCTTAGCTTCCTCAGGTCCATTCTTGACTTTAGTGTACCGAGTCCTGGTTTCTTGAGGTCACCTCGCAGCACGCTTAGCAGATTTATGCAATGACGTCCTCTCCTGGCTCTGTATTTGCTGGCTCCGAGTATGTGCGTACTTTTGAAGAATCATGACTTGTCCATATAGTTGCAGATGATTCAATTCATGGTATTGCATTTAGTGAGCAGGTTTGTGTGAGGTCTTGTGTTGTCTATTGTGCCTGGCAGTTTGGCCCTGACTATGTGGTCCCCGATGGTCTTGTTTTTACAGTAACCAAATAGCCGTGCTTCAGGGAAGGCATCCCTGCATCTTTGACTGGCCTGTAGGATAGACGGATATTTCCTAATCGCTCTTTTAAGCAGTGTACCCGTGCATGTGAATTCACAGACGAAGATGGGTTTGAACACAGGCTCTTTGGGTGGGTGGGTGGTGGTTGGAGATTTGAGGAGGAGGTGTCTGTCTTTGTTCCCTGCTTTTGCACATGCAAAAATGAGGATGTCGGTGGGGTTTCCCCTTGCTTGAAAATAGCTTTCCATTGCCGTGCTATTCCTGTCATAGTCTGCAATGTGGGTGCAGATTCTTCTGACCTGTAGGACTTGTCCATATGGGCTTGCATCCTTACATGAGGATGGGTGTGCAGATGTATAGTGGATATATCCGTGTGTGTCTGTGGGTTTGGTGTATAGGTCAAAAGTGATCGGTTGTCCATCCACATTGTTAACCATGGTGTGTAGAAAGGCCATTTGCTCTCTGGAGCTTTCCATAGTGAATTTGATACTGTTGTGTCCAGTATTCATATGGTGGGTGAATTCTGTGAGGGCTGCTGGGCCATGCTCCCATATCATGAATATATCGCATACATATAATGCTGGTTGGTATGGTGCTTCTGAGAGTAATGTTTCTTCTAGGTCTGCCATGAAGATACAAGCATATGAGCAAGCCACCTAGCTGCCCATAGCTGCGCCTCCTATTTGAATTTGAAGTTGTTGCACTCTAATACCAGTTTTAGAAGATTGAGGGGGTTTCTCACTGGTAATGTGCCTGGGGTTCCATGCTTCATACAGCACTTTGCTACTGCATGCAGGCCTTGTTTGTTTGGTATGTTAGTGTATAGCGATGTGACGTGCATGGTGATGAGTAGCAAATTCTCCTTTGTTGGGCCAAACTCTTCTATTTTGTTGATGAAGTTTTTTGTGTCCTTTACATATGATTTGATCTGTGTAATGTGAACTTTAATGTGTTCATCAACAAAGCTACTGATTAGTTCTGTTGGGCAACTGTTACCACTAATGATGGGACTACCTGGTGTGATCCCATCTTTTTTCCCCTTATGTACTTTTTGGAGTAAATAGAACCTTGCTGTTTTTGGCAGCTTTGGTAGGAGTTTACTGGCAGCGGTGTTGTCTATTTCACCCTCTAGCACTATTTTGTCCAGTCTTCTCGACTAGCTTGGTGTAGAGATCCGTGTGGTCGGATGGAAATTTCATATAGAATCTACCATCTGATGGCTGTCTCATTGCTTCAGTTGTCACAGGAAACAGAAACACCCTGCAACCCTGCATCAGAACTGCCAAAAAAATGCCAATACAGCTGTCAAGTCACCTTGTAACCGCCAGGCCGCCAAAAAATCTGCCAAACGGCCAAAACCACCACCACCACCCCCAAGCCGCCAAGCCGCCACCACCCCCACCACATATGCGAATGCACATGTTCTTCACCAAATGAAGACGAGCATCAGGCGCATAGCTATTTCTAATAGTGCTAAACGTAGTTATCAAGACATGGTTGGTTGATGTTTATAGATTTAAATAGCCTTCTTGACTTTTCGTTTGACCAAATTAGTCTCGATGTTAATGATTGAGTCATTGCTGGCAGTGATGATATGTCCAGTGTTTTTTGTATGCTCTGCCCCAGCCGAGTTGGAATTAGTATTCTTCAACTCGGGTGCTGAGAGGCCTTTTTGTATCACCTACATATGTGCCCTCGTCGCACTGGATTTTCGGACCACATGCTATTAAAGAAGTACAAAGTTTTGATGTCTATTTGCTCTGTAAAGGCAATTATTAACCAATTATTAACCAAATTTCATGAGATATTGTGTATAGTTTGATACAATATGATTAGTCTGATGGCAAGAATATCTAGCTAAATAGAAACCCTGAAATCATGTGGGTCTCCTTAGTACCTCCATACGATCTTGTTGTGTCAATGACAGAAATGCTTTTTCAGATGCCAATCTTCGGCTCCTTTTCTCTGTTTCAGTTAGATGTTATTATGCATTTACTAATTACACACATCAGAGGAGATAGTTCTCACATTTACTGATCACGTACACACACGCATGCATGCATGTCCACACATACAAGGTGAGGTAACTCTTGTGTTTACTGATCAAAGCAATCATATGCTTCATGATGATACATGTTACAACAACTTGCATTTAGTGCTAGTATACACATCCGGGAACAAAGCTTGCATTTTTAGTGTTCACACATATCAGGGGAGATACCGTTGCATGTACTCGTCCCAATCATCAGGGGAGGTAACGCTTGTACTCTGATCCAGGAGAGGTTCACAAGCATCAGGGAAGATAACTCTTACATTTACTGATCAAACACATCAGGGAAGATAACTTACATTTACTTATCAAACACATCGGGGGAGACAACTCTTACATTTACTGATCAAACACATAACGGGAGACAACTCTTGCATTTACTGATCAATCATATCAGAGGAGACAACTCTTGTATTTTCTGATCACCCACACGTCAGGGGAGATAATTGTTGCATTTACTGATCACATGATTACACATTAGGGGAGATAACTTGTTATTTCTGATAAGACACATATGGGGAGAAAAGGTACGGGACAACATTCCATTGACAAGACAGGTTCTTTGAATCACCAGTCATACTCATGAAAGGTTTTCACAAATACATTTTTCCTTTACAGTAACTGATCATTCACAAATCCTATCAGTTATCTCTCCTGTTGCCAATGACAAGAACTAGTGAGAGAATACAACATTCCCTTTGTCCACCTATACATCAGTCCATCAATGAAGCTGGCTTTGTCCATGGATTACATGGCTCAAGAACATCAAAGAGACTTGTAACAGTCATCAGAAAATAACTCCTGCGCAGCATATTTGCACCAAGGCTTCTTCGAAGATCATAAGCATGAGTCAATATCTATATATTGCAGATGTTCATATAAGCAGAAAACTTGGCAATGATTTAGTCACTTAATGAAGCTGCTCAGGTTCTCATTGCGTAAAGTGGATTATCTGTTTTGTATATGTGCCATAAAATGTCCAGACTATTAAGACTTCGGTCTGACATATTGACAGTTTTTGTCTCGACTGTCCTAACTATGGAATTATAGATATTAGTTCTATTGCTCCCTTAGCCATGTAGCCATTTAATGGTGAAGATTTGTTAAGAAAATTGACATTTTTGCTTGGAGAAAACTGAGCCAGTCAATCCAGTGATAGATTTTCTAAAATAGTCTTATCTTGGCCCATAAATGGCTAAATTTCAGACACCAGAGTAAATGTCGGTTTTGGCCAGTTTAGCCATTAAATGGTTAATGGTCAAAACTAGTAAAGAAAATACACATTTTCCTGTAGAGGATTCCAAATGCGGGCGATTTAACTATAACTCACTCGCTCATGCACACACACACACACACACACATGCATGCACGCACATGCATATACCCCTCCCTTCCTCCCTACCACCCTCACTCACTCAAGCATGTCTACACGCATGCACGCATGCATCCAGAGCCGGATTTGGTCTACTAGTGGCCCAGGGCTATTAACTTTCTGGGCCCCTATTGTTCATCCACCCACAGATCACAGTGGTGGAGCAAGGATTGGGCGTGCTAAGACACTGATAGTGGCAATGGCAACTAAGCAAGTCCTCCATGCTGTCTCCAGTTCATGATTCCAAACCCTAATTGTCACAGTATTGTGTGGATTGTGGGACTGTATCCCACGCACTCAATGAAATATTCAGCCTGAGAGCAATGAGAACAAATCAAGTTATCTTGCAAAGTTTCACAGCCATTAGTCACTAATAGCAGTATATCCTACTATTGTTACCATTTATCGATTCACAGGGACACATTATGTATGTTTACTGTATTCTGTGGCTGTAGTAGTAGAAACATCCTACAGCTGCAATCAGTGCTTCTTCGCTTTTGCCGAGTGTGTCTTGTCCACCCAAAATCCTTAGCTTCCTCAGGTCCATTTTTGACTTGAGTGTACCAAGTCCTATTTTCTTGAGGTCACTTCGTAGCACGGCTTTGTATTTGCTGGGTCCAAGTAGGGTGAATTCCAAGGCTCTGTGCTCTGAGTCATGATTTCTTGAGGTCACCTCGTATCACGCTTAGCAGATTTATGCAACACGCTCCCTAGCGTTAAGGTTACACATTGTTATTATAAAATTAATTACAATGGACAAAAAAAAATTTAGTGCAAATTTTAGGGTGCGCCCAAACAGTGTGGGCCCTGGGTCTTGAAGGCCCACCAGCCCTTGCATAAATCCAGCTCTGCATAATCCATGCACGCATGCACACACTCACTCATGCATGCACGTTCATAAGCACACACGTACACATGCATGTCCTCCCTTGCTTATTCGATGCTCACTGGCCTACCCTGCCTGCCTGTCTCACTTTCTCAGTCATTTAGTAGTAAATTCTCAAAAATATTTGCTTGGCATGCAAATGGACATTATTCTAAAGATACATTTTTTTTAATAGATCTGGACCATTATATGGTCAACATGCTATAATTGGACAGCAAAAGCGCACTTCTCAAGACTCTCACAAGGATTATTTTTAGCCTTCTTGATTATCATAGGACTAAATACATTTTATGTGATCCAATTTATTATTGCATCATTCATTACTGTGCTAATGAACACCGTCTTTTATTTTTTATCATGCAAGATCCACAATGGTAATTACCTTCTATATTGTTATTGATCAGAATCACTCGCCTTCTCAAATATATTTATTAGATATTGCGACGGACGATTCAAGAAAGTTGTGTGATTCTATCATAGATGTGGAGTTTGCCAATTATAAATTAATACATTTCTATTGTACGCTTATTACAAGGGGGCTATTTAAGAGTAAATCTGATGTTTATTTTAAAGAGCAGTTTGTCTGAAAGTTATTGCTGAGGCAGCAATAACCTTCAGTCAGATCGCTTTCACTTTACTAAGCATGACTTTACTTGTAATGCATACAACCAGAATTATCATCCTGAACATTTAGAATGTCAACGTGCAGTTATTAGAATATTTTTGATAGTGGAATAAACATTTGAATCTAAGTTATTAGATTATCTCATCCTGTAAAAATGTAATTTGCATTTATTTCGGTATAGCACTAATAAAATCGATCAATAAGCATGTTAATCTGATATGTATGAAATTATGGGATATTATTAAGATATTATTAAGATAAGCTGAGTAAACTTTAAACTCACTGCACTAAATAAATATTGTCTGACGCTTTGTCTTGTTTGAGAAGAGTCTGGATGCCAATGACCTGTTATGGCCAGCATTTATACGATCCCAGGGCTGGTAGCGGTGGTATATTGGTCCTACATGCGGACATGCAGTTAATTGCCATGTTTCCCGCATTTGCTACAAGTTTGCAGTTCTTCGTCATGATCCTGATACCTCAGACGCTACCACTTCATGCAAGGATCTTATTGGATCCACATACTACGGATACAATCACACAGACTGGTAGCCCCAAACCCATATGGGTTATGAATGATATTATTAAACTAACTTGCATATTATGTAGGCTTGCACGATATTGTCCTAGGGGGTATCGCGATATATTGTGGTGAAAAAAATTGCGATATTTTGATATATCATACAGCCTATTTTAAGGTATATGAATTCACGGGGTGAATTGGTCTTGGGTTGAGTTGGACTGCATGGTGTGGGTTATGTAGCCGTATCGGTTTTGCTCCGAGTTTTCATATCAGATTTAGCCGGATGACTTCTAATTGGCAAATTTAAAAATACCTTGAAATCCAGTCGCCAAGATGCTTAAACTAAGACCGATCGTTAATAACACGAAAATAGGACACAATTAATAATTCTTGCCGCCTTACCCATTGGCTTAATGTAATCCATCATTGCTGGAGTGAAATTATTATATTGGACAACCTAAATATTGTGTAATTTGTTAAAATCATCATTTATTACATGAAAATGAATCCTAAATTTTGGCATTTCATCTCGTCTTTGTAAAAATATACAAATCACATGATATTTGGAATGTACTTTAGATCCATAGACATCTAATGTTTAGATCTGCTCCAAATTTACCGAGTACCGGGTTAATAATAATAGTTAGCCTTCAGAAACATTCCGGATAGTTCACCTTGCTTGCTAAAGCGTGTATATCATCTCATTTAGCTATCACATTTGTGAACGCACCACCCTCACCTCCAAAACCAGGAGAGCGAGCAATATCACGTGATTTATATATTTTACTAATAATAGTTAGCCTTCAGAAATGTCTAGGATAGTTCGCCATGCTTGCTAAAGCATGTATACCATCTCATTTATCTATCACATTTGTGAACGCATCACCTCTCGCCTCCAAAAACAGGAGAGCAAGCAATATCACGTGATTTAGTTATTCCTGCGACGTTATTTAATGTCAAACTTTGGATTAATTTTGATTTTATAAACCATGCTTATTACAAAACAGGCAATATTTATAGCTTCCCACGTAATAATTTAACTCCTGCGATCATGGTTTTGAGGTATACAGTAAGGCAGCAAGAAATTATACCGGTAAATTGCGTTGAATTTTCGTATTAATGTCGTCTTTTAAAGTAATTTTAGAGAATGAACTTCAACTTTTGTTACCTATTCTTAGTAATCCCACCCCTTTCTCAGAGATGTTGGTTTGGAAATAAATTGAACAGCTTGCCGTAATAGACACCTATGCTACAAATAGACAGAATACGGCATGACAGTAAAATTTTGGCGATATTTCGATTTTTTTTTAAATCACGTAAAAAATTGTGGCTGGAAAAAAAAATCGCGATTTTCGATAATGTCGGATAATCGTGCAAGCCTAATATTATGTTATTAAAACTGTTCCTAGTTGGTTCCAAGAAACTTTGTTTTGAAAAGATATATGGATGAAAACTGACAAATATATTGAAACAATTGGACTGAAATTCATCGTTGCATTCAACAGCAACAGCTTAATTCATTGGAATGGACCTTTCCAGTTTTAGCTATTCCCACCAATCTCTAGCTAAGCTCCACCCACATCTTGCTCATGTTTGGATCAATCGATCCCTGAACTCCCTGACTATTGATTTCCAAAAACTATGCGAGTAATATGTTGAATATTTTGAAACTAATTTGACTGGGAGATTAAATTAGTTTCAAAATATTCAACAGAATGTTTATTAAATAGTAAAGCCATACAGTTCGTACAGCCATACAGTAGTGTCAGACTATTAAGCATTTAAGATGGACTAAATCAAGTCATTCATGATGTAATGATTATGACACAATCCTACACGTCATGTAGTTGATTATAACATCATATGATGGATGGATAAACTGGAAAGGTCCACTTTACTCAGTGAATGGTCCATTTGGAGGCTAAAAGAGGGCTATTTTGAAAATGTTCAACTGCAATTATGTGATTGATATTATCTTTATGGTATATAATGTATTACATCAGTGCAGTGTTATTTATATTGAAACCATTTGGTGATGCACCACATGATAGAGTCATGGCTCAAATAGGCTCAGCTGTGAGCGGACAGTAAAACCAATCCGCTGGATGACTGACTGACTGACTGACTGATTCGCTGACTGGCGATCGGGCGGGTGGGTGGGCGGGCGGGTGTACTGACCATCACTACTGAGCTGATCATTATGACATATGGCTCTGTTATGAAAAGTGGAAAATCTGTCATGAAGTGTACAAATTGTATGTCTTTGATAAATTTATTATTTAATAAACATTCTGTTGAATATTTTGAAGCCAATTAGACTGGGATCTTACCTGTAAAACTACACCAAAATGGACCTTTCCAGTTTATCCATCCATTATATGACATCATAATCAACTATGTGATGTGTAGGATAACGTCATAATCAATTACAGCATGAATGACTCGATTTAGTTTGTCTTAAATGCTTAATAGTCGGACACATTGTACGAATTGTATATCTTTACTATTTAATAATGGCAGCAACAGCGCCCAGTCAAATTAGTTTCAAAATATTCACCAGCTTACATGTATGTTTTTCTGGAAATTGATAGTCAGGGTGTTCGGAGATCCATCGATCCCAACATGGGCAAAGCGTGGGTGGAGCTTAACTAAGGATGGGCGGGGCAAAGCTAAGACTAGAAAGGTCCATTTTGATTCTCGGAATTCAGGAATCAAAATATATAAATTGATTCCAACACATGTAAAAAAGTGGGTGTGGCTTAGTTAGAAATTGGCTGAGCATAGCTAAAAATTCATCCTTGCAAATTGTGTAGAGCCATCATCAGGTATCCACACCATTTCTAGTGTACAAGTGATTTAAGCAGTCACATATATTTACTCAGCATATTAATAACAATCATAAAAAGAATAAAAAGTTTTCATATGATTCTTTTCTCTCACACCACAAATTGTTTGTACCCACAACAAAAGAAGCTTTATCTAACAACAGATATAAGATCCACAGTGTCTATCAATGGAGACAAATACAGGAAATTTCTATAAAAATTACCAGGAACAGATTTTATGATGCTTCACAACATTCTCTGGCTTCAGAGTTAACTCTTTAACACTCACATCAGCCAAAAACAGTGTATGTAGTGGTCTTGAGAAATGTCCATTTGCAGACCAAGAGAAGAGTATTTTTGAAAATTTACTACTGGATGACTGACTCGATAACCGAACCAGTCATTCCAGTCATAAATTTTCTAAAATAGTGTTCCCTTCATCTGCAATTGGACATTTTCTATGAGAAAATTGGAATTTTCTTGAACAAATTTGATTGTTAAATGTTTGAAAAAAGTATGATTGACGAGGTATTGAAGCAATAGTCCTCATACAAATCATAGATCACCTCCCCAATGGTCAAACACACACGCATATGCATTATTGTCCACATTTCAATAGCCTCTCTTAGAATACCTGCTACATGTCTATGATTGATAGAATATTGATGCTGTATAAATGAATGGTCTTCAGAATCCATTGTGATAGTGATAGATGGTCTTGGAGATTAAGCATACGTATGTGTGCATATCAGTGCCACAGTATTGAGTGGTCAAAAATTCTTTACTGGTCAAGTTGGCCAAGTCTGGCGTTTACTGTGCAGGACTTGAAAAATGTAAATCTTCAGGACAGTAGAGGGCTATTTTTGATATTTCACCACAGGAATGACTACCTCGATAAACGAGCCAGTCATTGCTTTGGTAAATTTTCAAAAATAGTTTTCTCTTGGTCTGCAAATGGAGATTCAGTAAGCAAAAATGTAAATTTTCTTGACTACTCTTGATCATTAAAGTGCTAAGCAATTGATGGATAACCATAGCCATTTCAAGTGTTTTTAGGAAATTACCATAAATTTTGCTGTAAAAAATTATATTTTGGGAAGTTTATCATGGAAAGAACTAGCTCAGGAAGCAAGATAGTAAGTAATAAGTTAGTCCAGTTCCTATTATTCCCCTGAAAGTGGAGTGTAGTAATTGTGTGATGCTTTTTATGTTTGGAAACTATTTACAAGTGAATTTCTAGTTGTTTAATTATAAGTTAACAAGCGCTTCACTAATGGCGCATACAGTTTTTATTCTAGGATAGGATGCCAGCTTGTATTGGACGCAGGCTAAATTTTGGCCCAAATCCTCCCCAAAAATCTGTATACTTATAGAAATGACGTATAGAGAATTTGAAATCCATTCTCCAAAATGGTTAAAACTCATATAGAACCTACCACAAAAATAGAATGCAATTTCCATACAGTTACTTACCGCCATACCGCTATGTTTAATGTGCGCCTTGAAAATATCATCGTGGCTTTGGCTTCTTTATCTCCTCCTAGAGTTCTTTCCATTGACAATCTTGTTATTGACATGTTGGACATTTACATAATGGAGGCTAATGCTACAGATTTTTCATTGGCTCCTAAGTGTGATGCGCCTGTCAAGAATTCCAAAGGAAGATTTCTTGAAAGTTGGCTCTACCCAGTCCTTGATAGGTCTTACATGGCATATGTTAGCAGCTGGTGTTCCCTGTATTTCTGCTTCTAAGGAGGTTGGCTCTCTTTACCTGTCTAGATAAGAATTGGTCTGTAAAGCCCAATTGAAATCAGCTAATTTCCTTTCTCTTTTATCTGAAGCTGTTGTTTCTTAAGAGCATGGTGAACAGGTTCCCTTGTCTATGCTTCATACTCATGCTGATCTGGTGAGAGATTCGTTGAACATGGTTTGTGGTTCTTTAGACTGTTACCTCCTGTAGTAGATCTAAAAAACTCGCTTCTCTTCCGATATCAGAACAACCATAAGCATAATCTTATTTCAGCCCCCCCCCCTTTTGTGCAGGCTTTCTCTGTTCTTTGCTCTCAATGTTTAATTTTGGAGGAATCTAGTAAGATTAAGGCATCTAAGGAAATTCAGTACCAGTTTCTGTCATTAGATCTTCCACTAAGAGTGATTCCTCGTTCGTTATAAATCCAGATTCATCTCCTTAGAGGAATGGTTTTAGGTGGGAACCATTTTGGTGCATTTCTGTTGAGGGTGATTGCGAATTCCAATAAATCTCATTCTATGTCCCAGGAGAGGTCTCAAGGTTCAAGATTTCAGGTCAACCATCAAATCATCAGAGGTCTCCATATTATCCTCTTTGTCACAGAAGCAGTAGATCTTCTGGAATGATGTTGAGATCTAGATCTCCTGGTTGTTGTTCTTATCATGGTTTCCAAGGGAAGAGAGTTTAATGGTTTGGCTTCCTCCCGGATAGGTCAAACCTCTTCTCATCCAGCTCTATCCCCTCTTCTTCCACAGTCAGACCCACAGGTTCTGTGTTCTACCCCCAATATCCCAGTGAGTGGTGGGGAGCCTCTATTCTGTTAGTGTTGGCAATCCTTAATTCACGACACCTGGCTGTTGGACCAGGTTTGTTGGGGATATGCACTGATGGGGATCCAGGATTCTCCTCTTTCTTGTTTCCCAAAGTGGTCTCCAGTTCGGTCAGTTCAGGAGAAACTTGTAGCTAAATTAGAGTTAGATTCTCTGATATCAAGACATGCAGTAGAGGAAGTACTTCAGCGGGATATAGATCAGGGATATTCCACAGTCTTCCTTATTTCAAAGAAAATGTGGTTGGAGGGGGAGCAGTCATCTCGAGCATCAACCCTGGTATGTGGACGGCATCTATAGAACTGAAAGATGCATATTTTCACATTCTCATTCACATTCGTTCAGGAGATTCATGAGGTTCACTTACCAGGGTTGGTCTGGCAGTTTTGGGCCATGCCCTTTGGCTTACTCACAGTCCCCTTTCTGTTCACATGTCTAGTCTCAGCTGTGGCAGCAGTCCCTCACCATCAGTCTATTCATCTCCATGTATACATAGACAACTGGCTGCTGAATGCAAGCTCCCATCAATATTTGGAGGACATTATTCCCAGTGTCCCTTTTCTTGCTCTAGAACTAGGTTGGATCTCCTCAAATCTTCACTCATCTCGGAATGAAGTTCAACTTGATTCTGGGAATGATTTTTCCCCAGGACTCCTGCCTGGAAGCCATTGCTTGCGCTATGTCCTTGCTAGCTAATAATTTCTGGGTAGGAGAAAAATTCTTTCTAATGAGTATTAGGTCTCATGACCAGTGTAGAGAATGTTATTCCATGGGAAGCAGTGATGTGGAGCCCTTTTCAACTTTTCATAATGTCTCTCTAGAAACAGTCATCATCCACTCAACAAGATGATTCCTACTCAAGGTTCTTTGGTTCCACATCTCGATCTTTGGTTGAACCATTCTCTTCTTCTAAAGCGTGTTCCTTTGAAGACATCGAGTCCCACTGTGATAGTCTTCACAGATTCCTCCCAAGAGGGGTGCAGGGCAATCTGGCGTGTCAGGTCTGTGGTCAGAGATTCAAGCCTCGGCCCATATCAACATTCTAAAGATGTGGGTTGTCAAGAACGCTTTTCTTTTTTCTTCAAATCTTCTGATGGTGCAGAAGATTTCCATCAGGTTCGACAACTCGAAGTAGTGATCTTTATAAACAAACATGGTGTGTGTGTGTGTGTGTGTGTGTGTGTGTGTGTGTGTGTGTGTGTGTGTCTGTGTGTGTGTGTGTGTGTGTGTGTGTGTGTGTGTGTGTGTGTGTGTGTGTGTGTGTGTGTGTGTGAGGGCGTACGTGCATGCGTGCGTGCATGCATGCGCGTGCACGTGCATGCGTGTGTGTTGAATGAGATCTTCAATTTTATGCATCTGCATTTATCTGCGCTGTTACTGTCAAGTACATGATGTCATAATCAAATACATCACATGTTAGTTGACATCACAATCAAAATGACACATTGCTCCGTCACGAAAATCAAAAAGTCTGTCACAAAGTGTACGAATTTGTATGTCTTTTATGAATTTACAACTTAATAAACATTCTGTTCAATATTTTGAAACTAATTTGACTTGGAGTTGTAGTTGCCATATGCAGCATCAGCCCCTAGTCAAATTAGTTTTGAATAGTTACCTTGAAATTTAGATTCTGGGAATTCACATTCCATAGTTTTAAATAGATTGCGTCATTCAAAGTGGGCAGAGCTTAGCTAGAAATTGGTGGGGAATGGATCCCTCCACTGCTCAGCCTTATTCCTCTGATGGTCAGCGGAATTCGGCAGATGACCATTGTCTGGAGATGTTGAGCACAGCTTTATGGATCCTGTACCAGAGGTAAATAATTAATTGGTGGTTGTGGGAATGAGGCAATAGTGTGTTGTGGACAGACTGTTCATCTTTCTCACACAAATTATCAGCTTGTGATGCTATTAGGCACTGTAATGTTGCGGACTGTCCGCCATGCTATCTGGGTCTATTTACATACATATCCAGAAGCAGAAAGTATTAACCCTTTTGAGGAATGTCCATTTGCAGACCAAGAGAAGACTGTTTTTGAAAACTTACCACTGGAATGACTGGCTCGATAACCGAGTGGTAAATTTCAGTGGTAAATTTTCAAAAAAACAGTCTTCTCTTGGTCTGCAAATTGACATTTTGAATGAAAAAAATAGAAATTTTCTTCAACAAATTTAAGTGTTAAAGGGTTAAAGGCTGCAAAACCACACTGGGGTCTGTCACCAGAGATTATTACAGCAGTCAGCTTAGTAGTAAAATTGAAAAACTTCCCTTGACCTACAAATGAACATTCCTCAAGACCACTGAAAAGGCTTGTTTGTGTCGTCTTGACCATTAAAGTGGTAATAGTTTGTAGCAGTATTTATTCTCACTTATTTTGAAAAAATATCAGTTGTAATGCAATCCCCTCCATCCATCCGTCCATCTGTTTATCCATCCATCCATCCCACTATCTCCGATATTGCTTGCATATTTCAAACAGATTTGCTATGACATATGATTGCGGATTATGAGACAAGGTTTACCCAAGGCTCTGCCCTCGGTGTGACAGGTGGGGGCTGAGGGGTGGGGGCTGAATGTAAAAATTGGTGGAATTCAACCAAATTTGGTATGGGAGTTACCTATATGATTGCCGGTAGTGAGACAACATTTACATTAGGCTCTGCCATCTCCCATTCCAGCCATAAACTGCATGGTCTTAGCTTTAATATTATATTGAAGTATAGCTTTGCTTCTGTATTCTATACCTTGCAAGAACTCTGCTTATTATTTTGAGAGCAATTAGACTGAAGGTCTTTTGCTGCTTCTGAAAGTAATCACCTCTGTATAATAATAATAATAATAATAATAATAATAAAAATCTAAATAATTTGATTGGTAAATGTGATTTTTCTTTCTTACTGAGTAAAGCTATATATAGATTCTTGTTGACCGTTTCACGGCAAAGCCAGGCCAAAACCAGCCTCAGCAATATTCTTGAGAAATGCCCATTGACAGGCCAAGAGATTATTATTTTTAATTCACCACTCGATAATCGAGCCAGTCATTTCAGTGGTTAATTTTGTAAAATATGTCTTCTCTTGGCCTGCAAATGAGCAGTCAATAAGCAAATACTTTTATTTTCTTAACCAAATTTAGCCGTTAAAGGCTTAATTAGCTGTCCTTCACCTGAAGCCTTGCTATCTGATATCTCTCAATGCTTCTAACCAAAATAGATGCTTTGTAGAAGTGCGAGCTGTCTCGCACTTATCTTCCAAACTCAGGTAGAAATTCCTCGAAGACGGTTCTTGACCATCGCTGTTCTCATTGTCAGTGGCATAAATCGCTGCTTGCTAAATTATTTCACGCTTTCTTATGATTCAGTCTTTTGCTTTTCGCCGCTCACAGAGAAATCACGAGCATATCATTTATTGACAGCATCGCTTATACACGCAATGCTTAAAAGAGTAAATATTGATGGAATTTTCTTCGTTTGTTCAATCGCTTCTTCTCCGGGAAGCATGCTTTTACATTTATGGGGGTGTAGCCATCATCTGTATTCGCGCCGGGCACATTAAGCATCGGCGCCAGGTATGGCACACTATTATATCACAGTTCAGAACTGAGCTCTCTTCCATTTACTCTGAGTGGCTTCTATCAAGTTGACCTAGTTAAATGATTAAATTATACAATTCTTGTCATGTAATGATCTTTGGAAGACGCTCGTGTGCAGATTTTGTGGTATTGTTTAACGATGTTAGCACTTTAACCCATCAAACTCAAGCTGGCCAAAAACAGCTTTTACAGTGATCTTCAGCAATAACCATTTGTCAGCCCAAGAGAAGAGTATTTTTGAAAATTTACCATTGGGATAACTGGCTCGATAACGGAGCCAGTCATTCCAGTGGTAAATTTTCAAAAATAATCTTGGTCTGCAAATGGACATTTTCTATGAGAAAATTTAAATTTTCTTGAACAAATTTGATGGTTAAAGGGTTAAGCTATACAATTTTTGTGATGTAATAGTCTTCTGACGACACTTGTGCTCAGGTCTTGCAGTAGTCTTGAATATTGTTAATATATTTTTGAAAATTAACCACTGAAATGACTGACTGCTTTATTGAGCCAGTCATTACAGTGGTGAATTGTCAAAAAGGTTCTTCTCGTGGTCTACAAATGGACATTTCTGAGGACCACTATGGAGATGCTCTTTGGAGGCACTGACCTTTTAAGCATTCACATTTGGCCTTGGGTGTGTGTCATCTGAATGTTATAGATGATGGACAAACTACCCTAGTGTGTCCAAGGCTCTCTTAGAAGTGTGATGTTTCGTAAGAATATTCTTATAGCTGCCATCTTAATAAATGTTTTTAACGATGCATTTCATTTTACTGGATAGGAAACAATTTTTTTTTTAATTTCCCACTGTAATGTCTGACTCGTTATCCGGGACAGTCATTCCAGTTGTAAATTTAAAAAAATAGTTTTCTCATGTCCTACAAATGAACATTGAATAAACAAGTTTTTTCTTAGTTAGTTTTGAGCGTTAAAGAGTTAAGAACAAAATACTAAGACCTTGTTCTTCTCACCTGCCATGTGTTGTTGACCTGTACACATTCTAAGGATGTATCGCTTACCATCTCATCATCCACACCCACTCAGGTAAAACTGCAATTACCGTCATACCCATCTATAATGGACACCTTAGCATCATCACAGTGTGGTCACTCAAAACAGGTGGTCATTTAATACAACTCATGTACTATGATATATAGTGCTTTGGGACCAAATAAGGGTGGTTCCTTAAGATGGGTCACGTGTGTTAGGACCACCTGTCTTAGTGATCTACCACGTTTTGGCCTCAAAGTGCAGGTGTCCATAATAGACAGGTTTTCCAGTGTGCATATGATTTTTGTGTTGATGTGACCTAGGATTATCTGCTGAAATGTTTCACTACAGATAATTTGTCTTATTCCTTAATGTTGTTGATATAGGGAATTGTAAATGACAGATGGATGCTCATTATTCACTCTATTTGGGAAATCTGGTGGGGGATTAATAGGTTTTATTTTCCATCCATCCTCAGTGTCTGCACGCTTGTGTGTGTGCGTGCGTGCGTGCGTGCGTGCGTGCGTGCGTGCGTGCGTGCGTGCATGCATGCATGCGTGTGTGTGCATGCAAGTGCGTGCATGCAGCCATGCATATGCGCTTGCATGTATGTGTGTGTGCAATGGTGCGCATGTGTGTACATGCATCTGTGTGCATTTGTCTGTGCAAGCATCGATCTGTGACGATTTTCATTCTTGTTCCATGAAGTAGTTATTCCCTGGTTATTATGAGGAGAGCTCTGTTTATTTATTTATGAGTTTTTGTTTGGATCATCAGTGATTTATACAGATTGCAGGTGATCTGTGCACCTGCTAATATGCATTCCATCATATAGTTCAGAAGACCTGACGACACACATGGACACAGCCAGACCCCTACCATATGGGCCACCCAAGATCACAGGCGCGTGTCTTATGACACACCTGTGTCAAGACATTTCAACATCCAGGGACATACTAGAAATGACATGCAATATCGCATCATCTAGGTCCTATCATCATATCCTGATGATGAAAACAGCACTCCTTGGAGAAGATCCAAGGAATCACACTGATCACACTGGATGCATCAACTACACTGTATGAAACTGCAAGGCATCAACAATGCAGGATAGGGGGCGTTTTTAATGCCGGACCCCCGGGCATGACGTAGTTATCGCACACCCTTCCATCATATGTTTGATGTTCCCCGTTTACCTAGTTTAACCTTTTAACCTCATCACCCAAATACCTATAGTGGTCTTGAGAAATGTCCATTTCCAGACCAAGAGACTATTTTTTTAATTTACCACTGGAATGACTGGTTCGATATCTGGTCTGCAAATTGGCATTTTCTATGAGAAATTTGAAATTCAACAGTCAAAGACAGATGCACTATCAAGTTTGGAATTATTTAGGATCTGGTTCCATACACTATTAGATGTATATTGCACAGGATGTGCTTAAAATTTAAATGGCATACCTTACCTATGGAGTTCAAACCTTATGGCCGGTTACTCATCATACATTTGTTTCGGTACAATTTTCTAATATATGCTTCTCATGGTCCTACAAATGTACATTTCACAAAACTACTGTACTAACTGACCTGACAATATTAGATTAACCCATTACTAGTCAAGATTTGTAAAAAAAAAATTTGAAATTGTTAACTAGTAAATGTCTATTTAATTGCGAGAAGAGCATTTTTGAAAATTTACCACAGAAATGACTGACTTGATTATCACGTCACTTATTCCAGTGGTAAATTTTTATAAAAAGCCTTCTTTTTGCCTGCAAAAGGGCACTTAGCCAAGACCACTGCATCGTAGATGCTGGTTTAGGACAGCTTCTCTATTAACTCTTTAAGCTTTAAGTTGGCCAAAAATGGATTTTGCGGTGGTCTTGAGAAATGTTGATTTACAGACCAATAGAAGAAAATTCTTGAAAATTTACCACTGGATTGACTGGCTTGATAATCGAGCCAATCATTCCAGTGGCAAATCGTCAAACATAGTCTTCTCTTGGCCTACAAAAGGACATTATCTAGGAGAATTTTCTTAAAGAAATTTAAGTGTTAAATGGTTAGTCTGTGGCAATAGCCATCACAACATTTTAGTTTCAACACTATTAACCATTTCATTTTGAAGATGGACAAAACTGGTATCTATAGGGCTCTTAAGGAATGTCCATTTTTTAAAAAGAGAATACTATTTTTTTTAATTTGCTACTAAAATAACTGGCTCGATAACAAAGCCTATCATTCCATGTGTCTGTAAATGGGCATTCCAATAAGCAAAGATTTCTTGATGGAATTTATCCATTAAAGGGTTAAAGATTATGATGTCATATTGCTTAGTTTACAAAACAATTTTGAAGATCAGGAAAATAGATACACATTCATCTACATGGTAACTACCAAAATCTTTCATCAACTATTCATAAGGCAGGAATTATGTGCAATATTACCTGTATTTGTTTGTAAGCAGTTTAGGGATGATTGCTCGTAAGGGTTGGAAATAACTACACATAGAGGACGGCTACATAAGTTAACTTGTTTCCAAAACAAAAACAGAAACATGTTAGTTTAATTAAGTACACTTTTGAACACAATGTAAGAACTGTTCTGTTGAATATTTTGTACTTAATTTGTTTGGAAGGCATTGCTACCTTAGGCAGCAATCTCTTTCAATCAAATTATGTTCAAAATATTCAACAGTACATTTTATTTTAATGGAAACATGTTAAGTTATCTCTGACCTGTACTGTACACGCAATTTCAGTTTTATAACACAACAAAAATACTAAGCCACTCAATTCACTGTTTGCTATAAGTCACCTGACTTAGATATCTCAGAAAATTTTAACCTATTCATTCCCATGGTGTGTGGGTTCCCTTATAAACAAGGTTAGCAGAGATACATCCCTCCATTGGGTAGTCTTGATAGTATCTCTTTAACTCTAAAGCAGTCATTGCTCTAGGGAACCGGTTCCTCTATTCCTATAGAGAACATAAACGAGTCCGTGAGCATGCGCACTTATGCTACTATGCATGCGACCGAGTCCAAGCCATCATTAATTAATTTTCTGTATTACAGGAAACACCTAACTTTTATCTCAACAAATCCTATTCAATCCACAATCTTGTGGAGCTACATCCACATTTGATTTTTCATGACTGTCACAGAACTTGCACTCTTTGTTGAACAAGTCATGTACTTTATGTAAAATGGTTATAATTTGCGTGGATATGAAACAGAAGTAGTTTTTATGACTACAAAGATAATGGCGGCGTCAATCAGCTTTGCGGTACAATTAATCAAGGTGAAGTCAAAATCTCTGATCCTATTTTAGCCACAGAGGCTCATTCCTACATAAGGTATACTATATACCAGTTTGGAACATCTCCTATGTAAGGTATCCTACATGACATATGTAACATACCGGTTGGGAAGTTCTTAGATCAATTAAGAGTTTTGACTAGGTACGTATTTCCGAGTGTCATTCTTTCCTACATAAGGTATATGTAGCTCGCTGGGTAGTGTTAGGCTGTTCCAATGTCTCATGTCGACTCGCCGCACTGCAAGTGCATGATGAGTGATGACGCTGGTTAGCATCCGGTCTCGGGGTGACAAACCTTGAACGAGACTGCCCTGCGGGAAACAAAAACCGGCTCATAAGGCCAGTGGAACTCAATCGTTCCGGTGGGGCCGTGCGACCATTGTCGTGAACATTAAACACAATGTTCTCATCCCAAGAATTTGTGTCATCAATATGCCTGTCCATAGCAATTTCGTGATCTATGGACTTACAAGATTTGATTTGGTGACCTAAAAATATAAGTCTATACAATGCGTTTACCTAACTAATTGAAAATATGCTGGATAAAACGACAGTAAGAGCATATGAAAATACAAGACATAGAGACAGGTAGATGAACTTTTAAACAAGGGGCTCCCAGAGGTACCACATGGACTCGTAGGTCCACAGAGGTATCCCCACAAGGGGGGCTCCCATACACGAGACATAGCTATTTAACTTAATGTAAGTTATTATACCTCTAAGCTGAAAGGAAGAAGGCTATCTCAGACGAAAAAGTAATGTGCCTCATGCGGGCACTACTCCTAGTGCTAGTTTGGGTGAGGAGTATTATCCTGGCATGGACCGTCATCGCTGAATCCTTGCAAGAGGCAAGTGCCTCGCGCAGGCCTCCATCTCGGGAAGGTGTCACCACGGCTTAAAGCGGGAGAAGAATAGTAGGCAAAAATGGGCCTACTCTAATATTTTAAACAAAAATGCTGTAGAGAGAAAAGACCATACCTAGTGAGATTATGACTATAGGGGTGCGTACTGTTTTACATGAAGACGGAACGGAAGATTCCCGATGGATTCCTTCGTCACCGTCTTATGTGATTCCTAATATGCTGAATTAGTAGTTGGCGCTTTATTTCTGCGGGTCTTCTGCTTTGCTTAATTCCTTTTAGTTGTTTTCAAAACAAGAATTAGTTTAGGCCACAACTGGCTGATATCTACCTAGCTATTAGACATGGCTGTCACGGAGAACAGATGCCCGAGGACATCAATACTATAGACAGCGCTCATACATGTTACTTAGCGGGATCTCCGAACTGGTTGAGAATCCGGACATTCCGCTTCGCAACCACATGAAACATTACAAGACACGGTTTACATTTCACGAAAGCATTATTAGGCCATATCTCCTATCGTTATGGTGGGGGTAAGAGAGACGAATGCACACCATAAATGTCCTTCCCGTAAGGGCGTGGCAGATCTAAATATCATGCCCAGACATTTTAACAGAATTCCTATGGAACCAAGCGTTTAACCTCTCGTTAGGTTTATATACAAGTTGCCAGTTTTGCACTGCAGTGCGGGAGGATTGTCAGTAAATAAAATAATAATTAATCCATGTGTTTTCGCAGTGCTTTCCTACATTGGCTTAAAGTGCTAACTACTAAGTATCCGAAGATATGTGGGGAGGTGTATGTGACACCACAGCCTAGCCATCACCGCTCGGAAACCCCAATAGTTTCCCAGAGTCGGATCAGCCCATGGTGCGGATAGGGACATCCAAACAATTGAGAAGCCACAGGGCTAAGAGGAATATGAAGAGAGACAAAATCTTAGAGTTATGAATCTTACCTGAGTGCGGGGCTAGATTATCGCACTGCCGGAAGAGAAGAGTATATTACACAGTATGTAATGAAGAAAGTGTCTCTAATCATTTTGGCCCTATCCTATCGAGCTGAATAGAAAGGGTTTAGTCAGTAGCATGCCGGGCTAAACAGAGTTATAGCACGGACAGCGACCTCAGTGAAATATTGTTGGTGGCGGGAGAAAATGCTGCATATATAAATGTTGCTGTATAGTGTTTCCTATGTACACTGCAGTCCTATATTTTCTATGACTAAGCAAAACAAGTTAACGGATGGCCACTGGCCAGATACATACATAATCTAACCAGAACAAACAATACGGTGTCAAATGATTAAGATATATATATATTAATACAGGTTAGCGAACCTACTATAGTGTGGTTAGCAACACATTGAAGAAAATGATAATAACTATTAACAAATACAGAAATTATAACTATCGGTCCTAAGACCGTCATGGTTCCTTTTAGTCATCGGAACCATTACTACGGATACGAGATAATTAACAAAACCTATATAGAGAAATAATTAAACTCTGGAGTATAGTTACTTGAATACTTTGTAGTCATTCCCAAGTTAGGCTACCGTGTTACTGAAATTGATACGTCAATCCGTAGTCGACGTGGAATGATGCACTCTCCGGAAGGTGGAAAGTTCCAGAAGGTTGGTTCCCGCGAGCTGGTGTCCGCAAACAAGATTCCCACAAGAACATTCATGGTGGGGGAAGGACATCACTCAGCATTGTAAACCTAATAGAATGTCTAACGAGCAGTCAGCAAAAGATACGATAGTACTATGTGGTGAAGAAAGTTGCCATACACCGATGGCATGGATGGAAGGTGTAAACAACCCGATCACTAGTGGGGGTTGTTAGAGGCAAATGAAGATACAAAACAAGGCTTCACGGTTCCGGGTACATCAACCAGCTCTGAAGACGCACCAGGCAGAGTTTACTTGCTGCGGTCGAAAGTTGAAAGACCCTACACGATTGGTGCAGCATCATTTGAAATACCACTTTTAGGCATGGCCGGCAGATCCGGCGAGTCATCCATCAAAGAACATCCTGCCTCTACATATGTAGACTCACATATTCAGGCCGCAAAGGCCTCACCGCAAGTTTGTGTTCCGAATGTAGATGTAGTATTCGTGAACGGTTATCAAAAGTTCCAAATTACTCCCACAGATGGGGAGTTACAAAATTGTTTTAGTGCGGTGGGTTGGAGAACTGCACGCTATGGGATAAAACCCTGACACATAGCGAAAGAAGACGTGTATCGCGCTTGATAGTAGTTGGTACAGCTCCAACCTGGATCGCTTCTCCTTTTATACTCTCCGTGATGTCACAGGTGCAGGCTTCATCCAATCATCGTTCGAGCAACAGCCAATCAGCGCACAGCTAATAATAGCATCGTCGAACGTTCTAGAACATTCTAGAAGCCTTACGTCCACGTGGTTATGACGTTACAGCAATATTTTGAAGCAATGGAAAAAACAATCTTTATTAAAGGATACGCAATATTTAGGCTGTTCAATTTAATAATTTCACTTCTGCGAATGATGTTTTGAGGTACACATTAAGCATAGCCGCGAGGTGACAAGATTTGTGCAGGGGAGTTTTCGTGGTATCTTCAGACTTTAAGATATGTTTAAAAATTCAGAGGAAAATAAGTTTTATCCTTGTATATAGTGCGCGCAAATTTTTTAGAACGTGTAAATTGAGCATAAATGTGCGTCGTCTTATTTATGGGTTTATAAGTAAATACGCCACTCCCATATTTGCTGGTACTCATTCAGATTCAACTTATTTCAATTGCAACTTATGACTAATAACTTCGAGAGTTAAATGGTTAATATTTTGATGGGAAACACTACAAACTTTGATGACCAAATTTTACTATATCAGAGATGTGTGTCGATCTCAGTGTTTTAGTAGCAAGCATAGCCTTTGGATCAGGAAAGTTCTTGACTATCAGACCCTTTTATTAGGCCTAAGATGGGTTTTTTCCAACTTAATGTATAATCTAATCTCTCACCATTTTGGAAAATCTTTCTGCGGGTACTTAACTTGGGCGAAATTGGATTTATAGAGCACGTACCCAGGCTATGATGGATCATTCTATCGGCTCTCAATCGATTAATTGTTGTAGTCAAATATAACAGTCTGCTTGCAAATGGACTATCACTCGTGGAAATCATCTGAAAGTCTACCAGAAGAGGGGGAGAACTAACCTAGTTAGGAAAAATTTCTCTAAGGGGTGTGCAAACTGTGAAATGTTTTGCCTGAACATGTTGTTTCCACACCAACTCTTAAAACATTTGGAAATGGTTTAGGTAGGCTTTGGCATGTGTACAAGAGGCAATGCATGACTACACCGTACACGCAACCCATGACCAGAAGTGATGGCACAGGCATGGAGATAAATGAAGAAGAGATGAACATAAGGCCTAATTGTCCTGTGCTCAGTATTATTACCTAGATTATAACTCAATTTTTATGGTATAGCAACTGATTATAATTAAACTTCTGGTTTAGGTATGCCAAATCAATTCACTTCTGTTGTTTTGCTGGTATTGTTTATGCTTCTAAATCATGTTTGACAATTTAAATGCCCTATTTCAGGGGCTCTTATTTTTAATTCTTTAATTCTTTATTAGTTGCTCTTAGTGCAATGGCTGAACCATCCAATTATCCTCATCCTTCGAAACCTTGTGTACACCCAACTCTTCGCATTTATCTAGGACTAATTTTATTTTTTCTTATGAGTGCGCATCTCATCAACTGGATTACAGACACCATTAATTGACACTAGAATGTATCTCCAGGAGACACTCAGTTTGTGTCAAGGCACACAATGTTCATGGTATGGCCTTCTCCTTCGCATTCTATGCAGATCTATCAGTGGACGACATTATGTAAGTTGCAGTATAAATGTCAGATTCTACATCATTTTTACCTGAAAGATCAGATTCAATTCACAATCTGACATTTCTAGTTTCACCATTCAAACCTAGGCTCAATTGCCTAGATTCTTTAGTCAGCCGTCTTCTTCACCATCTCACGTCTGTTTTTAAATTCTCTTTGCTGAGATTTTCTAATTATCATTATTTTATTGTATTTTATTTAGAACATTTGTTTGTTCATGCTCTTTCAGCACTTCAGCGATTTAGTTGGTTTTAGTATTTTTGGTAATTAACCTTTCATTCCTGATTTGCAATTTACCAACCCACCTGGTATTTGGGCTCTGACCAATTCTATGTTTTAGCAAACACTGAATTGAGTGGCTTAGTATTTTTGTTGTGTTGCAAAACGACCCAGACGTATATACTGGTCTGGCGTTTTGTTAGCTTACTAAAATACTTACCACTCAATTCACTGTGGCCCACCTCGGCCACCCCGCGTCATTAAATTGCAAATCATTATTAAAAATTTGTGGAATTAATTAATGATGGCTTGGACTCGGTCGCATGCATAGTAGCATAAGTGCGCATACTCACGGACTCGTTTATGTTCTCTATAGGAATAGAGGAACCGGTTTCCTAGAGCAATGACTGCTTTAGAGTTAAAGAGATACTATCAAGACTACCCAATGGAGGGATGTATCTCTGCTAACCTTGTTTACAAGGGAACCCACACACCATGGGAATGAATACGTTAAAATTTTCTGAGATATCTAAGTCAAGTGACTTATAGCAAACAGTGAATTGCGTGGCAAGCATTTTAGTAAGCTAACAAACCCCCAGACCAGTATATACATCTGGGTCATTATCGAGCCAGTCAATCCAGTGTTAAATTTTCAAAAATTTTGAATACATGTATGTTCAATTCTGTTTATAAATTTCTCTAACCAAAGCTGTGTAAGAGATGTCTATTGCTACATCTATGATGAGACACCCAGAACTGTAGTAAAGCAATGGTCGGACTACATCATCATATCATTCTTAACTCATGGTAAAATGTATTGCAGAAAATTTTAATTTTCTCAGTAAATTGTGATATTGAGATGAAGAGAAGAGTATTTTTGAAAATTTACCACTAAGTCACCTAAGCTCGTTTATCTATTTAGTCATTCCAGTGTTAAAATTTAAAAAAACCCTACTTTCTTTGTCTTCAAGTGGACATTTCTCAGGAGCATTGGTAAAATAACTTATGCAATAGAGGGATCTCATCTGTGATGCAAGTATCTCATGTCATAATCAAATACATCGTTAGTTAGCTGACTTATAACTCCATCATGTTGATGATCATGATAACCGAGCCAGTCATTCCAGTGATAAAATTTCAAAAATTGTGTTCTCTTGGCCTGTAAATGGGTATTCATTAGGCAGATATCAAAATTTTCTTGACAGAGTTTGACCATTAAAGGGCTAGGGTTATATCGTATGAAATCTCTGCTATCCTGACATGAAAAGTCATGTTAGATATTTTGCCGGAGTCCTATTCAAGTGTGTCTGGCAGAGGTTGGATTTAGTATTGATTGGACCCCACATCTTCTTGTGTGTTCTCCATGCCATTACCATAGGGCCGGCGTATGGTATGTTTAGACAAGAGAAAGGGGAGACCACACACACTTAATTCTGGTCTCAACAAGGAACATCTATTGACCAAACTCGGCGGCTTAATAATACATGCCAATTGACAATTTCTGGTAGTCCTCAGTATGTCACGGCTTAATAATACAAGGCAATTGACTATGCTAATGACTAAGTATTGAAATGTCTGCCCCAGAGAATATCTACAGAAAACAGGGATGGTTCATCTGACAGCTAGACTTCCTATCTGTGTGCCTGTCTGCATTATTGTCTATCTTGTTTGATTATATATAGGACCGACTGTCAGTTGAATATTCAACATCTATCCTACATCCCTAAGATCAATTTGAAATGCCACTTGGAATGGTCAATGAATATTGGACTGTTTTTAAAAAGACTTCTACCAACCAGCTTTACGGAATTGTGATTAATGGTGCGTGAACAATTCATTGATCACAATGGAGGAATCCAGTTTTAGCTATGCCCTGCCCATCTCCAGCTAAGCTCCACCCACATCTCGTCTGTGCTCGGCTTGATTGATCCCTGAACTGCCTGACTATCAATTTCCAGAAAACTGTGCAGTTAAGCTGTTGAATAATTTTAAACTAATTTAACTGGGTGCTGTTGCTGCCTATGGCAGTAACAGCGCCAAGTCAAATTGGTTTCAAAATATTCAACAGCATGTTTATTTAAGCAAAAACAATAATGCTTAGTCCGTCATTAATTAAGCATTCTTGATGAATTTAGTTATGTCATTCATGACGTAATTGATTATGATGTAATCATACATATCACATAGTTTATTATGACATCATATGATTGATGGATAAACTAATCCTCCATTCTGTAATGCAACAATATTGCTTATAATGATTTGATAAGATTGGTGGATAAACTTGGGGTCTCTGCTTGATAGTCATTCAGACTATTAAAGATACATTGTCACATACTGATAGCAGGTGGATTCCAAGGCAATATCTTTTACCCCTTTAACACTCATATCAGCCAAAGACAGCCTCTGCAGTGGTCTTGAGAAATGGCCATTTGTAGACCAAGACAAGACTATTTGAAAAAATTTATCATTGAAAGTTTTTGCTTATTAAATCTCTACCCAGTGGCCAAGAAAATATTTTCTCTCGGCCTTCAAATGAACATTTCTCAAGAGTTGACTGTAGATTGTCCTGGCTGTCCTAACTGTCCATTAAAGTGTTAAAAGCCCCCATCCCTGACAATGCAGGTTACTGGGCTGGTACAGGGCCAATACTGGCCCAGCAACATGCATTATCAGTTATATCAGTTGGTCATTGTGCCGGGGTGCATCATATTACCATAATCAATATCGCAATATGTCACTTTTAAAAATCATAATGCATCAAGATATATATTGTATGTTTCAATGTCATTAGAGGTCTTGATGATTGTGGTGGCATTCTTTGTGGCACATGTCGACACTGGTAATAAGTGTCAATGAAAATGTTTTAAAATTACTTTTTAGCTTCCAGTTAAATTAATTTCAGATTATTCAATATGTCAGTGTAAATTATCATGATTTTCCAATTGTGTCTGTCTAGCAGCCGTATCAAATTGGCTATATATTGAAATATCGACAAATCGTACACTCTAAGTATAGTTTAGTGCACACAGTTCGATGGGGACCATACCATGTTCATTATAGACAGGTTTGACTATTCTCCAAGATAGCTAATTTAATCTTTGTTATCCCAGAGGAGATTATCCCCAACTGACTTCCGCTCAGCAGTCGAGGAAAACCTAGTGAACTCTCGCTTTGTTTTGATTGTTTGCCGATTCTTACTGCCATTTGATTTTCACTGTCTCTATTCTAGGTTGTCAACCTATTTCAGCCAGAATCTCCTAGTTTCTCCCTTTATGGGAAGATAATTACTGAAATTTGCTGAATATATTTTCTAGCAAATTTGGCTGGTTAAGGTAGTGTTGACTTCAAGAAAAATAATTTTTAAAGGAATCAGCAGAATTTTGACAATATTACGTGCACAATACTTCAAAAAATATTATCAATCACCTAAATGGGTTAAATGTGTCAATAGGAATGCAGAGTTAAATCCGGAATCTATTCAGTGACTTTGCTAATGTACTGGTGCTGATATCTTACCATCGGAGATAGGTTTATGAGCTAGCTTTTGGCAATCGTCCCTGTCATGAACTATCATACATGCCCTTCACTTTTATGACATTATTTCTCACCAGCAGACCTCATTCTCACACCCAGTACTAATGATAATGAACCAGAGGCTTGTCCAGTTTATTGAATCCCGCAGCCACATTCAATGCTTTATTCGCAATAGATTTTCTTACGCACTCAGTTCCTCTCGCATGTGTGTGACAATTAGATGTGCAATTGAATAGCAGTGTGTGTCTGCGCCGAACTTGAACATTTTCATGCTCCACTGTTTGCCTGATTAGTGCTGTCACCGGTGTTACTGACAGTAGCCTAACTATATCATCTTCGTGTATTGATGTTCTTATCCCTTACCACTCTGATGTCAAAATCTTAAATTCTCAAATTAAATTAAAAGATGAACTAGTGTTTATTTTTCAACACATTTAGTGGAAGATGCTGCTGTCATAGACAGCAACATCGTCCACCAAAATTGTTGAAAAATGTACACAAGTTTCTTTGCTATTGACGCAGTAAAAGATAGAATATTGACATCATGCAGAGTGCTAAGGGTTATTCTATGATGAGTCGCGCAAATATTAAATATTTATGCATTATGATGGTTGCGTGTTATCAATATTTCCGCATTCAATGATATTGATTAAGCATTAAGGTGTGATGAACAGGTATAGAATTTGTCATTGTCCAACGACTCATAGAAATATTAAATATTTACACTTTGCTATAACTAAGATATATGTGTCCATATTCACCTCCATACATTTTAAAATAGGATTTGTGCTAGTGTGTATGTAAGACTGTAATATTACAGTGGCTACATTACAAAGATACTATATAAAAAGAAGAGACAAGGGTCATGTGGCAAAAAATTCCATTCTATTTGTATTATTTATGACATAGCTTGTCATTACAGTGATAAGTTTTCAAAAATAACCTCTTGGTTTACAAATACATATTTACTTTTATAAAATTTAAATTTTCTTCAACAAATTTGAGGATTAAAGGAATAACCCATTTCCGGTCACGATGGCCAACAATTTTACTGTTTGAATGACTGACTCGGTACCAGAGCCAATCATTCCAGTGATAAATTTTCAAAAATACTCTTCTCTTGCCATGCAAATGGACATTCAAAAGTGACATATTAAGATTTTCTTGACCAAATTTGAGGATTAACCGTTTAACACTCAAAATGGTAAAAAAGACAGTGGGCCGGAGACATGTCTATAAAATAGTAAATTCTAGTTCAAGAGAAAATTATTATTTTTTAAATTTACCGCTGAAATAACTGGCTTGATAATCGATTATTGAGTCAGTCATTACAGTGGAAAATTTTCAAAAATAATCTCTGGGTCTGCAAATGGAGATTTTCTATGAGAAAATTTAAATTTTCTTGAACAGATTTGATGGCTAAAGGGTTACATAAGCAAGCTCTAACCTTATATAGTAAATCTCATCACCAAGAACTAGATGATATGATGCATAATAAAATAAGAGCAATCAGACATTGCAGACCCTCGCCCTCTCGTTTTTGACACATTGTAAAATATTTCCAGATTTTTTCCTTATTCTCTATGTTTCTTTGGGATTTTCCTGGATCTCACCCAAAGTGGTGGAATCCTAGTGTAGGATCACACCTGAGTTCTGGTGTCTCCACAGATCATGATCCGATCCATATCCGGCTTCTCTTCTCCGGATCACAGCCAAAGTTTGAAAATCCTCTTGAAACACAATTTAACGGTCACCTCAACTTATGCCAGTAACTAAAATTACTGGTGTCCACTTTGTGAGATGTATTGTTCTCAATACAAATGTTAAATTATTAGGTATAAATGTATAGTTCCCAATTTGCATGCATACACATATGCATACACCCATGCACATATGTACGTATGTACATACGTATGCATGCATACATACATACACATATAAATGCACACAGTGACATGCACGCACCACTGCAGAAACCGTTTTTGGCTGATATAAATATTACAGGGCTAAGAATGTACAGCCTTTATTATAGTATGAGAATTTAAAAATTCTCCTGAATATTTGGAAAACAATTTGACTACCTAAGTTATAGCTGCCTTTGGTAGCAATGACTTTCATTCAAATTTGCTTCTTAAATAATTCATCAGACTTTAGTCACTTCATCTCCCTCGAAATTCTGACTCATAATTCACACTAACCAGTACTAATGATGATTACACTACAACGTTTAACGCATGAAAGAAGAAGAATAGTGTCTTCTGTATTCACATGGCTCATTATTGATGTTTTTCATTTTATTTCTACAGGGTACATGTCTCGATGAAGGTCCCGCTAATATGGAACGGTCCAATGCGTTTGCAACCTCGAGCGATGTAGGCGAAGTTACTGGTGTCAAGCGTGATGATGGTCCTGGCACATCATCAGAACACGATTCTAGTCATTTATTGAATTCCAGGAGTTTATTGCCGTCTTCTGATGATACAGATTTGCCATTGCCACCACCGCCTTTAGGAGATGGGGCGGATATTAAAAGTGGACCATTAAATTATTCTATTCAGGATGATTTTCCTTTGCCACCACCACCACCACTGTTAACATCATCGCAGCTATTAGATAGTTCAACAGAAGCTGCGAGCTCCAGTACAAATGTGAGAAACCGTGATAGCGTGGTACTTACAAATGTAAATACTTTAGATTTCGTTAATTTGTCGACAAATAGACCACTGCCTCCGCCAGTCGCACCGAAACCGTCTGTGAATAAATTAACTTTAGATGATGAAACGATTCTTGAAGTATTGCCACCTGTCTTACCACCACAAACTTCTCCACTGGAAGCAAAATTATTACTAGGACCAGTACCACCGATTCCACCACCATTACCGCCATTATCTGGTGTGCTTCATTCTGACCTTGGAGACAGTGTTAATTCAGAATTTGTCTATATTTCATCTGTCTCTGCATCAACAGTGTCAAATACAAATCTTTCATCACCACCACCTCCACCTGTACCAGAAAAGGTTCTACTGTTGCCACCTCCACCACCACTTCTACCAGATAGATTATCTGACGACTGCTTCACCGGAGAATCCTCGCGCTCTGACAACATGGATACTTCATTTCTTCCATCACCAGAGCCGCCTTCCTCATATGACAATTTGGATTATAATATGCCAATAATTCCTCCTCCACCTCTTTTCAATGGACTTTCCTCTCCACTAGAGTCGACATCATCCTCGCCATTGTCTGTACCAGATGTGGGTAGAGCCATTAGTGGCACCGTGTCACTCGCAAGGTCAGATTCAACTGCAACGACAACAGATAAATATTCTAGTACAAGTAGTTTTGATAAGGGCAGTAGTAAACTTCCAAAGCAGTCCAGTATTGGACCAGTAGAAGTTATTGTAAATACAGGGATTGATAGTGAATTCAGTGACAATGTGCTATCTTGTGATCTTTATTCTGGTGCTTATAGTATGCACAGACAGAGTTCTGTAGAATCTACGTCTACAGGTGCTAATCCCCTGTCACCAAAGTCATTTAGAATGGGTTCTCAAGAGCAAGATAGTTTCAAACGACGACAGATTGAGAAACGGATTCAAGATCTAGAAGATAAGCGGATCTGTTTGATGGAGAATGATGGGGATGAGGTTGAAAATCCTGCTGATATGCTCGAATTTGCAGAAAATCACTTTCATGAACATGTCCGTGATTTTGTCGGATCAGTTATGATCAGGAGTTTACGGAAACGATCGAATCAGGTAAATAATTTAAAATGTGTATTATAATCCATGATGTCAGAAATTAATATTAACACTTTGAACCCGAAGGTCCAAATATGATAAATCATTTACAAGGTAGGGTCTATTATATTGGATATTTTGAAACTAATTTGATGGGAAACTGTTGCTGCCTATATCAACAACAGGTTCCCATCAAATTTGTTTCAAAATATTCAACAGGTTTCCCTGTATTGTTGACTTGATGCTGACGTGCTGGGACTCAATCGGTTATATTGTTGAATATATTTTAATACTAATGTGACCAAAAGCTATTGCTGCCTAGAGTAGCAACAACCTCGGATTTGTTTCAAAATATTAAATAGGTTAGCTTCAATAGTTGCTTTGAAATTAAGACAGTGATTTCTTCATTTAAGGATTAATCAATACCACCAATTGTGCAATGACAGACCGTTCCTTAACCCATTCATTATTACAACCACAGACTCTGTAGCAAATTGACATTTTCCCAATGCAATCAATTTAATGTCAACACCTATTTCTCCAGGCACAAAGCAAAGCAAATCAAACAATTTTTCTGGTTGTAAACTGCGATTTAACCCTTTCATGGTGAAGCTGGCCAGAAGCAGCCTCTACAGCAGTCTTGGGAAATGTCCATTTGCAGGCCAAGATTATTTTTGAAATTTTACAAGTGGAATGAATGACTCGATAACAGAGACAGTTATTCAAGTGGTAAAGTTTTGAACATGTTATTTTCTTGACCTGTAAATGAACATTCAATAAGCAATTTTTTTAATTTTCTTGACCTAATTCAGTCGTTAAATGGTTAATCTTCTAATTATAGTATTGCCTGCTGCAGAACAATTTGACTGTATGTCGTTGATTGACTTAGGCAGCAAAAACTTTGCCAAATTGTTCTCAGAAAATCAATGTAGGTAAAATCAGAATGCCGAGAAACATGCAGCTCATATCAAGTGTGAATCAGTAGTCATTTTAGATTGTGTAATAGTTTTCGAAGCACCTCTTAGAATCCTCTAAAAAGTAATTAGCTGATGGAGGATTTCAGTTTATCCATCAATCATATGACATCATAATCTACTCCATGATGAATGACGTAGCTAAGTTCATCACGAATGCTTTATTGATGGCGGACTAAGCATTGTTGTACGAATTGTATGTCTTTACTATTTAATAAACATTCTGTTGAATATTTTGAAACTAATTTGACTGGTTGCTGTTGCTGGCAGCAACAGCCCCCGGAGCTTAGCTCAGCTGTATAGTTTTCTGGAAATTGATAGTCAGGGAGTTCATGGATCGATCAAACCCAACACAGGAGATGTGTGGTTGGAGCTTAGATAAAGATGGGCAGGGCATAGCTAAAACTGGATTCTTCCATTCCTCAGCAATGCAAGAAACTTCAGTGTTGTGCAAGTGTCAAATGATTGGTTTATTTCTCTGGTAGTCATCTTGGTGGACTTAGTTTTCACAAGTCCTACTACTGAACTGTTAAATTTTATTGGAACAAACTTGGGGAAATATGATAAGGGACTAGGGCCCAATCAGAGTTGATCAAGGTAAACTTTCAAGCTGGCTTATTCCTTACTGCTTAACAGGGATGTTGCATTGAAGACAGAGAATGCATGGAAAATTATAGAGCTCAATCTTTATGTTCACTAAGTTCCTGGAAGATTGAATTGATGGCATGAAAATTGTCTTTGCCAGTGTACCAAAGCCAACCCATAGCTGTATATCTGGATGTTAGTGTAAAAGCTTGTGAAAGATTCGAACCAGACTCAATCTCATCAGTCTTTATTGTTCAAAGGAGAATATTGGTCTGAAGTAGTGGATCAGCGTTGATTTTGAACAACAAAATTGGTTTTGTTAAATATAGTTGTTGTGGCCTTGGAGCCGGGTTTGGCTTGACAGTCTGTGATGTGTTGTGTCAATGTTGTCCCATAACAGCATGGGTGTTGGTAGGTCATGTTTGGTGCAAAGATGCCATGAGCACTGATGACTGCTGCCAGGGTATCGCCATTTCTATTGTGATTGCCCATAGCACACGACCCCATGCACATACCGAGGCCTGCATCTTTGTCTGTTTTGTTGATTTCACATAACTTGAGGTTATTAATATCTTCCAAACTAAACGGGTACTTGCATGGGAGACCAGCATGATGCTGTCATCTTCTCACTTACCATTGGATAAGGTAATGTGGTCATGCTTGGTATGTGGATATTTGTGTTTGACTACTTCTTCTGCCAGGATTGTTAGGAGCTCTTCCCGTATTTTGGTATTCCATGAGAAATAGCTGACTGAATAGATCGCAATCACTCTTTATTTCTTGGAATTGTTGTTTCGCTTTTGATTTCTTGGTAGTGAAGCCAGGAGACGTACCAAATCAACTTTGCTTTATGGGCTTGTGGATTGATTCTTTCAGTCAGCACATCCTTAAAGCATTGGGAATACTACTCATTACCCACTGCTTCCACCACATTTATTGCTTGTACAACACTATCATCCTCACAATCTTGTGGGGCCAAAATCATGGGTTCATTTGATGCATCGATGAATGAATTCCCCATTGCCACAGTGACTATGCTATGGTGTTGAATACCCCTTTTTGTTCCCATGACAAGGTTTTATATGGATTTTTGGGCATGCTGATTTTAAATTTCCCACTGGAAATTGTCGGATGAACAGTTTGGCAGCCATCTTGGATCATTTTCCCCACCAAAAATTCCCGTGATAATATTTTAAATGTTTTCTTTTAAACCACTGAGCCAATTTTAATTATATTTGGCGGGATGCATCCTTCTAGCATAGAGAGCCAAGTTTCATCAAATGAAGCCAATTGACCACTTTGGTGGCCATCCTGGATTTTCTGCAATCTTTAGAAACCTATTTAAAACCGCTTGGTAGATCAATTAAGAAATCATGAATGATCATCTAGGGCAACAGCTGAACTAGGTTTGTTCGAGGGAACTTGATTGTCCAAATGCTCGGTGGCCCTCTTAAATGACATAGTTTTCATAGAAATGACTTCTTCAGAACCACTGAGTTGATCGGGCAGAAATTTGGAAGATAGTATTAGGGACTAAGGGCCATTCACGTTTGTTAAAGGGAGGTTAGTACGTTAAAAACATGACCACCATCAACTAATCAGAATTCAGTGTTAGGTAGCCATATTTGTTTTTTATGGACTTTGAAACCGAAATCGATTTTATATAGGTGCACATGTATTTGGGTATGGTGATTTCAAATGTTTCACTTTCGAAACTGTCGAATAAATAGGTTGATAGCCATCTTGGATTTCTTCCCACCAAAAACTCCCATAGAACAGTAATGGGAAATTTAAAATGTCTTAATTCCTGAGAACAATTTGGACTGATTTTAACCAAATTTAGTAGGACACATCCTTGTTCTTGCTGCAGTTTTGGCCAAGCCTACTTCTAGGCAATGACGTTTCTAGTTGAAATGGCTATATTCCAGCCAAGCGATAAATTAGGCTCTTTTGGCCTTAATAATGTTTACCATACAAGAGAAATGAATTCCTTGACCCTGGCATGTTGGCTAAATTGATGGCAAATATGAATAGATGGATGTAATTTGGTTATAGGAAAACACAACAACCACATAATTGTTATCTATGACCTCTACCTGACTTTGAAATCTAATATGGGTACATTCCATATTAAAATGCATTGACCCTCCGAATTTTAGCTTAGACAATAACACTATGTTTTCTGTGTTTGATCTAGGTTGGGTATGTAAAAAATATAATAACCACATAATTTGATTGTAGAAGTAAAAGAATTCTGACTGAATTTTTCAAGACATTGTCTTGATGTTATTAGTGTTTAGCTTGATGCTGCCAAAACCTGTCCCTGTCATATAGCAAGCATTGCTGTCATAGCAACAGCTTTCATCACCATCATTCTCAATAATGAACACTTGCTCAATGACACTGAATAAAAGAAGGTCATCATATTCAACGGTACAAGGGACCTTTCCAGTTTTACCTATGCTCCGCCCATCTGTAGCGAAGCTCCATCTACACCTCACCTGTGTTGGGATTGATCTAGCCCTGAACTCCTTGACTACCAATTTTCAGAAAACTATACAGGCAAGCTGTTAATTATTTTGAAACTAATTTGACTTGGTGCTGTTGCTGGTTACTGCCAATGGTAGGAACAGCTCCCAGTAGAATTAGTTTCAAAACATTCAACAGCATGTTTAATAAATAGTAAAGCCATACAATTCGTACAACAACGCTTAGTACGTCATCAATTAAGCATTTGTGATGAACTTATCTACGTCATTCATAACGTCATTGATTATGACATCATCCTACACATCACATAATTGAATATGACATCATATGATGGATGGATAGACTAGAAAGGTAGATGCATACCTTGTTCAATGATGTATAATACAGTGTTATGAATATTGATAGCACGGAATTATGCTTAGTCTAAGCATAAGGTATCAAATAGATGCTATATAGACTCAGCAATGAACCATTGATCTATAATCTAGTGTCTCATTTTCAATAGCTGATTTTCAGGAACCATGCAGTAGCTATTGATCTGGATAACTATATATAAATCTATGATATCTACTGATGTTCTACTTCCAAGGTCTCCAGTTTAACCCTTTAACACTCATATCAGCCAAAAACGGCTTCTGCAGTGGTCCAGAGAAATGTTCATTTGCAGATAAAAAAAAAGACTATTTAAAAAAATTTACCAATTGAATGACTGAGTTGATAACCGAGCCACTCATTCCAGTGGTAAATTAAAAAAAATAGTCTTCTCTGGGTCTGCAAATGGACATTTTCTATGTGAAAATTGAAAGGTTCTTGAATAAATTTGAGAGTTATAGGGTTAACCTGCCTCCTGCTAAATTAAAAAATTTGCTTATTAAATAAGTATTAACTGTGTCATTTTAGAAACAAATTTGTCCTAGAAATGGTTGCTGTGAGTGTCTAAGGGAACAATAGTCTTTCAATTGATTTTAGCATCACGATCAATACATGTCCTCCGGGAAGCGACTATGTGTAATATTTAGCTCACCTTATGATGCTAAGTTTAAAGATTATACAATCCTGATGCGGTCCATCATCATAATACAATATAGTGGCAGATTTTGCCGTTTCTTGTTTGATTCAACCTATTCTTGGCCTGTTCTCTTTATCAATACCTATTGAAGTTATAGGCTTTAAAAAAATGTATGGTGGAATGGGGATAGGGTGAAGTGAAGGTCTCCTATCCACATTAATTAATTATCTCACCTTAGAATGACCCTATGGTGGTCGATTAAAGTACTTTGGCATCAACATCACCAATGACCTACGTTAGAACAAATACATCACTGAGATCTGCAGCAAATCATACAGAACATTAGGACTATTGTGGAGAAATTTATCATTCTGTTCCCAAGAAATCAGACTTCAAGCATACATGGGACTGAGTAGACCAGTTCTGGAATATGCAAATACTTTTTGGGACCCTCATCAGATAACTCTTCTGGACAAACTAGAAAATGTGCAAAAACGTGTAGTTAGATTTATGACCTCAAACTATTGTTACGAACCAGGCAGTATGACAAATATAATGGAAACCCTAAAACTCCCACCGTTGTCAGACAGAAGGAAACAAAACCGTCTTATTTTGTTCTGCAAAGGTCTACAACAACAAACAAAGATATCATTAGACAGTCTACAGAATCCAATTCGGAAAACCGAAAACATGCACTACAGCCACATCAACCAAATGTATGTAAGAACCGATGTCTTTAAATTCAACTTTATTCCCAGTACGATAAGGGATTGGAACAAATTATCCCAGCATCTAAGCAGTTCAGAAAATCCTACAAATCCTACAAATAAATTTACTGAATTAATCAGAGGGAAAAACATGTCTAAACCAGCTACTTGATGAATGCGTGATGAAAATAATGTCCTTTGGATGTTCGCCATAACTAATCAAGATCAAGATCAAGAAGATCAAGACTCCAGAACATCTATTCAAAATTTTGTGCTAAATTTTTTGGCTAAAATTTTTTTATGAAAAATGTACTAAAAAATTTCCAAATTTAACTCATCCTTAGCCACTTGATGCATTTCAACTGAATTTGGCATGAAGAACCCTATGGTGATAGTTTCTATAACTACCATTCAGAATTTCCATTGGTCAAATTTTCCAGTGGCCATCTTGGATTTTCATCACTTCCAGAAATCCTATAGGAAATGAATGGGAACAGCTTTAAATTACTTCTTCTCAAGAACTACCTTGTGAATTTTAGTGAAAGTAGGGTGGTTGAATGTTGTTGTGATTGGATCCAGATCTTCCCTTCAATATCTTGATTGGTCCATTTTTCCAGTGACCATCTTGTTCTCGAAAATGACATCTGTGGAATGGTTGTATGCATCAGGCTGAAACACATTACATTTAATTTCATCGATAACTAAGGGTGATTAAAGTTTATTCAAGACAACTTGATCCTTGATAAAACATGGTTGTCATGGATCAATTAAAATTTTGAGTTTTTTGGCCATATTGGATGTTTTTATTGGCTGGATTTAACCTAAAGTTCAATCTGATTGTGTCTTCATTAAGTTTCCACTAAATATTGTTTGCACTGAATTCCAATGGTGTATTTTATGTCTTGTTTCTGCTGAATTTAAAGTATTTGTCTTTTCAAATGCTAGTGGTTAAAATGCTAAAGGTCCAGCTGGGCGATAAGGCTCATGGGCTTCTTATTCCAATCGAGCTTATTTGTGTGGAGCTGATGGATCCAGAATCTATCTTTTCCTCTGAATTCTTGTATTGGTGTCCACATTTGGGTCCCCTCTTTAGGATGTGTATAGTTGGAGACATTGGGCTTTCTCATGGGCAGGGAAGTTGAATGTTTGGCGACTGTGATGTCTTTCTTTGACGAATGGAATGTCCAGGAAATGTTCTTGTGTCCTAGAGTGTATGGCCAGAAAATGTTCTTATAATGTCCTCGAGTATTACTGCATTTATTTTTTTGTCCAGAGAGGACAGGTGATCAAATAGATCGAATTGTGTGTTCTGCATGAATTGTCAATAATTTTTGATATAAATTTAGCACCAGTTTGGTAAATATAGATAACCCTGTCTTTGATCATCCTGTGACAGATTCCACATTTTCTTGTTGAAAGAGATTAAGGTCTGGAAAGGAACGTTGTAGTCATGTTCTGAATATTTGTACAGTTTTTTGTAACTTGGCTATCAGCGGTTGGAGTACATTACTTTAGGTTGAAGAGAATTATCAGAGAAAAAACTTGGCCATGGTACTATAACAAACTCTCCCCCAATGTCCTCTCAATCTCTTCTGAGATGGCAATATCATCTATAGAGGGAGAGAGGGCGGGATAGTGAGAATGTGTTTGCGTTCGTGTGTATGTGCATGTGTTTGTGGTGCAATGTTCTCTGATTTGAAGGCGATTCTGCAGAAATTAGAAGGAAATTAGTAAGCTACATTTCTATCTATTGCTGAATGAGTTTTCAAAAGTCTGTACCATGTACTTCAAATTCATAAAGTTTGATTATTCAGCTTCAATTGATCCCACCACCTCCAAAATCACAGTACAGTTACAATCAGTTGGTAGGGTTTGGGCCAGTCATCAAAATCAACCATAGGAAAGTTGGAGACCTTGAGGGGAGGTATTCTCTTGCAGCTTGATGTTTTCCTATTATAGTAAAATCTTCACATTCAACATCTAAAGCAAAGAAGACTCTCACATATCTGGTGCATGGAGACTATGTGAACACAGCCTGATCTCAATAGAGGTAGTTGTGTGATATATGCCAGCTCTTTAAGTCATTCATTTTGGGCTGAAGCAAAGAAGCCTCTCAAGAATTCAGTGTGGTTACAGCCTGACCTCAATGGAGGTGGTTCAATCTTTGAGTTACTGTCTATGATATATATTGTACTTATATTAGATCAATTGATGGGCAAATTTATGATAGATGTTGTTGCACAATGACCTTTGAATGACCTTTCCCCAGCTATCTCTTTGGTTCTTGTCTATCATACATGGTTTATTATTATCACAAAACCTTCAGATAACAATTTACAATCAGTTGTAGATTTCTTTCAAGAACTCCATAATTTTAGAAATATGTCTGTTTTATTTTTTTTGCCAAACATGCAGTATCTGAGTTCATTTTACATGTTTCTTTTCACAAGTTTTACAAAGTTTTTCTGTTTGTGCTTTTTTCTGAGCCCTTATGGCCATATTTCCTGTTACTGTTGGCATTCCGATTCTGCTCCCAAGAAATTTCCTCCTCTGTCTCCCAATTTTGGTTTAGCTCCATGTTCACCAATTTTGGACATGCTTCCGGTTATTGCTCAGCTGGGGGTTCTGCACCCGGATTTAGTCTAGGTCACATGACTGGATTTTCGACATCTTCACATCTTCACTTGTCGCGTCGTCTTCGACTTCAGGTTATCAATGGGACCCGGATAAGGTCATGTTTCCTATGGCTAACATGGGTTATAATGGGCCTGGGTCAAGTATATGTTTTTCATTCGTTGAGTTCTCCCATTCCACCCCCCCACACACAAAATCCTCACGGCTAGAAAAAAGGCACATAGTAAGGCCTGCCTCACCCAAAATCACAATTCTCATCCCTCACCTATAGTCCAATTCTTGTCTGCATATTTATCTGCACCGAAGTCTTTCTCAAAGATAAAAGTTTATTTACAAAATTAATAAAACAATTGAATACATCACAGTCGCTTGGACTGTGATGTATTTTTATTCTTTCTTTGTGTACATACTCTCTCAGATCCCATATCTACTACAATGATCCATTGCAACACCTTTCTTCCATGCTGCACCACCACAATATTGAGAAGTCTAGACACTTCAAGAGTACCCACACTAGTCTTTCATACACCACAACAATTATAGGTAATTGCCAAACAAGCAACATTATCTCCTTCTTGCAAGTTGGAGAAACTCTTAGGGCCCTTAAAAATCTGCATTCAGGAGCACATTTGCTCCATCACTAACATCAATTAAAGCATGAGAGATTTAACACTTTCGTATCATGACATGTTGGGTTAGAATGTTTAGATGTCATAATCATATTTCTGTGTTAGATATAAGCTGTATATACGAAAACAGAGCAACCACAATCTTTAACTGCTTTAACCTGGATCTGACCTCAAAACATTTAACTGTTTCGATCAATCTTTGTCAGGGGCCGTATTCATGAAAGAACTTAGCACTGACTTAGCTGCCCGCACCTATATAGAAGACCCGCCTACGTTATAATCATGAAGAAGCAGCAAAATTTTCATCTAATGTAGGTGAATACAGACTTAGGCATTTTTTTTACCTACACCATATTTATGCATTTTTTCCTACTGAAGTACCCTTAGTGAATACGGCCCCAGTAATGGATAAAATTATGTTTTTTTCTACTACTTCTTTCTGAAGGGACCACTAACACAATAAGCATATGGCCTAATGAGTAGGTTTAACAGTAATGGACCTTTCCAGTTTATCCATCAATCATATGATTTCATAATCAACTATGTGATGTGTAGGATTATGATGTCATGAATGACATAGATAAGCTCATCACAAATGCTTAATTGATGCTGGACTAAGTGTTGTTGTGCGAATTGTATGTCTTTACTCTTTAATAAACATTCTGTTGAATATTTTGAAACTAATTTGACTGGGTGCCGTTGCTGCCATAGTTAGTTTCAAAATATTCACCAGCTTAGCTGTATAGTTTTCTGGAAATTGATAGTCAATGAGTGCAAGGATCGATCGATCCCTACATGGGCGAAGTGTGGGCGGAGCTTAGCTATAGATGGGCAGGGCATAGCTAAAGCTGGATTCCTCCATTGATGATGTTTACCTTGCAGGATGTTCTGACTAAAGAAGAGATGCTCCAGTACAACAAAGGTGGCTTGATTCCGACATCCCATCTCCGCTTGCATGATATTGAGAATATTCACCTGGCATGTACCATCTTTAAGGTAAGCTGGTCACTGTGCAGATCATTAATTAAAGATAACTGGCCTCATCTCTTGATAGCTATTCAAATGATTTAATACGCCACTCATAGACCATGCGGGTAATTTTAAGCTTTTTATCGTGCCGCTAAAGTAAGAATTATTCAGGTTTTAGTAGCTAAATGTTGGTACATTTCTACACCCTATGATGACTGTCATGATTTACTTTTCAACCAATCAGAAAAAACCTAGTCTGTCTGCCTCGGTATATATGCACAGTCATAGAGGTGCCATCTATAGTTTGACAATGTGTAAAAGCAACCATACAGGTAAGCTGCTGAATATTTTGAAATTAATTTGACTGGAAAGTTGTTGCTTCCTTAGGCAGCAAGAACTTCCTGTCAAATTAGTTCCAAAATATTCAACAAGATGAGTATTACATAATAAAGAATGTAATACATTGGCACTGACATGACATCACGCACTACCGCATGAGGAGATAAAATGGCGGTGATCACTGTTGAACATTTACTTAATATTACAAAGACAATAATTGTGATACAGATAAGAGAATGTGACAGGATATGAATGATATGCTATCTATATACCATAATCTATCGGTACAATACAACATTTGAGATGAGATTAGCATCCCTTTAATATTTTAGCTAGAGTTCAAGCTAATAGAGGGGCTGATTTCTAGGTATGCCCCGTCCGTTTATAGCCAACCTCCACCCACTTTGTACATGTGTACCTAATAGAGGAATCTAGTTTTAGCCATGCCCCGCCGATCTCTAGCTAAGCTCCACCCACACTTATAGCAGCGTTGTAACAGCACCCAGTCACCAGTTATTCGTTCTTGACGAATTTATCTAAGTCATTCATCATGTGTTTGATTATGACGTCATCCTATAAGTCATGTAGTTGATTATAACATCATATGATGTTAGATAATGGATGGATAAACTGGAAAGGTCCATTGAGGAGATGATGGTATGTGGCTGAACTAGTAAGATAAGCATCCAGCAGGTCTACATCACAGGATGTCACCTGAAAAAGGTGGTAATACAAGCTATCCAAATGTTCAACCTCTGAGAACATGCCAGAAGTGATATGCAGTACGTCACATCACCCAAGTACTGTGCGATGATCCATCAGACTCCAACTCCAGAAAATGGAGAAGGCAGAGAGAAGTACTTCATCAGCTCCATTGCATGGCTCCACAAGGCATCAGCTTTACATGCTAAGATCTGTCTATTTGAAGGTGATTGCCTCTTATCCATGTCATTATGACATATGGTATTGCCTCACATGCAATGCTTATGAGGTGATAGGCTTATGATGTATGTCATTGTGTCGCAAATAAAATTCTCTAGAGTAATCTTCTATTATTTTGACAACTCACAATGAGTTGGGGGCTGGGGTTTATGGTCAAAAGGTCAAATTTATTGTAATGCAAGTTCTCCGAAACTGTTTGATGGAATTCAACAAAATTTGGTATGTGAGTTACCCATATGATTGCTGAGTGCAAGGACATTTACATTTGACTGCACCTGCTGTTGTGGGGCATAGGGAGCGGGGAAAGTCCAAAGGGGTGAATGTAATAGTTCTCAATGGTACACCATTAATGGTCCAATCTAGTTTGTTTTTTAAGAAGATTTGACCTTTAAAAGCAACTAAAGCCTTTCCGAAAAATGCATACATCATAAGCTGATTACCTCATATGCATTACATGTGAGGCAATGCCATATGTCATGTTGCAGCATTAGCTCATCATTTAAAGGATGCTGGCATGGGACACCCTTTCTTTAAAAATATTTGTCCGAATTAGACAGAAAGCACATTTTTAGAACATGTTTGAGGCACCAATCTGGCTCTCCTTTCAAACAGAATGCTGTAGAGGGGAACAGTAAAATCAGATTGCTGTATTGGTGCATTGCCAATTATCTGAGTCAGGACACTAATACGGATACAAAAGGGCTCTCAGCTTTATATTTGTAATCCCCTAAATAACTTTCTATATCCTCTATCCTTTTGTTTCTGAAGTACCTTTGGACAGTGGCAGAATACATTATCCGCTTTAGTAAATAATGGGACTGGATGTGGCAGTAATCACGGGACTTGATAATTGTGTTTTATGCATCACCATTAAAGGATGCGGACGAGTCATCTCCACCCACCAAGCTTTAATTAAGCAGAGTGCACATACTGATTCTGATCGTATGTCATGGCAAATTACCTCTATTTACTCTGTGAGAAGACATGTTGAAACACTAGGTCAAATCTATTCATTTCAACCCCTCAATCAAGATATTTTAGGGTACTAAGTATAGGTTTCTGTCAGAGAGATGCTACAAATTTCTCGGGGAGTTGAGAGCTATTAAATCATTGATTACAGAATCCATTAATGGATGAACCTGATCTGTTACTCAAGTATATGATGTTATAATCAATTAGCTGACTTGTAGGTTGACGTCACAGTCCAAATGCACACTGAATGACGTAAGTAGGTCCATCCGGAACACTGAATAGTCTATTAGTTGTACGAATTGTATGTCTTTACTATTTAATAAACATTATGTTGAATATTTTGAAACTAATTTGATTGGGCGCTGTTGCTGCGATAGACAGCAACAACACCCACTCAAATTAGTTTCAAAATATTCAACAGGTTAGCTGTATAGTTTCCAAGATATTGGTATTCTGATAATTAAGGATTCAAAGTATATAAATTGATCCCAGAACATGCAAAGCATGGCAAGAGCTTAGCTAGAGATGGGCAGGGAATAGCTAGAATTGGATTCATCCATTCCCGCACTATATGTAACCATTTCAATTCGACGGATAAGACACAAATTATGTACAATATAGGAAATACTTTGTTGTATTGCAGCTGATTTGACTGGAGGACATATCATATCCTGCTCAATAACTTGAAATAATAATTTGAATAAGTTTTTGCTGCCACATTCAGTCAAATTATGTAAAAAAGCTACTTACCTTATGTCGCCTAATTGTAGCCTATGCTATAATAAAAGCCCACCCCCTAACTTTTACATATGAGCTCCAATGATTTCTTAGCAATTTGAAAACGGCAAAACTCTGTATTAGAAGCTCACCCCCTAACTCAACAAGATTGCATATGAAAACTTTTTTTTAAGAGCAAATTTGTAAGAATAGCATGTATAATAATAACAATCGTGTCATATGGTGTGTCTCTGCCCTGATACATTTCTGCCCCCCCCCCCCCCAATCAATAAAGACCTCAGATTTGTGGATTTTGGCCACCTATTAGATTAATACTAATAGTAGTAGGCCACGTATGTTCAATATATAATAAAGTTTATTCCACACATTTGTAGTCAAAATGCACGTAAAACAGTCTTGGCATGATTAAATACATTCCTTATAAATATATATTAAGACCAAATTTATGTACCAAACAAGCAGTCGCCTATATTGCTCATCAATTTTGTAGTGCCGATCAACATTAAATGATCCAAAACAGAATTAAGATGAATGACGAATTGTTAGAAATCCTGAGAATTATGATAAGATAGCCGACTTCTTATGTTGGCGAGCCAGCCGCTCTTTTGCGATTGGAGGCGCTGTGTTCTCGCAAGATCTTATACGCTAATGGGAGTTTATCAAACGGTTACCCGTTATTCAGATCAGTATAATACTCAGTTCCTATCGCGCAATGATAATATATAGAAATTTCAGACTTCTGAGTCTCCGAGTCCAGAATATATTTATATCTGAGTACTCAATCTAAAATAAACTCTTCTGAGATTGGAGGCGAATCACGTGATTTATATTTTTTGGCGAAAATTTTTTTATATCAAATTATGGATAAATTTGATGTAATAAATGACCTTTATTAAAGGATACACAATATTTAAGCACTCCAATTAAATAATTTAACTTGCCCCACTGATGTTTTGCGGTATACATTAAACATAGGCATAAGGCGGTGGGAACTTTTACAGGAGAAAATGCGTTCAATTTTCGTGGTATCAGTTTTAGAAAACTTTTTTGGGAAAATATAAGCCCATCCCCTTAGGCCTCAAGTAGGCGAAATATAGTATGAATTTTTTTTGCTATATGAAATTAGGGTCAGTTATTGCCATGAGGGTTCAGATCTGGCACACATGTATCTGACATCACATGTTGTTGACAAAATTAGGTCATTAAAGGGTTACTGCCAAGATGTTGTCGTAATAATGAGTCTGTACTTAAGTGATTGTACTTAGAGCATTGCAGTATTCTACCTCCCAACTCCACTCTCAGTCTTACGCTGAACACAATCAGATAATGGAGGGATCCAGTCTGTCACTAGCGTATCTGACATCATACGCAAATATGTCACAGGTTAGCTGTATCATGAAAATTGAAACGTATGTCACGAAATTGTACAAATTGCCTAGCTTAGATGAATTTACAATTTAATAAAGATTCTATTGAATATTTTAAAACTTCCCACAGTCAAAGAGGTTTCAAAATATTCAACAGCTTACCCGTATAGTTACCTTTTAAATCTGCATATTCCTTCCAGAATGCTTGAAAATAAAATTGTTAGAGTTGTATACTTTTAGAGGCTTATAAGTTGTGTGCTGAGATGTAATGAAACGAAATAAGTCTTAGCATATGGTAATTTCATCCAGATTAATTAATACAATTTTTTAAGTCATGAAATTGAATTAGAGACACGAGTCCCTAATTCAAATTCACAACTAAAAAACTAAATTAATTTATATGGAATGAAATGATCATATGTTAAGATTTTATTTCATCTCATTACATCTAAGCACACAATTTAACTGTCTCACTGCTGCAATCCACCGGACAATAATTTCAATGAGAAAAATCTCTTGACTTGCTGAATATTTTGAAAACAATTTAACTGGAAGTTGTTGGTATCTTTGCCACCAACAACTTCCAGTTAAATTATTTTCAAAATATTTAACATATATATCCCTGGAATCGGTTGTCTGCAAAAAATCAGTCAGGCGGTTAATACTCTAAAACTATACAATTTTAAGATTTTAATTTCAGTGATTCTGGTGAGAATATGCAACTTTAATTTAAAATCAGGAAATTAGTGTTTCAAAATTTTAAATCGAAATGGGAAAGCATAGCTAAAAATGGAACCCTCTATTGTTAGTCAATAAATAGTGCTTAAAAATGATAATGATGATGATTGATGATGATGATGATGATGATGATGATGATTGATGATGATAATGATGATGATGACAATTGATTGATAGAGATTGGTGATGATGATGGTGATTGATGATGATGATGATGATGATGATGATGATGATGATGATTTATTGATTGATTGATGGATGGTGATGGTGATGATGATGATGGTGATTGGTGATGATGATGATGGTTATGATGATTGATGGTGATGATGATGATGATGATGATGATGATGGTGATGATGATTATTGTTCTGTTTCTATAACAGGAGCTAACACGCTATATTAAAGAAGATTTGAAAGCAGAGCTGGCGATTAGCACAATACAGTTCATTGTTCGGTGTGGAATCGAGCGTGTTGAGCTGCGGGATGAAATCTTTATTCAGCTTGTACGTCAATCAAGTCAGAATCCTGACCCTAGTGCACTGAAGCGGACATGGTTAGTGTTTTGTCACTGCACGGCAATATTCTCTCCAAGCAAAGCATTCAAAAAGGTAAAGATATATCCATTAAGCTGAGATCATTGATTTTAGGCTCACCTGACTTGTCAGTGGGCCTTCCCACTGTATCCATCCATCATATGACATCATAATCAACTACGTGACGTATCGCCTGATGTCACAATTAATGACATTATTATGATGCCATGAATGACGTCGATAAGTATGTCACGAACGCATAGTTGAAGATGGGCTATGCATTTTTGTACAACTTGTATGTCTTTACTATTTAATAAATATCCTGTTGAGTATTTTGAATCTAATTTGACTGGGCATTGTTGCTGCCATAGGCAACAACAGCACCCAGTCAAATTAGTTACAAAATATTCAACAGCTTAACTGTATAGTTTTTTGGAACTTGATAGGGGATTCATGGATTGATCAATCCTAACACGACAAAATGTAGGTGGAGCTTAGCTAGTGATGCACAGCGCGTAGCTAAAACTGAAAATGTCCATTAGCTGAGCAATAGTGATTAGCCACTCCCTGGCATCCATCTATCTGTCCATTTTTATGTTTGTCGAGTGTCCATCCATGTGTCTGTGTGTCATCAACAGTAGTGGCATGTTTTGTTATTTCTGTATGAATCGACACGAAACGTGCTCAAAATATAAAACACAAAACAAAGCTGCCCAAAAAACCAGACACTCACTTCTGGAACCAAAAAATGATTCCAACAACACCAACCACAACCACTGCATCCTCATTTCAGATTTCAACCCGACATCCATCTACAGCAAAAAGATGATCAAACAATACTGGCCATTCCTCACCAGCAGCCCCAAAGGCAGAGAAATCTTCGCCAACCAACCCTTCTTCGGATACAAGAGAAACCCCACTATCAAGGACCAGGCCATCAGAGCCCTCCTCCCCCCAGCCCTTCCATCCACTCTCCCACGGGTACATGCAAACCCGCTCATCCCATGCCCTACCTTAAACTGCAGGATCTGCCGTAAAATGCACAAAAACAGGAGATTCCACAGCACACACACAGGAGAAACGTACTCCGCCAGAATCATTGGAAATTGCAAAACCAGGAATCTCATCTACCTCCTCACGTGCACTCTATGCCACAAACAATATGTAGGGGAGACCAAAAGAGAATTCAAAATTCGAATACAAGAACACTTTAGAGATATCGGATATAAAAAGGATACACCAGTGGCCAAACACTTCAATCTCTCAAACCATGCACGAACAAATGTCTCCTACAGAGTCATACAGGCTCTGAGAGGAGACCCCGACTCTGTGATTCTAATACACCCCTCAGAAGAAGGAAAGAGGCATACTGGATACATCAACTCCACACCATGGACCCCATAGGCATTAACCATATTGGATAGGACTACCACCCCCGGTTTGGATCGAATCCTACATAAGGTATCCTACATAACTATGTAATACACCAGTTGGGAAGTTATTGGATCTATTAAGAATGTGACAGTGGTGCAAACATGCGTGGTTGACCGGATGAACACCACAAGGATACACCACGATCATCCCCTGAAGAAAAGCGAGTGGTCCTTCTAAGGACCGTTACGAACCAACTAACATGAAACTCGCAAGTACTTCATGATGATCAGTCATGTCAGTCGTATTACAATAAAGACAAGACCATATTAATTCACGATTCAGTCTTCGCATTAAAATTTCACATATCAGATACCCTGGTATTGGCGCCGTTTTTGCAGGCTAATTTAACATTACTAGCAATGGGCCATGAAACCTTTTTACCTTTTATTTAATATCTTGCAAAAATCACTCAAGATCTTATGTTTTCTAATACCGGGCGGGGTTATTCGATTTAAAAAAAAAAAATTTTTATTGCCTTAGTTTCATGAAAAATGTAAACATTGCGTTGCTATGGGCTATCCTCTTTAGTGTGTCATAAATTGGCAAATGTCGGACGATCTCGGAATGCCCGGATGTTCAAAATTACGATACTGATTTTAATCCTCGTAATCACATAACTCTCTTTTGTTAGATAGGCTATTAAGCCTGTGTCAGATTATCGGGTTCCCTTGATTTGTAAATCTAGCGAGAAACTTGTGTTCACTTGACTAGTTATATTGTAATGTAAGTGACCAACATATAATGGTCCAAAACGTAATGCGATGTTCGAGAAAAATTGCTTGAACGCCGGTTAATTAAACTGGGTAGCCCGCTTCTAATATTAGCGAGCCAGTCAGTGGCAAAGTAAATCTCCGTTTGGAGGCGCTGACGAGAAGCGTAGATCGCATTGCCAAATTTCTGATTCCAGGATAACTATATCTGAGTACTAGCTCAAGATACTTCATTAAAATTTGCTTTAACCTGATCTGATCAGATAATATCACGTGATTTATATATCACGTGATTTATATATCACGTGATTTATATATCACATGATTTATATATCACGTGATTTATATATCACATGATTTATATATCACGTGATTATCACGTGATTTTGATTTATATATTTTAAAGACGACATTTATGTCAAGTTAGGATTAATTTTGATGGAATAAACAATCTTTATTAAAGGATGCGCAATATTTAGGCTGTTCAATTTAATAATTTCACTTCTGCGAATGATGTTTTGAGGTACACATTAAGCATAGCGGCGAGGTGACAAGATTTGTGCAGGGGAGTTTTCGTGGTATCTTCAGACATTAAGATATGTTTAAAAATTCAGAGGGAAATAAGTTTTATCCTTGTATATAGTGCACACAAAATTTTAAAACGTGTAAATTGAGCATAAATGTGCAGCCTATTTATGGGTTTATAAGTAAATATGCCACTCCCATCTTTGCTCATTCAGATTCAACTTATTTCAGTTGCAACTTATGACTAATAACTTCAAGAGTTAAATGGTTAATATTTTGATAGTAAACACTACAAACTTTGATGACCAATTTTTACTATATCAGAGATGTGTGTCAATCTCAGTGTTTTAGTAGCAAGTATAGCCTTTGGATCAGGAAAGTTCTTGACTATCAGACCCTTTTATTAGCCCTAAGATGGTTTTTTTCCTACTTAATGTATAATCTAATCTCTCACCATTTTGGAAATTCTTTCTGCGGGTACTTTGTATATAATTGTGAAATTGTATATATAGAGCACGTACCCAGGCTATGATGGATTATTCTATCAGCTCTCAATCGTTTAGTCAAGAGGCAATGCATGACTACACCGTACATGCAACCCATGACCAGAAGTGATGGCACAGGCATGGAGATAAATGAAGAAAAGCTGAACATAGGGCCTAATTGTCCTGTACTCAGTATTATTACCTAGATTATAACTCTCAATTCTTATGGTATAGCTACTGATTATAATTAAACTTCTGGTTTAGGTATGCCAAATCAATTCACTTCTGTTGTTTTGCTGGTATTGTTTATGTTTCTAAATAACGTTTGACAATTTAAATACCCTATTTCAAGGGCTCTTATTTTTAAATCTTTAATTCTTTATTAGTTGTTCTTAGTGCAATGGCTGAACCATCCAATTATCCTCATCCTTCAAAACCTTGTGTACACCCAACTCTTCACATTTATCTTCTAGGAATAATTTTTATTTTTTTCTTATGATCCCTGCAACTCTTTTGTCATTTTGATTTCACTAGATTTCGTTTTGCTCCTGAATCTTCCCATGTATTAGTCTCATCCTATCAGTCTCCATCTTTCAACCTGTTCTCTCAAAAAATTGGAACCAATCATCTTTCGATTCTCCTAATATCAATCTGCAAATCAGTGCGTCAGTCTTTATTATTTTAATTGTGAATAGTGGTTTGCTATCTTTTAATATCATATCTGGCATAATTTATTTTTCACATAGTTTTTCAGTCTTTCTTTTCTATCAGTAGGATCCCTCGCCATGATGAAGCATATTTATGGGTGAATGTAAGCTTGTCACAATAATAAAGTTAGTCTATATAAGGTACCTCCTCTAATCTTTTTTATCCTATCAGGATTTACACCGCTACTTTCTCGAGTTCAGTAGAAATTTTGATCTTTTTATTTGTCTAGTGATATGTCTATTTCTGTTATTTTCATATGGAGCTGTTTTCTCTGCCTTATGTATTCAAGCCTATTTTTATTCTTCTAAATTCTAACTTTCCCAGGCATTATTAAATAAATTCCTCAAGGGGGCCTAACCAAGGTGATTGGGTCATTGCCTTCTCATGGATTGTGGAATATGTTTTTTTCCTTTCACCCTTCTGTGTCATTTCAGTCCTTTGTCATTATCCATCAGTGATCTGGTCATTGTTTTTTTGGACTTTTTTCCTGTTTAATCATCTGATAAAGATATTAATAATTGGGCTCATATCATACTAGCTTTGTTTTAAAATTAGATTTGTAAAATAAGATTCTGCAGATTTATTCTTGTCCTAGCTGTCATGCTTAAGCGCTTCTATATAATCTCTACTCTATCAGGGGTGGGGATGGGTATAGCTAGCCTCATGCATGTCATAGGTAGCAGATTTCCAACATATAAAGTACAATCAACGTAGTCATTGAATCCGCCTTTTTTCTATCAAACCATGTTGGTCTCCTCTGACATTAGTCCCGCTTCTGTTCCTGATCAATGATTTTCTGCTCTTTTCAAGTAGGTTACAGTGGAGGAATGGCAGAAGCCAAAGACTTTAAGGATTATGAGGTGCTGGCAGATCATCTTTTATAGGGTCTCGGCTCTTATCTTCAACTCAAATATTTATCCATTTCTGACAACTTGCAAAAAATTTACACTTCATGTCCTTATGATTTAATACTAATTCTGTTGTATATTTTAGAATTATTTTTACTGGACCCCATGGCTGCTTTATTGCTGCTTGAGACAACGATGACTTACAGTCAGATCGTTTTATAATATTCAACTCTTTTCCTGATATGTTGTCTCAGAAATGGAGTTCATCGATGAAAGGAATAATATGGACATGGAGTCATTTTGGCCAGTCATCACTGGTCTCAACAAGGATAAGGGACAGTGTTTTATGATATTTCCATACATACAGAATTGATCCTAACAAGATCTGGGTTCTTTTATTTACATCATGGCCAGTCTGCGATTCCTCTGGCTTGGAAGGTTCCTTAATTGTGTTAAAATTTGGGCTGAATGGAGTCAATTTTGTGTATGAAGGTCAAGTCTGGTAATTCAGAATTTTGTCCTTCACCCCGACCGCATACACTGCATTTTCATTGGCTGGGTGTTATCAGTACCAATTCACTGGTTTATCCATTTGCAGGTCCTTTTTGATGTCTTGTTCTTAAGTGTTTGGGGGAGGGGATCGCTATAGAATTTCCTCTCGTTCTTGTGTCTATGGAATCAGATAAAGTAGTCTTATCCCCTCTTGAATACTCTGGGATATCGGAGAATGAAGGGATATTGTCTCTTTCACAAGCCAGCTATCTGCTCATGCAGTCATTTCTATAGTAGTGACTTTCATCAACAAGCAGGGCAGTTGAGGTTATCATATTTTGTCTGGAGTCTTGGTCCTCCTCCTGTGGTGGAGATGTCAGGAAATCTTTCAGCATCTCTCATTCCAGGTAGAATGATTTTCCTTGTAGCTCATTTATTACATCCCATTAAGTTTCTACTCAGTATAGTGTCCAGATCTGATGTTCATATTCTTCCTCCAGGCTAGGCTCTGGCGATAGATGCTCTGGCCCAGTAATAGACTTCACATTTTGTTTAAATATCTTCAATTTAACTTTCTAGTGCCAATTGTATTTAAGAACTTTTGTCAGCGGTTTCTAGTACAATTGTCTTTAAGAACTTTTGTCAGCAGAATGTATTATCCCTTTAATCACTTCTGCTTGGCCCAATGAGAGTTATTCAGTGGATCTCGTAGTCCTCTTTGTGGAAATCCAAAGAGTCTTCCCAATTTTGCGGATTTTCTATCTCGTTTAACAGCAGCTTTCATTTCATCAGTCCACAAATCTTCAATATGTATATATGATATTTTCCAAGAGACCTGTTTTTCAGAAATTGATTTTTTGTCTAAACTTTAGCATTCTTAATCAATTCAAACTATCTGTTACAAGAGAATTTACCAGAGTATATTTAAGGTTTTCAAATGGTTGTAAGAACAACACATTATCACGCCTGATTCTGTATCCCATCATCAAGTCATAGATTCATGGGATATTTTTGATGACTTAAAACTCTGTATGCTGTGGTGGTGTTATCATTTTCACTGGCATCTATCCTTCTTTATTGTTTAGAAGCTGGTTTGAGAGTTATTAAGTAGTTACATCATTTATCCATGGCACATGTATTTTTAGGGTATAGCACAAAGACAAAAACCTATAATAAATTCCTCTATTAATTCATTCTTGGGTCCATCTGTTTAATTGTGTAACTCTGAAATCATTCTTTTTCTACTAGCTGCCACATTTGTTAGATGGCATTTTGATATTCATATTCTTTTTGTGAATGATCTTTTCTAGGTTGTAGGAGATCTTGTTTCATTCTTTGCCCTTGAAGCGATCTTATATATATAAAACCTAATTAATTGTTTTCAATTCTTTCCGAACACTATACCCAATTTAAAAGCTCTTTTTGAAACACCGTTCAGATTACTTATGCAAATTTGTTTAGTAAACGCGCATCTCATCAACTGGATTACAGACACCATTAATCGACACTAGAATGTATCTCCAGGAGACACTCAGTAAGTGTTAAGGCACACAATGTTCGTGGTATGGCCTTCTCCTTCACATTTTATGCAGATCTATCAGTGGATGACATTATGTAAGCTGCAGTATAAATGTCAGATTCTACATTATTTTTATCTGAAAGATCAGATTCAATTCACAATCTGACATTTATACTCAAACCTGGGCTCAATTGCCTAGAGTTTTTAGTCAGCCGTCTTCTTCATCATCTCACGTCTGTTTTTAAATTCTCTTTGCTGAGATTTTCCAATTATCATTATTTTAGTGTATTTTATTTAAAGCATTTGTTTGGTCATCCTCTTTCAGCACTTCAGCGATTTAGTTGGTTTTAGTATTTTTGGTGATTAACCTTTTATTCCTGATTTGCAATTTACCAACCCACCTAGTATTTGGGCTCTAACCAATTCTATGTTTTAGCAAACAGTGATTTGAGTGGCTTAGTATTTTTGTTGTGTTACAAAACGACCCTGACATATATACTGGTCTGGCATTTTGTTAGCTTACTAAAATACTTACCACTCAATTCACTGTGGCCTACCTCGGCCACCCCGCCTCGTTAAATTGCAAATCAGTATTAAAAATTTGTGGAATTGAATAATGACAGCGTGGACTCGGTCGCATGCATATTAGCATAAGTGTGCATGCTCACGGACTCGTTTATGTTCTCTATAGGAATAGAGGAACCGGTTCCCTAGAGCAATGACTGCTTTAGAGTTAAAGAGATACTATCAAGACTACCTAATGGACGGATGTATCTCTGCTAACCTTGTTTACTAGGGAACCCACACACCATGGGAATGAATAAGTAAAATTTTTCGGAGATATCTAAGTCATGTGACTTATAGCAAACAGTGAATTGAGTGGTAAGTATTTTAGTAAGCTAACAAAATACCAGACCAGTATATACGTCTGGGTCATTATCCACATTGACAATTTTCTACAGTATAGGAGCTAATTGGGAAGAATATTTCTTCAGTGGCATGTTTCATCATATTTAGAGCTATTGACTTCTAAATGGTGGGTGAATACCTATTGAAATACGCTAACCCCTTTATAAAATCTCTTTCAGCGTGACCTAGTTTCTGAATAATATAGGTCAAATGTAAATTTTCCAATTGGAATCTGTAGGATATTATTCAGGCAGCACATGTTGTCATATGTAGTGTCCAAACTTGGCATATGGATGGATTGCTAAAAGTATGATGCATATCAAAAGTAGGTCAGCATGACCTACCTATCACAGTTCATTGAACATCATACACAATTTTTGATCTGGCTTTAGTGTCAGGAATTTTTCATATATATTCACCAATCTTGGTGTATGAATGCATTGGACAGTAAAGGTGTGCCATATATCAAAAGTGGATCATCGTGATCAAAATATGACAATGGGATAAGACTGGTTTTGAATATATTCAAACTGAACTACCCAAAGTGATCGGAAGTGCCATATTCAGTCGGCCCACGCTATTGTGAAATACTTCAAAGGGCAAAAGTCAAACTACATCCTTTTTATATTTTCATAAAGCACAAATGTGTGTCATCAAAATCTAGCATGTTTGATTTAAATTATTCTATAAACAATTTCACAGGAAATATTTTTTAAGTATCACTGATTTCACAGTTCAATAAACATCTAATAAATTATTCCCCAAACTCCATATGGTCAGCAAACGTTGAGTGTGGGTACATCTTAGGCTAAAGGTGTTTCACTCTGGCTGGTGCAGAAATCTCATTCTGGCTGGTGCAGTGGTAAGTGATGCAGTGTATCCCTTAAATTTTTGTTTCCTTATCAGAACCAATAAAAAATATTCACCCAGTATTTGACTGAACGTTGTTGATGGCTAAGCCACCAACAACTTTCAGTCAAATTGTTTTCAAAATATTCAACAGGTTCAGAGCTAATTAATGCCCATCAAAATTAATGTCTGGTGGCTTGCAGCAGTCAGACAGTTAAGTGTCAGTGACCTGATGTTAAGGCCCTTGGGCCTCTTGTTATCGTAATGCAGTTAGCAGATCAGGGCTCCAGATAAGGGTAGTATGGGAGTATTTTTATGCTCAATTGCTAACAAGGAAAAGAATTATGGTAGTAACATTACTGCCACATTTGTGAAGAAACTACCGTATATAGGTATGTGTTGGTTGTAATATCTTGTGCCAATCTGTTAAAATAATCGTAAAACTCCATGGTTGTTCTACCCAGTTCGAATTTTGTAAAAGTTGATTTCATTGGTCAATCATTACTAGTCTCGTTTTGTAAATCATCATCAAAATATATATTTTAAATATTGCATTATTTTTGATACACCAATTCTAAATTGGTAGTAATCAATTCCATGGCACAAAAATTATCTGGAACCCTGTAACGGATATCATGAGTCAACAACTCTGCACAGTGAAATACTGACTGCATCGTTGAGTAAAGCTACATGAGTTTTTCTTGTTTCTTCTTGGCTTCGAGGGATTCCTTACCCCTTTGAGGTGCATTTGTTTCGAATTCTAAAACAAATTAAGAGGTACTAATTTTTCTGATACCTGTTCTTCATACAGAACACAATGAGCCTTCTATCATCTCACTTAATTTAGGTTAAAGGACAATTCCGAGATGGGTAAAAGTGTACTTTATCTGAAAGACTATTATATGACTAACGTATTGGATCTTAAATAACTACAATAGGCAAATAATATGAAAAATTATACCATCGTAAATATGGAATTATTTCGTCTCACGGGCGTAGCCATTTTCTCGCAATGAGAGCAAGATTTCACGAGACGATGTCATCACCACACCAATACAATCTTTACTGAGCATGAAGGATGTACAGTAAATATCCACCTGCATGCAGCCCTAACATGTGCTAATTTGTGATCGTTGGGAGATTGTACAGTTAAGCTAGTAAGTTTTTTAAAATAAGCCTGCACCAAAACCAAGCGCCGTTATAGACAGGTTTGCCCAAGGGAAAATATTGTTGTAAGACTTGCAACAATTACAACAAATGGTTTTAATTTGCCAATCATATGTGTCGTTATAAAATAAGATTGGCCTGCTAAATATTAGTTTACATGCCAATCATGGAGATTAAAAGGTGACACTGCTAAGAAGATGCTAAGATGTGTACCAAGCCCGGGTGTTTAAGCCCATAGACTGCTGTCTCAAGTTCCATATGATATAGATTCAAGTTTCTCTATCCTATCAGCATGTGCTCATTTTAGTAACAATGTTGCTGTAAGTCATTGCTGTGCACCACAGCACTACATTTCAGCAACATCTTTTTCAAAATGTACGCCAGCATTATCTCTGCAAGAAGGCTATTACGCATTTTACACCAGCATGATAAGGGATAAATTAAGTGGCACTCGTGTGTATTGTCAAATTACTCTGCCGGCTCACTATACCATTATTTCACAGTCATAGGGACTGTACCTAAACATTTTGAGAAAACATATGATAATATTACTGGAACTACTGAACTGATTGTAATAATTCCGGGAGCTACATGTCGCTGCAAATTTGAAGATTTATACAATGCTAAGGATGTCAGAATCGCCAATGTGGTTCAAAGGATACACTCTGTAGACAGCTAAGCTAGCCAAATTTTGAATGACCAGTATTGATATATGCCAGACATTTGAACGGCTTGTCCGGTTGTAACATTCATTATATCATATTAATCCTGAAGTTAGGACCTATTTGGCGTATCATGAATCATTGAAATCGCTTCAGCGGTTCTGTTGCTATTATCATTTACATATACTTCCTTAAATTATGCACCCGCATTTATTAGCCTCACACCTCCAGTCATCCCTAGCAGCAGTGCGGGGCTGACATCACTAGACGCGATAAAATGGCAGCGCCCCGATGTGCAAAAAATGGTCAATTTTGCCGACTTTATCTATTGAAATTTGGTTATGCTATTTCTGTCTGGCTATTATTCTGGTGTAATTTCATTAAAAATGTAATACTCTTTCAAATAAAGCACACTTTTTATTATCACACAGTTGTCCTTTAAGGAATATGCTCTGGTGTGAATAGGGGAGTTCTAATAGCCTTTAAAGATTCAATTATTTTTATCCCACATCCTAGAGGATGAACTGGCTTCCGCACTACTCATGAGCCATGAGATTCTTTCCTCGACCTCGTATTGATGGAAATCTCACCAGACACAAATGCATTTTAACCCTTTAATGGTCAAATTTGGTCGAGAAAATCTAAATATTTGCCTTTTGAATATCCATTTGCAGCGCAAGAGAAAACTATTTCTGAAAATTAACCACTGGAATGATTGGCTTGTGAACCGAGCCTGTCATTCTGGTGGTAAATTTTCAAAAATAGTCTTCTCTGACACTGCAAATATCCATTCCGCAAGACCACTTCAGCGGTCGGTTTTAGCTGGAGTGACCAGTAAAAGGTAACCAACATCTCAGCCAACATTTCCAGAGTTGATGTCAAATAGATGTTCTGCTAATGATTTAAGCCTTTGTGTCACTGAATGAATCCACCTTTAACTATGCCCCACTAGCTAAGCTTCGCCCATGATTTGTACATGTTGGGATCAATTTATATAGTTTGATTCCTGAATTCCCAGAATCCCAATTTACCTATGGCAGCAACAGCGGCCAGTCAAATTAGTTTTAAAATGTTCAGCAGAATGTTTATTGAATGATAAAAGTACACAATTCATACAACTGATTTCTGTCAGTTATGATTGTGCCATCAGCCTACACGTGACTTAACTAATTGTCATGTGATATACGTAACTGACAGATCGGATTCGTCCAGTCCAGGAGTAGATGAACACTATTAGACACTCTGATAACGAGCCAGTCATTCCAGTAAATAGACATTCAATTTGAAAATATTTAAATTTTTTGGACCAAATTTGACCAGTAACCCTTACCACTCTGATGTCAATATTCTATCTTTTAATGTGCCAATAGCAAAGAAACGGGTATACATTTTTCAACAATTTTGGTTTTGGTAGATGATGTTGCTATCTATGACAGCAACATCTTCTACCAAATGTGTTGAGAAATGAACACCAGTTCTTCTTTTAATTTGATTTGAAAATTAAAAATTTTGACATAGAGTGGTAAGGATTAATGATCATAATTGCTTTAAAAAATTTCAATTTTCCCATAGAAAACCCCAATTTAAAGACCAAGAAATGATTACGCTTGAAAATTTACAACTGAAATGGCTTTCTGAGTTATTAAGGCAGTCATTATGGTGGTAAATTAAACAAATAATCTATTCTCTGTCTGCAAATGGACATTTCTCAAAACCAAATGCATTTGTTAAGTTAAATCTTAACCCTTTAAGTTTAACACTCAAACAGCTTCTTCAGAAATGTCCATTTGCGGACTAAGAGAAGACTATATTTGAAAATTTACCCCTGGAATGACTGGCTCGATAACCGAGCCAGTCATTCCAGTGGTAATATTTCAAAAATAGGTTTCTCTTGGTCTGCAAATGGACATTTCAGGCCAAAATGCCTTTTGCAGTGTTCTTGAGCAATGTCCCAAATTTCCAGCCATTCAGTCTTGATTAGAACTAATTCATTATATCTGTGTTATTTTCAGTACCTTGTTACGTACATCAAGAAGAATTTATCAGACAAAGATGTCAGCATTTACAGCCAGGTGTGTCTAAAGCAGCTAAAACGTCCCAAATTCATGTCTCGTAAAATGCCACCATCGGCCATGGAAATCGCTGTAAGTAATCAACTTTGTTATGTCGCCATGGAATTAAATTTGAGTAGTTGGGTGTGTGCATGATTGCATGCGTGCGTGTATTACGTGCATTGTTTTGAAATTAATGAAGCAGTAAATAATGCATTATTCGACCTTGTCAAGGTCAATAATAACAGTATTCTCCGAGAAAAATCACAGAATTCCTGGAATTGCTAATTGTAAGAATTTGAAAGCTGGAGCTATTTGCATAATTGTCTTTCCTTTTATGTTTATATGAGAGAAAACTGACTCAGTTTTGAAAGATATAAAAGTCCAAGCACCAGACTTGTGTTTGATAGCCATTCTTGGATTTATTCTGTACACTATGGTGTATGAGGGGTATGGTGGTGATTTGTCAAACACATAATTCTATGCATGTCTCTGAAGGCTTGTCTCTTAACCCATCTCATGCAATGTGGGTATAGTTGATATATCTATATAATACGGCTAAAATCTATGGAATATTTTGAAAACAATTTGACTGAGTGAAGCGATGATTTTCATTTAGGCATATCAGATGGTTTTAAAAAAAATCAGGTTCTTTCATATTTAGGTAATACGTAATAACAGACTTGTAGTAATTCGTAGTGAAAGACAAGAAAATTCTCCCAGAAATACGAACAACTGAAGCGGCAGTTTAAGTTTGATTAGTAAATTACTTCACCATTCAAATGGTTGTTCATGGTGCATGATGTTGTAGCGACATACTTTCTCTGAAGATCTAAAGGCACTTGTAAGAATGAGGAATCCTAAAAAGCAAACAATAGATGAATCGAGTTTCTCAGTCAATCCTATGATGTCATAATCAACTACATCACATGTAGGCTGACCTCATAATCCATTACATTGTGATTGATGAGATTTAATTTGTCATAAAAGCTTAATAGACTATCAAGTTGTACGAATTGTATGTCTTTACTATTTAATAAACATTCTTTTGAATATATTGAAACTAATTTGACTGGGCAGCAACAGTGTGCAGTGAAATTAGTTTCAAAATATTCAACATCTTACCTGTATAGTATTCTTGAAATTGACATTCAGAGAGTGGATCTAAGATCGGTTGATCCCAACATGGTCAAAGAGTGTGTACAGCTTACCTAATGATGGGGGGGGGTGCATAGCTGAAACTGGATTCCTGCATTACATGTACTTGCATTAATATCAAGTAAGGTGTCTAATGGCTCAGATTTCCTCAAATGTATCATGTCTGTTAATAATTAACCCTTTAAGCCTTGAATTTGTTCAAGAAAATTTCAATTTCTACAAAGAAAATGTCAATTTGCAGACCAAGAGAAAACTATTTTTGAAAGTGTAGCACTGGAATGACTGGCTCAGTTATCGAGCCGGTCATTCCAGTGGTAAATTTTCAAAAAATCTTCTCTTGGTCTGCAAATTGAAATTTCTCAAGACCACTGTAGAAAGCTTTTTTGCTGATATGAGTGTTAAATGGTTAAACACTCAAGCTGGCTAAATTAGCCCTGGATTCTGCACTGATTCTAGTGAAATGTCCAACTGCAAACCAAGAGATGATTTTTTTTTTTTAATTTACCACTGAATTGACTGGCTCGATAACCGAGCCAGTCAATCCAGTGGTAAATCTTCAAAAATAATCTTCTATTGGTATACAAGTAGACATTTTCTATGGAAGAATTGGTTAAATATCATATTTATGCATTATATTGTCATTGGGTGTTGTCTGTCCCAGGGTGAATATCATCATTTAACACTAGTGACATCTCCATAAAGCTTGAGTTGGTAATTCCTCTCAGTGGGATGAAGATGATCATCAGTTAAAAAATCAGAGATCAAGATCAAGGTGGCCAAATATGATAAAATTAGGAGCGTTGTGTTAAATTTCCATATAATGATAATTCAAGTTTTACTGAAGCCATTTTTCAGCAGACTTTGGCGGAAGATTGCGCTCCACTGTCTGAAGAATCCTATTAATTTTGCAGTCCACTGCTCAAGGGCATGGTGACACAAATATAGATATTAAATTATGAAAGACATTGGTTTCAGGTTACCATCTGGAGGCTGAAGTAGCTAGATTGATTCTGGAGTCAATAGGTTCAAGGTCACGGTTATGCTAACAAATTACCAAAATTTTGTTGCATATCTGGGTGAGAGGTCAAGTTCTACTTAAAAGATCCTCAGTGACGTTTGACCTATTGATTGACTGGATTGTCACAGAAACAAACCATGCATTGCATCTGCTCTAATATATGCACAATGGATGAATCGGATCTGTCATTCAAGTATGTGACATCACAATCAATTACATCACTTTTAGGCTGCTGGCACAATTATAATTGACAGGAATACTTTGTCATGAACCCGAAATAGTTCTCATTTGTATGAATTATATGTCTTTACTATTTACTAAATATTCTGTTGAATATTTTGAAACTAATTTGACTGTTATTGACCATAGGCAGCAACAGCACCCAGTCAAATTAATTTCAAAATATTCAACACATTAGCTGTATAGTTACTATGAAATCGGGATTCCTGGAATTCAGGATTCAAAGTATATACATCGATCTCAACATCCACAAAGCATGGGCGCAGCTTAGCTAGAGATGGGCGGGGCATAGCTAAAGGTCACTGAGGATCTTTTAAGTAGAACTTGACCTCTCATCCAGATATGCAACAAAATTTCTGTAATTTGTTAGCATAACCTGGACCTTGAATAATTACTACCTGCATGTATTAAAAGTAATGACAAATTATCTCATACCTACTAGTGTCCAGCCACTGTTAAATGACCACGTTATAGTACAAGAATATCTGATCATAATGGAACAGCTGGTCACTTAACTCCTTTACTGATGAATTCCTCATATCTAATTTTCAAGGTAACCTTACAGGAAAACCGTAGAATATTTTGAAATTAAATTAACTGGAAGCCTTAGGCAGCAATGACTTCCAGTCAAATTAATTTCAAAATATTCAACAGAATAAATTGTATTATATCGTAAAGAAAAACATTTTCAGTGATTTGGCGGTGAAATGTTTAATGCCAGACAGTTGCCAGACAAAGTGTAATTTTTGACTAAAATAAAAAATTCTGTGTTTCTTTAACCCTTTAATTGGTGAGCCAAAAATAGCTTCAGCATGAGACTTGAAGACTATTTTTGAAAAATATATCACTGGAATGCTAGTGGGAAACTTTCAAAAACCTTCTTTTGACCTGCAAATCTACATTCAATAAGCCAAATTTGGATTTTCCTGACTGATTCTGACCATTGAATTATTTAAACCCTTTAATGATCATTATTTTTCTCAAAAATTAAAATTTTTCGTCAATTCCCTTTGCAGGCGAAGAAAAGGTAATTTTTGAAAATTTAATGATGGAATGCCTGGCTTGATTATCGAGCCAGTCATTCAAGTGGTAAATTCTCAAAAATAGTCTTCTCTTGGCATGGAATGCAAATGGACAATCCTCAAGACCACTCCAGAGGCTGGTTTTGGCTGGTTTGACCATTAAACGGTTAAGACGGTTCATGTTTTGACCACATATGAAGCATCAGCTGTCGCAAATGAGAAATATTTGTTTGTCTCATTCAGCACACTGTCTTTATAGGTAACTTAAGCTTATCCATTTGACCCCTGAAGTCCCAGTACTATATATCTCAATTTTAATGCACACATTCAAGCAAGCTGTTAAATATTTTGAAAGTAAATTATTTAGAAGCTAAGAATCAATATTTCAACCTTGACCTATCAGTCTATTATTCTTTTCTTCAGTGCTTGGAGTCCTGCACTCATCTAATATGTCGTGTTTATTTTATGGATGGTAAGACAAAAGCAATCAGCGTTATGCCATGTGACACAAGCTCGGATGTCTTGGAGCGGCTAGCGCTGAAAATTGGCCTCCGTTCCGTTGAAGGATGGGCATTGTACGAGGTATGGTGTACAACATTTAATGGCACACATTGACACTGGAATGACTGAAATAAAATTTATTAAATTGTATAGTTTTAGAGTCTTAAATTGGGTACCTCAATGTATTGATATCAACTAAATCTTAACATTATGATGAAAATTTCTTTCCATTTAAATTAAAATAATATTTTGGTTGTGAATTTGTATTAGGTTATTAAAACCCTAATTCAACTTCGCAGAAAAAAAAATTATAATTTACACAGAATGAAATTATCATATGTTAAAATTTATTTCACTTCATTATATTGAGGTAGACAATTTAAGCCTCTAAAAGGATACAATTAAATTTTTTTATATTTTCAAACATTCTGCTTTGAATGTGTGCCTTTAATTTATTTCATTCATTACACGGGTTTGTGGAAGAAGCTATCAGACCAGATATTTAAGACATCAATCATATTCCTACGCTTTAACTGCATTACCATTCGAGGTGCTTCTGTTTTTGTTAATAAGCTGCGCTGCTTAATTTTATCAAAGCTTCTATTCTCAAGCCTCAGTTCAATGGGGCCCATGTTTATCCAGGATATTTGTTCTCGCTAATTTGCAGGGAACTATCCCATTTCATCCGCTATATACTTCTACACCATAAGTGACATCTATAACCATTTATAGTTAAACTCCTCATGATATTTTTGAAAACAATTTGACTGAAATTTGTTGCTGCCTATGGCAGCAACAAACTTCAGTCAAGTTATTTAAAAATTAATAAACAGGTCTTATATTTAGCTTCTTAAAGGAGAGTTACGCAAAACCCAGAACAAAACTGAATTAAGAGATTGGTGGAAATCCATATTGAGTTTCATCGTGATCAATAGCGTAGTTGGCGGGATTGATTCGTGTTTTCACGAGCTTATCGGCCTTCCATCTGATCAGCTCCATTTTTCTATACGAGCTGATCTCTTGACATGTTCCTGACAAAATCATCTATTACTATAAATCAGAGGACTGTTGTGGAAATAAGATTATGAGTGCTTAGCTATTGGAAGCAGTTCTTGTGCTGTTTTAAGCCCCAGATTTCCATCCCATAATCCTAGTATACCGGTACGTCATAATTGAAGCAGTGTAAAAAGGGAGAATGGCTGGCGATTTGATTGTTAAGTTAGTATCACCTATGTATAATGTGCCTGTATGGTTAAGCTAAGGGGTTGTTAGTTAACCTATTCATGCCTACACTGGCCATAGCCGGCCTGTTCACTTAGGACTATACTGGATGAGGCCGGCCTACATGCTAAGATGTCATTACTAGCCAAATTTTAACATAAACAGTTGTCTCCCCTGAGCTGTTAGATGCGCATAACAACGGGCCTAATTTCTGGCATGTATCACATAATCAATATGTGCTATTTTAAGAAAGTACACCCCCACCCCACCTCATGGGGTCAAATTGTGCAGAATTCCAGTAACCCCACCCACATCACGGTGACAGTGTAGTTTATAGCATCGTTAGAAATCCTATTACTAATGCGTCTATGGCCGCTGTAGTTCTGAGTGAATGTGTTGTTTTAGTTATAAATAGGCATTTGAAAGTATGGTAACTATTTATTCTGTTGAAATATGTCTAATTTACGAAAATTATGGGGGAAAAACTTAGTGCCCGGGGAACATTTACATGAAAAAATGTAGGCATGAAAGGATTAAAGGCCATTTCCTTCACTATACATATTTGGTAATATTTTTTAGCTCACCTGGGCTAAAAAAAACAAAACAAAAACCTGCTAGTTTGTTTTTAATTATATTGGGTACGTCGAGCATCCTTAGGGCATAGAAATCCAAGCTCATTGAAACAAAGCTGATTGGTAGATTTGGTTATTTGCATCTTGGACTTTTCCCATTTGTAGAGACACATTAGACAGCTCCGAATTTGCTTGGCTTGATACAAAACCCAAGAAACCTCATCAAGAGCTGAACCGAGTTGGTTTAAAAGATTAGTCAATTTGTTTGGCAGCCATCTTGGATGCAAAAAACTACTGCTCTTAAACCACTGAAGCGATTGTGCCAAATTTTGGAAATATGATTAGGGATTAAAGGGCATTTGAGTTTGTTCAAGGGAAAGAACGTGGGCAATTGTGCACAGTTGACCAATAAAATTGAGCCTCTGTATGTTGATTGATTTTGACAACAAAAATTATGATAATGATTCCATCACATCTTTCTTTGAAAATTATAATTTAAATTCCTCTGATATGTCTAGCATGAAATCCTTAGACATTTATGCACTTTCAGACATGTCAGGTAGCATCTATTGCCACAATTTTAATCAAACAACTGTTTCCAGTACTCTTTTGGAAACGTTAATGATGTGTCGATCGCTAACGTGGAAGACAAAAGCATCACCAAATACAACGTCATTTCCATATTTTTGTACTGTCTCTTATACATCAAATGTTTCACGATTGCTGCATCGATCAAATTTACAAGATTTCTGATTTTGTTTGCTTACATCTTGTAAAATGCAGCAGGAAAAGATGATTTTAATAAATTTTACTTACTTTTGGAGTATTGAGATGGATATTACAGTGACTAGACCACTCACATTGCAAATCTTAGTGTATTTCATGGCTGCCATTTGCAATTACAAATATTCAGAATGTGGTCAGTTGTCAAAATATCACAATTTTCGCAATAAAACCCAAGATATTAGATAAATCATGCCACACTGCACCAAATTAAAACTATCTTTAGGTAAATCCTGTCTCAAATCTTAAATCTTTGAACCATGTCGAGCTCCAGTATATTGGTTTCAAGCTGTTGAATATGTTGAAACTAATATGACAGGAAGTTGTTGCTGCCTGTAGCAGCAACAGCTTCCAGTCAAATTTAGTTTCAAAATATTCAACATAATGTCCAACATTGTAAATATTTTATCATATTGGGTCTCTCATGTTGAAAGGGTTAAACCCACAAAGAAGCTGTTACAAATCATCTGAAGTTGGTTATTGATGAACACAAAATTATAATATAGCAATAATTTATGTCTGAAGTATTGGAATTGCTCAGACATCTTTAAAGTGAATGAGCTACCGGAGTTAAAGGCGAGGTTGCAGAGTTTTCTATTAGCTGGTGAAATTTGTCAGTTTTTACCAATCACCATCCATTTTCCCGTCACACGTGCTGAATGAGTACTACAAGATATGTCACCATATGCCATCACTGATATTTTTTATGTTGCCATATGACATCATTGGTATTTTTTATGTTGTCATATGTAATCTTTGGTATTTTTTATGTCGACATAGGCCATCATTGGTATTTTTCATGTCGCCATATGTCATCATTGGGATCAAATGAGTTAATCTATTAACCTTTCAATGTCCAGTGTCTCAATTTCAAGAGAACTATACAGGGCAGCTGTTGAATATCTTGAAACTAATTTGATTGAAACCTGTAGTTGCCATAAGGCAGCATCTCCAAGTCAAATTGGTTTCAAAATGTTCAACAGAATATTGTTCAACAGAATATTTCTTACTTAAATAATTTGTCATTTCTGGTCTTTGAGGATTATAGTGTTAATGATAATTGTAAAGATGAATTATACTCACAAAGTCATGTTAGTGATGTCATGTATATCGTCCGGTTATCTGAAGACCCTGATTTAATCATGAAATTTGGTCAAGAGAATCAAAATGTTTACTTATTGAATACCAGTATTGCAGGCCTTGAGAAGACTATTTTGAAAATTTACCACTGGAATGACTGGCTCAGTTACGGAGCCAGTCATTCCAGTTGTAAATTTTCAAAAATAGACTTTTCTTGACCTGCAAATTGGCAATCCTAAAGGCTACTGCCGAGGCTGGGTTTGACTGGCTTGATCATTAAAAGGCTAAGTATTTGTCCATATTGAGTGTCATATTTACAGGACTAATATCGACCAGTAATCAATAAATTATATTGATCGTTCATCTTCGCTTTATAATTAGGACCCGCTCAGCGCTGTTCAAGATGGTGACATTTGAAGACAATCACTACACGCCTCATGTTTTATTGATAATTTTACACACGTTCATCCTGAATATAGAGAAAGGAGTTTTCAAATATGATAAAATATAAAACATGTACAATGCTTTGAAAACAATTTGATTGAAAGTCATTACTGCTTAGGTTAACAATGGATCTCAGTCAAATGTTTCTCAGAATATACATCACATATTTACCTACATTTAAGGAGGTACTTTTTGCAATAAACAGAATGGAAAGTATCAGGGAATTAATCAGAAAAGCGGAATTACGTGACTCGCCATATTTTTGTTTAGTTGTTGCTCTGGTTTTAGCGCCTATTATGTAATTACATTCATTAATCATTTATATATTTGTCTGCCTCCTTAACCCTTAGCATTCTGATGTCAAAATTTTTAATTTTCAGATTAAATTTAAAGATGAACTGGTGTTCATTTTTCTACAAATTTGGTGGAAGAGGGGGCTGTCGTAGACAGCAACATCATCCACCAAAATTGTTGAAAAATGTACACCAGTTTCTCTTCTATTGACACAGTAAAAGATAGAATATCGACATCAGTGTGGTAAGGGTTTAATTCGGTATGCCCATGTGACCACATCACATTGTGATTGCAACTGTAAACGGGAACATATAAATTATAATTTAAACAAGTGTGGCAGACTTTAGCACGTTAACACTTAAATTTGTTCAAGGAAATTTAAATTTTCTCATAGAAAGTGTCATCAATTCGCAGATCAAGAGATGATTATTTTTGAAAATATACTGCTCAAATGACTAGCATGTTTATCGAGCATGTCATTCCAGTAGGAAATTAAACAAAATTAGCATTCTCTTGGCATGGAAGTGGACATTTGCTATTAGAAAATTGAGTTAAGTATGACAATATGTGATAAAATGTCATCATTTAATGGAGTTATGTTTCAGGTAACAACAGAATATGAGAAGTTTATCCGTGGATATGAATATCTGACAGATATACTGGCACAGTGGGAATTGTAAGTACATGACAGGTATTATATACTCGCTCAGAAGGAGGGTTTGTGGCTATTTCATAACGTTGATCCTACGTCAGAGAAAGATTCTAGATATTTGGGAAATACTTTATATTCGCTACAATAATGTTTCTGATGGAGGGACGCAATCTGTCACTCACATATCTGACTTCATAATCAACTACATCACTTAACCCTTTAACCCTCAAATTTATTCAAAACTATGTCGATTTGCAAACCAAGAAAAGACTATTTTTGAAAATTTACCATTGGAATGACTGGCTCGGTGATCGAGCTAGTCATTCCAGTGGTAATTTTCAAAAATAGTCTTCTCTTGGTCTGCAAACACACATTGCTCAAGACCACTGCAGAAGGTGTTTTTGGTTAATATGAGTGTTAAAGGGTTAAGTTAGCTGATGTCGCAATCAAAATGAAGGAAAGCTCCATCAAGGAAATTGAAAACTTCATCACTAGTGGGTGAATTGTATGTCTTTGATCAGTTTACATTTTAAACTTCTAACCCTCAAATTTAATCAAGAAAACTTCAATTTTCTCATAGAAAATATCCATTTGCAGACCAGAAAACAATTTTCGAAAATTTACCACTGGAATGACTGGCTCGGTTAACAGAGCCAGTTATTCCAGTGGTAAATTTTCAAAAATAGTATTCTTTTGGTCTTCGAATGGACATTTCTCAAGATCCCTGCTGAAGCCTTTCTTGAAACTAATTTTACTGAGAGGTGTCGTTGCCATTGGGAGTAACAGTCCCCAGCCAAATTGCTTTCAAAATATTCAACACCATACCTGTATAGTTACCATGAAATTTATATTCTGAGTATTCAATTTGCAAAGTTACAAATCGATTTCCACCATGCCTAAATAGAAGCTTAGCTACAAATGGGCAGGACATATATATATAATTATATAGTTAGAAGTGAATACCTTGATTTCCCACTAAGTGACATAAATGGGAAAAGGTTGACATTAATGATCTTTTGATGTAGAATGATGTAAACCTAAGCTGTGTACAAATAATTACATCATAGTGATTTTGCAATTTCATGCTCAGTAGTCTCTGTGGAAAAAGAAAAACTGATGTATGAGGTAGTGATTGACAATGGAGCACAGGCTTTCTACAAATATTGCATAATGAGTAGATTATGACATCGCTATGCATGCCTATGTATTTATGCAATATTTATTTCACCTACGAAAGTGCAGGGTCGATAACATCACACCAATTCTGCTTGAGTTAAATTGTACACAGAAAGAAAATTTTAAAATTAAATTAGAAATTGAACGATGCATTCCTAGCCACGCTCACCAATTTCTAGATAAATTCCACCCATTTTTTACATGTTTTGGAATTTATTTAAAACTGATACTTGACTTCCCAGAATCTAAACTAAAGGTATCTATTCAGTATTTTCATGTAGGTTATTGAATAGTTTGAAACAAATTTGACTTGGGGCCGTTGTTGCCTGTGGCAGCAACAGCTCCCAGTCAAATTAGTTTCAAAATATTTAAGAGAATGTTTATTAAATTATAAATTCATCAAGACATACAATTCATAAACATTAGTGACAAACTGTTGTGATGTAGCTATGTCATTTGATTGTCAGCTAAAATATGACATATAGGATTATGACGTCCAATACTTGAGTGACAGTGATTTTTCATTAAATATTTATGCTCTTGGAAGATTCAAAACACATGTGTTTGTATTGGTATATGTTACTCAGTTGGATTGGTTATGATGTCAGAGGGGATAGGGATGGGCAGAGGGGGTAGCTTGTTTACCAAAAAGTATCCTTCAAAATGGTACTGTACAAGAAGGGATCACATACTAACTGCGCATGCGCACAGGCATGCGCTGTGAATGTAACACCACACCTATGACATGACGCTTCTTGGTCTCGAGGCCTATAAATTGGAAGCCTTTAAATGCAGCATCATGGCTTATCACCTTTTACAGGGGTGATAACTACACCATGGTGGGGAAACCCATATGGCCGTGAGTGTCCCAGCAATAGCATTAATGCCCATCAATAGCCATGATGTCTCAAACAGGGACACCGCCAGCATGTATGGTACCGCTATCACATCCCTGCCATCACCACGTTCAGTGTCAACAGGACACCTGCCCTCCTACATCCAATGTCACAAAGGACACCTTTTTTCTGCACTCGGTGCCCCATAGGACACCAATGAGTGTCCATTATTTCAAATAGGACACCAGACATACCACCGGTGTCGGGACACAACCCCTCGGTTCCCAGGCCGTAGGGGATAAAAGGCAAAAAAAGATGACTGTCAGGGGATTCAAATTTTTGAGCCACAATTCAGATCGCAGCGTAAGGGCCAGTACCAAGCTATTTTTGAAGAGATTTTCCTGCCAGACGTTGTTATTACACATTTTACAAGCTACTCAGCAGTTGGAAACTATAGATATGGTGGCGGTTTCACTTTAAACACTAAGTCTTGAAATGCCAGTATCTGAATTTTGAGATAGTATAACTATACAGGAAAACTGGTGAATATTTTGAAAATATATACAGAATATTCTTTAGATAATAATAAATCAATATTTCCAGTCTTTAACTGTCTGCCTGCTGAGTTTTTGCAGACAACATATTCCAAGGGTTATATCTCTCAACCTGCTAAATATTTTGAAAACAATTTGACTGAAAATTGTTGGTGGCTAAGCCACCAACAACTTTCAGTCGAATTGTTTTCAAAATATTCATCAGGTCCAGCGTTATTGCTCATTGAACTTATTGTCTGGTTGCTTGCAGAAGCGAGAGAGTTAAGGTTTAAATGGTTAGGGCTCAGGCAGGTGAGGATCAGGCCTATGGGCTTCCTGTTTGCTGGTTGATTTATAATTAGTCTAATATTGCAGGTTCTGCAGGGAAAGAAGTCCTTTTAGACATTTCAAGTGTTCATTCCAAGGAACTATGTTGCCACTTAAGTGACACCCCTCAAGCTATATTCTCAGGAAAGACATACTATATTCCAGGATGAGAGTGTCATTGTCATATATTTACAGGATAAAATACACAAAATTGCTATATAAGTGTGAGGCTGCACTGCAATTTGGTGCAGTAAACCATCTCCATACCAAGAGCACTCCCTATTAAGCCTCTAACCATTTAACCCTCAAATTTGCCCAATAAAATTTCAATTTTTTACTAGAAACTGTTCACTTGCAGAACATGAGAAGACTTATTTTTAAAATTTACCTTTGGAATGACTGGCTCGTTTTATCAAGCCAGTCATTTCAGTTGTAAATTTTCAAAAGTAGTCTTTTCTTGGTCTGTAAATGGACATTTCCCAAGACCACTACGGAAGCCATTTTTTTGTGACATTGAGAGTTAAATGATTAAAACCACTTCTGAGGTTTCCTAGTGAGCAATTTGAAATGCACTTAACCCTTTCACTCTGCATGACCAAATAAATAAAATCATTTACGATACAATAAATATTATGTTCAAATTAATTAAATGCTGAATATTTTAAAAGTAATTTGACTGGGAGCTGTTGTTGACTAATGCCAGCTTTACATTCCAGTCAAATTAGCATCACAATATTCAACAGCTTACTTGTATGGCTTTGAGATTTAAAGGTTAAAAGGGTTAACCCTTTGAACCCTGAATTCCCAGAATCGTAATTTTAAAACGGTCATACAGTTAAAATGTTGAGTATTTTGAAACTAATTTGACAGGAACCTGTTGTTGCCAGCAAATGTTCCCAGCTAAATTAGTTTCAAAATACCTAATATTTATAAAATCGTCAGGGATTTTGGTGTTTTGTCCTTCCGGGTTCAAAGGGTTAACCCGTGATATTCCAGCGTCTCAAGATTACTATACAGGTAAGCTGTTGAACATTTTGAAACTAAATTTACTGGAACCTTTTTCTCTCTGCCAATAAGGCAGGATTCAGCTCCCAGTCAAATTAGTTTCAAAATATTCAACAGAATATTCCTTACATCAGAAAGAATTAGTTCTTTCTAGTGTGTGAGACTTAAAATGGTTATACATGGCAAAAGCTCTTTCTGTCACGGCATGGGGTGTTAGTGGGCCTAGGGGTATTATTAGAGGTGTTTCATTGAATATTTATTTCCCATAGGAATCTGCGATATCTTGTGATGGGATCCTTTTATGAAGCAGTTAAGTGGCCTCATTTTCATGCACAATTTCACATTAACCTTTGTACACTTGAATAGAGGAATCCATTTCTAGTTATGCCCACCCATTTTTAGATCCTGAATGGATCTCAAATTTGGTCATGTTCTTGTTGTTATTGTTGTTCTATTTCGTCTTCTTGGGGGTGTGGACTTTTGTTTCGTTTTACTAACTTCTCATTCAGTTTTCATCCAATCTCGCTGAAACTTCACACACCTGTTATATGAATGAGTCCTGACATAAGCGCAGAACCTGATTTTCATTTCACTGCCCTGGTGGGTTTTAGTAGGGTGCCCCACCATTAAATATCAAAATTGCTACTACTGTGTTAATGATAAATGAAACTTGATAAAACTTTAAGGGGATATTCTAGGGGTTAAGTATTGACATAATTGCAAGCCCAATTTTCGATTCATCATTTTGGTTTAATAAGGACACCCACCCCGACCCACCTTTGAATTTTAAAATCATCATTAATGAGCAGATCTCGATAACACTTGAAATGGCTATTCTATGTGTAAGTCTGGACATCATTACGGAATCAGATTTTCGATTCACTACCTGGCTGGTTTTAGTAGGGTGTCCCACTCATAAATTTTAAAATCGCTATTGATCCATTACTGATGAACAGATCTCAGTAAAACTGGAGAATGGTATTCTATGGGCCACTCTCCTCATCAGTCCAGAACCCAATTTTTGATTTAGTGCCCTGTGGGGTTTTAGAAGGGTGGTCTACCAGTATATTTTTAAATCACTACTCCATTATTGACGAACTGATCTTGATCACACTTGAAGGAGGTAATTATTTACCTCATAGAGGAGCCAATTTTCGACTGGCCTCATGATAGATTTTAGAAGGCCACCCCCCCCCTCCCTTAAATCTATAGAAGTTGTGGAAAGTTCTGAATCTTTGCTCATATAAGCTTTTTCTTGTTAGCTAAGGTTACATTTTATGCATTTTGGAATTTGATTTGAAATGTTGAAACCTGAATTCACAAAATCTAAACTCCCAGGTATTAACTATGCATGTAAGCTGTTGAATATTTTGAATGTAATTTGACTGGAAGATGTTGCTGACTATGGCAGCAACAGTTCTCAGTCAAATTACTTTCAAAATAATCAACAGATGTTTATTAAATTGTAAATTTGTCAAAGACATACAATTCGTACACTCTAGTGACAGACTTTTTGATTTTCATGTCAGAGCTGCAGCATTTTGATTGTGATATCAGCTAACATGTGACATATTTTAATTATAATATTAGATGCATGAATGATAGATTGTAACCCTCGATTGCTGACTGGTTATTTTTGTTCTGTATACTAACTGCATGATGTTCATCTTTAGCTCAGCTGACTAATCCTTCAGTCGACTATCATGATAACCCTCCGTCCATCTGTCCGTGTGTCCTGTGATCTGGTGATACTGGTTTTATCTGAATTTATATGTACACCTGTGCAAAAGTTAAGCACCAGCAAAAACAATAGAACGTAGAAACATGATGGTACAACTAGGCTGCCATACTTTTTGTCCCCGCATTAGCTGACATAATTCCAAGTACGAAATGCACATGCATGCATGACTTCACGCCGCTTGATGTCCATGCGTTGCGGGAAACAGCACACATGTTCAGTTATGTAAAATTCCAGTTTGAGGTGTAGAACATTACATACAGATTTAGGCGACAAGATTAGGAATTTTGTGTTCATGACCGTGGTTTATTTGTACAGAGAGAATTAGCTCTTGATTGTGAACCGCTATGGCAAGACGAAGGTTAAGTGATCGTGTGAAATGGCAAATCATAGTCATGCATACCACTGGTATGTCATGCAGAGAGATTGGCAGACAGCTGAACATTAACCATACTGTAATCAGTCGTTTGATTGCAAAACATGGGCAAACTAACGAGGTGAAGGACAGGCCTAGATCTGGAAGACCGAAGAAGACTACTGCCCGTGATGATCGAGCCCTAGTACGCCTTGTTAGGAGATCTCCATTCACCAACAGCAGAGTGCTCAGCCAGCAATGGGAAACGCGCAATAGAGTGTCAATGTCTACCGTCAAAAGGAGACTGTATGGTGCTGGCATGAAAGCTAGGAGACCTGTCAGACGTCCTCTCCTCACTGCACACCACAAAGAGGAGCGTCTGAGGTGGTGCAACGAAAGAAGACACTGGAACATGAGATCCTGGAGACGGGTACACTGGTCCGATGAAAGTCGGTTCCTGCTTCATGCCACAGATGGTCGAACTCGTGTATGGAGGTCCAGACGCACGGCGTACGACCAACGTAACATCATGGAAGAAGTTCCATTTGGTGGAGGTTCCATTATGATATGGGGGTGCATCTCATTTGATTGTAAGCTGGATCTGTTGACTGTACCTGGAACACTAAATGGACAAAGATATCAAGATTCCATACTGGATAGAGTTGTGGTCCCTCATTTTGTAAATCATGCACCTGGAACCCACCCTATATTCATGGATGACAACGCCCGACCACATCGTGCTAGAGCTGTGCATGAATACCTCCACCAGAATGCCATCGAAACCCTACCATGGCCAGCAAGGAGCCCTGACATGAACCCTATTGAGCATATCTGGGACATTCTGGGAAACATGGTGAGAAGGAGGGATCCTCTTGTGCAGAACCTACAGGAATTAACAGACGCACTCCATCTTGAATGGCAACGAATACCACAATGGCGTATCAGTCGGTTGGTGACCAGCATGAGACGTCGTGTCCAGGCCGTCATCCAGGCACAAGGTGGATATACCCGGTATTAATAATGACAGTCTCAAACTCGTGCACAGATGTTAAACTTCGTTTTCAGACACCATTAATGACAATCTAGCCACGTGTGTCAACTGTAGGGCAATAGTTGTCAGTTGTGTCAACGTAACCATATTCAGGCCTCGTTTTCAAGTTCAAACAAAAACATACAGTGTTTCCCCACCATCATAATCAGCATTCCTCTAGTTGCATTATTACCTCTTGCACTAAGATGGATGGGTACATAAATGTTTATGCTATTGCTTTCTTCATAGCACATGAATATACCCTCGCATGTGCGTAAAAATAGGGTGGTGCTTAACTTTTGCACAGGTGTATATTAAGCATTCTAAACAATTTCCTCCATAGAAACTATTCAGATTATAAGCCTATGATAATTATTTAAAAAATAAATAAAAATAATGACAACCCACCAGACAATAAATTCAATGAGCAAAAACCCTTGTTGCGCTGAATATTTTGAAAACAATTTGATTTTAACATTAGTCATGAATTTTAGTCAAATTGTTTTCAAAATATTTAGCAGGTCCATGGATATATCCCCTGGAATATGTTACCTGCAAAAACTCAACAGTCAGATAGTTAAGTAAATTGATTGTGTCAGTAAAATTAGCTGGGTTCTAAAGGACAATTTGTATATCTGCTCGCTGTCATATCCAGTCATTAAGCCCCTTGTTGTAACGAAGTATTAGGTCATATAGTAAAATTGTGAAATGCAGAATATTCTTGTGACATCTAGACAGTTAATTAAATCAATTTTTCAAAATGTGTGGGGATATTTCAATTGCCTTTGCCTGTCTGTCCGTATGTTGACGTGTCCATCCCACTCTCTCATTTGATGGAATTTTCTCCAAAATTGTTATGTGAGTTAAGCATGTCATTGTAGATTGCAAGATACTATTTATGTTTAGCTCCACAGAGTGAGGTGGATGTCGTGAAAAGCCATGTGAGCTTATGCCATGGTGACCGCCTGTCATCTGTCTATCTATCATCCGTCTGTTGTCCATCAACCTGTGCTTTAACATACCTTGCCTCATTAACCCCTTAACCATCGAATTTGTTCAAGAAAATTTCAATTTTGTCATTCGAAAATGTCCATTTGGAGAATAAGAGAAGACTATTTTTGAAAACTTACCACTGGAATGACTGCCTTGGTTATCGAACCAATCATTCCAGTGGTACATTTTCAAAATGTTGTGGTCTCCAAATGGACATTTTTCAAGACCACTGCTGAAGCCATTTTTGGCTGATATGAGGGTTAAAGGATTAAGCACTTGGGCATTTTCAACCTAACTTGGCTCGAATGACCCTACTTATGTACAGAAATTTAATCGGTAAATTTTTTCGGTGCCATCTTTTCGACATCATTAACATATATGATCCCTTTAGAAAATACGCAATCTTAACCAAACAACGCCGGAAAGACTTCTATGGTACTGTGTTTAAGACTGAAAGACAAATATAATTGATAAATTCTTCTGGTAGCTGTCTTGGATTTTTTTTAAATGTCTGGGAAATCAGCGGAAGGACTTACTCTTCATTAACACTTATCACTCCAAGTTAAAAATTTTCCAATCAAATGAAAAGATGAACTGGTGTTCATTTTTCAACAAATTTGTTCGAAGATGTTGCTATCATAGACAGCAACATCTGTTGTCATAGACAGCAACATGATCCAGCAAAATTGTTGAAAAATGTGCACCAGTTTCTTTACTATTGACACAGTAAAAGATGGAGTATTCACAGCAGAGTGTCAATGGGTAACATTAGCTAATTTCAACCAGTCTTGGCTCAAATTATTGGCATAGACTTCCAAACTTGTATACAGAAAATTAATAGTTAAATCTTTCCAGCGGACATTTTGGATTGTCTACAAATTTCTGGAAATCAGTTAATAGTTAAAAGGATAATTAACTGTTGGCCAGATTTCAATCACACTCAGATGAAGGGCCCTGTGGTCATAGGCATCTGAGCATCTGATTGGTTAATCTTTCTGGTGTCCACACATCTTTGATTGTATGAATAGTTAATTTTTCTTTTACAAGACTATTGCTCATTAACCACTTGGCTGATTTTAACATTAGTCATGAATTGTATACAAATTTTGGGAAATCAAAACAATCTGAATTTCTCAAAATGCCATGTAAACAGCCGGACAAGCGGCTGCAATCTCTGATTACTCTTGTTAGAATTATGATACTTGATAAATAAATTTCTATGGAATCTGAGGCAAGGGCAGAGATTTTAGCTTTCCATACCTGTATCTATCACCCCCATTTCATGATATTGCTACTGCAGCCATTGTATAAGATAATTTGGCTAATTACTCATTTCATGGACTCCCAAACTGTTTAGTATGCAGACATTGTCCATAGAATTATCTGAACTTGTTCTAACAGCTAATTACTAAAGAGAGTTCCTAAAACAGTATAACTTCCTTTATAAACAGGTGTCCTTTACATGGATGATCAGCTAGATATATTGGTTCCCTGATTTTGGGACAAATAAAGTGTCCTTTTCTGGAGATGTCCCTTAGTGTCCTTTTCTGGAGGTGTCCCTTAATTGCTCTCAGTAGCTGTTGAAGGTGCTCAAAATGATACTTATATCAAATAACCATTTAATGGTCGCTCTATCGGTCAGTCGGTTGGTTGGCCAAATTTTTGACATGGCCGACAAAGAGCCTTAAGTCGCAACTAGAGGGAGTGTGCATTTGTTTTTCAGACATAAAAGGAACTTCAGCACATTGAACAAGTACGAGTCAGTATCGAAGCGTCGCCTCAATAGTACAAGTGTTGGTGAAGAAGAAGCAAAATTCATATTCCGCAAACGTGTGTATCGTGACATGGATGATGTACCGAATGACCCGGTTGAATATAGCCTGCTCTTCGCGGAAGCTGTTCAGAAAGTTGTCAAAGTGAGTGATGTCATGTTTAGAGCTACAACATAGAAATCTATATATAGTATGATTGCAGTTCATAGAAATTGTTGTGGCGACGACGATGTAATGCTACCACTGAATTCTTACTCTGCTACCATTACGAAGATGTTGCTGTATTGTTATTTTTAACAACTTACTTGCTTTACTTGATGATATTCACTTAGTATCCGGTAAATATAATCCAAAAAGAATGGTTCACAAATAAACGGATGAGTAAATCTATTCAATAATAAAGTGACAAGCGAACGAATGAATAACACATATACATGTAGTCCGATTATAGATATGGCCGATATATATTTAGTCCGATTGTGTCACAACACTGCTACGAAATTCAGCAGTCAATCTATTATTTAGCTATAACGGTTGTACCAGGACTCTCCTATAATGATAATAACCTGAACAAGCCTAGACAACTTCAACTCTGCTAGCTGATTCTATCTGAGTTCTAAACTTCTCTCTCATCTCCATCTCCAAAATTAATGTCTGGCCCAGGTGTAGTGGTCACTGTCATTCGATAGCTGTGGGTTGACCAGAAACAGATATAAATTTCCTTTATTGTGAGGACTCCTATCAGAGAGGCAAAGTTTATGAGGTGCCAAGCGTGTGAAAGCTTGACAGGCCAAAATACGGAATTTTAGAGGATAATGTGTTCTCCAAAACAGAAATCTATATCTGTCATTCTTCTTTGGTGGTGTCTTGTGGCATTCACAGAACATGGTCAAACATAGACCATCTTCATTGTACCGCCTTCACTGGCAGTGGAATTGTATTGCACATAATGTATAATGCATCATTGGTGATAATGCTGTCCAGCCAGTGATGTTAGGTTATAGTACAATGGTGTTTGAAGTGACACTGGCATCAAGCTTATCTAGAAGTGCCTTCAGAGCTACCCTTCTGTTGCAGTTGTACAGCATCAGTGTCTTAGGTCACATCATATAGGCATAGGTTCTGACCAGAGGTATCAGTGATCCATTCATCCAGTTTCCAAAAAGACTGGAAGGCAATGTTTCTCATGCCACAACATTCAGAGATATCAGAGGAGACGGATATTAGTGAACCAACATTGTTATTACACCACAAAAACATCCATTACCATTCAATCACTACTTGCTAAATCAATTATCTGCATTTAGCTACCAGAATAAGATTTTTATGCTTGCATACACTCCTCCCCATGCCTATTCCTATAAATATGGACCCTCAACCAGGCTACTTGTTAGGTCCATCTCAAGTATATTAACTGATATAGACTGGCACCAGTTTGTGCTCACTCCATAGTGATGCCTGTCACTAATCGTGCTTGTGCATGCGCACTGGAGCCCAAATAGGAAACAGATTCACTTTTCAATTATTCTGCAAGCAGAATAACTGCCTAAATATTATCAGAAAGTTTATATAGCTTTGCGCTGTGTCAGCTTACTATTGAAGGACTTCCTCACGCAGTGTTGCCCACAACATCTGATTTTTGGGGGTCCCAAGGACCCCACACTCAGATTTGGGGGTCCCACTGTAAAATCTGTGGATCCCATCGGGTCCTCATCTGAAATATGGGGGTCCCATGTTTTTTTCTTAAAATAAACACAACACATTGATCTAATTATAAAGCACTTGTTGAAAGCACTAGGTATGACATTGCGTAAATAATGTTAATGTGTATATAGAGAATACTAACTATGCATAGTTTATTAACCTATAGCACTTAACACTTTTGGCCACTATTGTAGATCACCAAACTCTCTAAACAGTGCCAGTCATTCCAGTGGTAAATTTTCAAAAGTATGTATTCTGTGATCTACAATCGTGGCTAAAATTGATATATTGAAATGGCCATTGTATATTTAACTAATGACATTTGAACTGCATATCAATAAACAATAACTTAAAGCACTGTACTTGTTTGCTGTCTGATAAACCAATCAACCTACATTGACAACCTTGTATGATTAACATTTCCAAAGACCACTATATTAGTAATTAGCTAAGACCACTGCGTTAGCTTTTCTATAAAACCCTAACTTGACTTTGGACGAATTGAAAAATTATGAGTACCTGTGGCAAGTTTGCTCAAGGACGACTTAACCTACTTCGATATAATGCGCGCATATTTTTTTAATAATGTAACAGGAATGACTAAATATAGTGGAATACATAGGCTAAGATCAGACAAAACAATAATTTATCAAAAATAATCTGTATAAATCAGATTAAAATGCGTAATTAGTGAAAATATATCAGCCAACAACCTGATATGTCTAATTCATAGGCAGTAACTATGTAACGCGATTGCTGATTGGTTGAAGCATAGATAATGCATTGGCGTGTATCCAATAAGGACGCTTGTATCAGGGAGCTTTGAGCTATACACTGTTTGGAAAAATGATGATATCGTTGAACATCGTTGCCGGGATGAGCTTTTGAGTTGAGAAATTGGGAACACCTAACGATCGAGTATTGTTAAACATTATAAACACTAATCCATCAGTCAATCAATCAGCCGCTATTGCTAAATAAAAGATGGCTTATAGCGCTTATTGATACCATTATTCAAACAACAATACACAGACACCGCCGCTAATCCGTCAAATGACCATTCAAATGTGAAAGATATCACAATAGTTTCCATATATTCCTTCATCCATTTAGATACTTTGATAAGTAAATGGAAAAACATATTTTGGCTGTAGTCGTTGCTGCTTTAGGAAAGTAGGAATGCTCAAATTAATTTCAAAATATTCAGCATATTAGTTTAACAACTTTGTGATCTGTCCAATGTTCTGAGCTGTGAAAGGGTTAAGACGCCCAGACACATTTGTATATGCTTGATCAGTTGTATTGGATTTCTCAAGCATGAGTTCCTCTAGAGGGAGATTCCGCTGTTATCCAATCAAATACTGACGCATCACACTGATGTTTAGCACAACAGACAGAAACATGGCGGGTATTTTTTGCAATTTGTAGGCCAAACAAGGTGACTAACATCGAGCTTGTAAACTCATTATTTATCAAAATTAGATCAAATAGAATACTAAGGATGATTTGGGGATTGTGTTTACAATTAAATGTGGTGGTTGAATCTGATTTATGGGCATTAACAACTTTGAGTTGTGCAAGAAAACATACAACAAATCATAGTCTTAAACAACACAGTAAGTTCGTTTTTATTGAACACACAATGCATTAGGTATATTTCTTAAAGTAAAAACATGCTCAAATAAATATACACACACATAATATAATCGATAATTAAGCACACGCAAAGTTACCAGTTTCTGTTACACTTTTTCACTGCGTCCCTCGTGCGTCCTCGGGGACGCAGAGGGTTAATTTTTATGCGTCCCTCTGCCATTTTTATGCGTATATACGCACAAAAGGACGCATAAGGGAAACTCTGTCCTCAAGCTAGATATGCCTACTATGAAGTCTATCCTCCCAAAATTATGTTTTTGGAAGTATTTCGTGGTTATATTGAACTTTATAACTATGTATATAAATGTTTTCAGTTTTCGTGGGGTTTCGTTTTCGTGGTAACAACCTTAATATGCCTAAGTCATCATCATCTAAAATAAACCCTCTAAAAGAAAAAATTACTTCAGTGAGCCCTTATTCACTTTCAGTTTAGTGCATTACAAGGAATTAGGTTTATTTCCCTATGAAAGATTGTTTTCTTGTCGTTAGGGATTTTTGAATTTGAACTTTTCCTGCCTTTCTTTGAAATGCGTTTGCATGTTTCTAGACTCCTTTTAGCGAAATATTAAGCTGTTTGCTTTTTTGTAATCTTTTTTCGTTTTTAAGTCTGTTAAAACGATCGATAAATCAAGTGCACATCCTCAATCTGTGACCGAGTTCACTCTGTGGAGTATGGAGGACATGTCTGTTTAAAGTGCACTATGTGTACCCCCACATCGATGTGTGGGCTTTGCATAGGGTGGTCTGCATTCGTATCTAAGGTTTTCTTTAAGGATTATTCATCCTAACAGCGCTGCCCTCTGGTCGTTCTTCCCCCACCCCGTTGCTGTTAAGTATAAGCTGTGTCTTTTGTTAATCTAATGTATCTAAACCATCAGCAACGGAGGGGGGGGGGGCCCTTCTTCGGCGAGTGCTGAAGCCGGTTTGGTTTTGTATGCATGATTTGAGTCATCTGCATCTCTTCTGATCAAATAAGCTCTTCCGACTTCCGCTTCCGGTTGGGACGTAACTTCCGGTATAGCGGATGTATAAAGAGGAAAAGGCATGACCCTCAAGCAGTGGTGGCGGCGGCGGAAGCCCCCATCCTAAACTCATATGCCAATGTCAAAGAGCAAATAACTAGAGCAAATAAGCTCTCGAAGGTGAACTCGAGCAGGTCACCGGGTCAAACCCACGTGAGTCTTGAGGTTGAAAAGGAAGAAAAGGCATGACCCTCAAGCAGTGGTGGTGGCGGCGGCGGAAAGCCCCCGCCCTAAGCTCATATGCCAATGTCAAAGAGCAAAAAATTAGAGCAAATAAGCTCTCGAAGGTAAACTCGAGCAGGTCACCGGGTCAAACCCACATGAGTCTTGAGGTTGAAAAAAGAAGAAAAGGCATGACCCTCAAGCAGTGGTGGCGGCGGCGGAAGCCCCCGTCCTAAACATATATGCCAATGTCCAAGTCTTGGTCATTCCGGTTGTCAGAAATGTCCACAGTTCGCATGTAGCTAGTGTTCATCAGTTCCGGTCTGACTTCCGGTTTGCGTATTTCCGGTTCCTATGCTTATTCTGGGTTTTTTACTGTACATCCGGGTTAAGTTTCCGGTTGTCTTCTTCCGGTTTGCGTATTTCCGTTTCATATTTTTCCACTTCCGGATTCGTACATCCGGGGATAGAGTCATTACCGGTTTTCATGGTGTTCTATGATTAACTTCCGGTTCTGTCTTCCTTTTTTGGATTTCCGGTGATAGCTCTTACTGAGATTCCATGTTTGTCTTTCCTAGGATCTAGTCATCATCTTGCCTAAGAGTTAGTCTTATTTCAGTAAGTAGTTTTAAAATCGGAATTTTTAATCGCTGAAAATATTAATTCCGAGACATTGCCAGTCTTGAAGTCTCTCTTGGAATTGTAGATATTCAGCATTTATTCTTTTATCAGTGAAACAATTCAACCTAATTAAAGACTCTTCCGACTAGTTGCCGGAGTTTTTTTTTTGTTGCAGCTGATAAGTGAGTCTGTATTGTATGCATTATCGCTAGATACATAATTTTTAATTTCATACAACTTTAGATGGCCAGTTGTCTTTGGGCCGTTCAGCCTTTTTTCGTGCTCTTTTTTCCTCTTATGTCGGCAGGTTGACATATTTATTTTAACCAAAGGGAGTTAATTTGTTGAAGAAAATCCCTGTTTCTAGCATAATTCTTAGTCTAATTCTGACAGGCGCTGAAAGGAAAAGATTCAGTAGTGGATTCATAGGGAAGAGAATGGCTCTAAGATTAATGATTACAAGACGCTGAGAATAGAGAAATAAGACAAAAAGGGTGAAGGAAGAAGGCATAAAAGCTTAAAGTTTTTTCTTCTGCGTTATTACAGTCATGGTTTTTGGTGAGCCATTTCGCTTTGATTTTATATCACCTCTGTCTTTCAGCATTTTGTTTCGTGATTCAACCCGTAGTGTTTCATCATAATCAGGTATCAGTGTTTTGTGTATTTAACATTCGAGCTGTTCCAAGAGATTCATTATCAATCTATCATCATTCCTTTTATTGGCATATCAAACTCAATGACATCCGTCTTTACAAGATGATAATATTGGTTCTAAGTCTTTAAATATAAATATGTAAAGATAAGTATAGGTCTCTTCCTTCATCCTCTGCCCCTTCTCCTTCTAAAGTTTTCTTCTAGTCATGTACTCCTTCCTCTCTCTTTCCAGTCTTCCTCCTTTTTTCCCTCCTCTGGGGTTTCCCCGTATTTCATCTTCTATCAATCCTTTCCAGGGATCTTCTGGTCCTGTTCTTTCCTCTTCATCTTCCATTCTTCTTAATTCCTCTCTTCCTCCTTCTTCCTCTTCTTCCTCCTTTGATCATCTTGATCCGATTGTTTCTGTCATTCTCTCTTTTGAGCTTGAGTTTCAAATTGTTGATTAAGGTCTGGTTTTCTCATTGTTTTCTGTGCTTAGGATTTCGTCCCTTGTTCGTTCTTTCATGTCAGCTTTTTTCTCCATTTCTTTCAAGGTTTTCCGCTAGTGGCCTGAATCACTTTCCATGTCCTCTGGTCAGGATGTTGTATCTGATCACTTTCCTTCTTATCAATCTTATTCCTTTTCGCATTCTTTACAGTTTTCTCTTTAAGCTTCCAGGAGGCCTTGCTCTCCTCTTTCCATTTGAACTGTTGATTCTATGGCCTCTGGTGACTCTTCTCATCATTTTTCTTCTCCATCTCCTAATCCTTCTTCTAATTCTTCAATTCCAAAGTCTTTCGGGGCTGAGGAGATTTTGTCCAGTCAGGGTCTCTTCGGATGTCTGGTCCCTGGCTCACAGGTGGGATTGCGTAGACTCTTTCTCTTCCTTTTAAGGACAAGTTTTCTATAGACCTTGCTTCTTTTGTGTTGGCTCTTTCTTCTTCTAATTCTTCTTTCTTGTCTCCTCAGGTCCTTCCAATTGACAATTTGGTCATTAACATGTTAATTTTCTTTGTGTAATGATGTTAATTCTAAGGAATTTTCTCTTACCTCTAAATATGATGCTCCTTTTTCAGATCACAAAAGATGATTACTTACGAGTTGCCACCTCTCTCTCCTCTCGTCTCCTCTCTCCTCTCTCTCTCTCTCTCTCTCTCTCTCTCTCCTATCTCTCTCTCTCTCTCTCTCTCTCTTCTCTCTCTCTCTCTCTCTCTCTCTCTCTCTCTCTCTCTCTCTCTCCTCTCTCTCTCTCTCTCTCTCTCTCTCTCTCTCTCTCTCTCTCCTCTCTCTCTCTCTCTCCTCTCTCTCTCTCTCCCTCTCTCCTCCTCTCTCTCTCTCTCTCCTCTCTCTCATCTCTCTCTCTCTCTCTCTCTCTGGATCTTCATGGGATGTTCTTTCCTCTAATGTTAAAGATTTTTCTAAGGTTAGTCAAAACCCCCTGCTCTTAGAGCGAGAGGGGGGGGAGGGGGGGCCAGGCTTATTTTTACAGACCTAGTTCAAGGTCTAGTGGTAGGTCTTCACACAGAGTTTTTCAAGCTAAGAGAGTGAAGGTGTGGCCTCCGCCTGGGTAGGTCCAACCCTTTCTTCTATTTTATCATCTTCTCTTCCTCTTCTTGGCTCTTTGGATCCTTCGGTCCAGTTCCTTATACATACATGAGAGCATTCAGCCTAGGGTAGGAATTCCTACCCTGTCATTAAATCTTAGTAAAATGAAATGATCTCTATTCACTCTGAAACATTTAAATCTGCATTAATTTAAATTTAACAAGGGTGTATGACATGATTAAATCTCATGATTCTTACTCCCAAGTCAAGATGGAGACCATCTCCCAGATCATTTCCAGTCTAGATCAGGGTATGTGGTTGTTTTCCATTGACCAAAATGACGCCTTCTTTCATGTTCTCAATCACCCTTCCTTCAGAAAATTCCTGAGATTTGCTTACAAAAATCGAGTTTGGCAATTTCGCGCCATGCCTTTTGGCCTGACCATGGCTCCTTTTCTTTTTACTCGCCTAGTCTCAGCTGTGGCAGGAACTTTACACCGTCATTCTATCCATCTACACGTTTATATAGACGATTGGTTAGTAAAGCAGTCTTCCTCATTTCTCTCAGGAATTCTTCCAGAGGTTTGCAGTTTGGCATGTAACCTAGGGTGGATTTTAAATCTAAAGAAATCAAGCCTAGGTCCTTCTCAAATCTTCACGCATCTAGGCATTTCTTTCAATCTGGCCCAGGGTCTAGTCTTCCCCTCAAATCCAAGAATAGAGGCTTTATCAATGGCAATGGAAATCCTGTCTTCTTCTTCCATGGTCTGAGCAAGATTTCTGCTAAGAGTGATAGGTTTGATGGTCAGCGTAGAGAATGATATTCCATGGGCGGTGCTGATGAGAAGACCCATCCAAATGTATTTAATGTCCCTTTGGAAGCAGTCGATTCACTCTATTTACCATCAGTTTCCCATCAGAGAACTCTTGATTCCTCATCTAGATTTTTGGAAAGATCGTTCTCCGCTTCTGATGGGAGTTCCACTGGTAAAGTCCTTCCCTCAGGTGATTATCTTCACAGATGCTTCTCAGGAGGGATGGGGAGTGGTCTGGGACTCCCTGTCGGTTTCCGGTCTTTGGTCCCTGGAGGAGTCGACAGCTCATATCAACATTCTGGAATTGTGTGCTGTCAAGAAGGCTCTCCTTTCATGGTCCGATCTTGTGATAGGTCTCAAAGTCTCGATTCGGACGGACAATTAGACTGGTCTCATATATCAACAGGCAGGGGGGTACAAGGTCACCCCTCCTTTGTCTAGAGGTGTAGAACCTTCTCTTATGGTGTCGCAAGAATCAGATTCTTCTAGTGTCATCTCATGTTCCAGGCAGTCTGAATTTTCTTGCGGACCAACTGTCACGTCCCAGCAAATTCGCCCACACACAGTGGCGGTTAAAGAGGTCAGTTGTCAAAGCGATTTTCAATCTTATGGATCGTCCTCTGGTAGATCTGTTTGCGACATCTCTGAATGCTCAGATCTCCTCTTACATGTCTCCTTTTCCAGACAGTCAAGCCCTGGCGGTGGATGCCCTGTCTCAGTCCTGGACAGGAATGTTCGTCTCTGCGTTCCCTCCAATGATTTTGATTCCGTTAGTGTTGAAGGTCAAAGAACAAATCTGCAAGATTCTTTTAATGGCTCCTTTTTGGCCAAAGAGGATTTGGTTTGTAGACCTAGATCTCCTAGTAGACTTCCCTCGTCTTCTTCCATTCTCCCAGGATCTTCTGTCTCAAGTAAGAGGTCTTTGTCTTCATCCAAACCCGGAAATCTTCAGTCTGTGTGTTTGGAGAATATCGAAACTAAAGTCTACGAGAATAAAGTTTCTTCAAGATCTCCAGTAATTATTGATTCTTCCAGAAGAGAGTCGACCCGCAGAGTTTACAAGCGTCGACTTAAAATTTTTGGAGAATGGTGTTCAGACCAAGGTCTCGTGCCCGATTCTGTTTCTATTCCCCAAGTATTAGACTTTTTAACATATCTCTTTGATTTCTTACATTTATCAGCTAATACGGTTATGGGATATAGATTTTCTCTGGCATCTTCTCTTCTTTGCCTTCTATATGCCGATGTCAAGGACACTAAGACCTTTAATAGTTTTTATTAGAGGTCTAGGCAATATTCGTCCTCCGATAGCTAAGCCTTTACATTCATGGAACTTGACTTTGGTTCTTCAAGTGCTAGCAGGCCGTCATTTTGAACCTTTTTCCTCTATTAGTATTAACGGCCACTGCTAGAAGGCGTTCAGAAATTCATGCTTTTTCTGCTGAAAGGGAGAGATTTATAGTTTCAGGAGATGGTTTAGTTTTATATCCCAGAAGGGATTTTTTATCTAAAACTCAGTCTAACCGGTTTCCTGCTAGTCCAATCATTTTAAAATCATTATCGTCTTTTTCGCCTTCTGACAAACTCTGGTGTCCTGTTAGGGCATTATGAATGTACAAACAGCGAACTGATTTCAAAAGATTTGATCCGTCCCTTTTATGGTTTTCTTATGCAGAAGAGTTAGCTAAGCCGGTCTCAAAGTTTATGATATCCTGATGGATTTGGGAGATGATTAAGCTTTATTACAAGATTGCTTCTCCGGAACAAATTAATCTCTCCCATATTAAAGCTCACGATGTTAGAAGAATGGCTTCCTCTTTTGCGCTTTTTGCCAGTTCGTATTTAGATGAAGTCATGCAGGTTGCAGGATGGAAATCTGAATCCTCTTTTACAAACTTTTATCTGAAAGATCAGAGTCCAGCAGCCTCCTTCTTTCGTAATATTACGATTTTAACCAAAAAAGCCGAAGACCATTTACCAAGCACATCTCGCCATTTTCGTTAAGACTGTGCATCTGTAAGAAATGGTGAGAGTTTATTTTGGTTTTTATTTATCTCTTCTAAGTTCAAGCTTTCCTTATTTGATAATCATGGTGTGATTGATTTAAATGCACTATTATGTTATGTTATTAACATTTGGATAAGATTGGTTTAATTTTTATCCTTGTTTGTTGATTCTCAAATCGCCTCCCACCTAATGTTTTAAGTGGGGCACTGACCAAATCTACGGGTTTAGCAAGTAGTGATTGAACGGTAATGGATGTTTTTGTGGTGTAATAACAACCCCCCACAGACCCCCCCCCCCTTGCGGGTTGGTCTGTTGTTTTAATAACCGGTGTAAAAACATACTTACCATTCAATCACTACGACCCAGCCCGCGTGGAATTGATTTGAGAATTTGCCTATAATATTTGGCACTTAAATTCAGAAAAGTGAATCTGTTTCCTATTTGGCCTCCAGTGCACATGCGCAAGCGCGCTTAGTGACAGGCGTCACTATAGAGTGAGTACAGACTGGTGCCAGTCTATATCAGTTAATATACTGGAGATGGACCTAACCAGTAGCCTGGTTGAGGGTCCATATTTATAGGAATAGGCATGGGGGAGGAGTGTATGCAAGCATAAAATCTTATTTTGGTAGCTAAATGCAGATAATTGATTTAGCAAGTAGTGATTGAATGGTAAGTATGTTTTTATAGTGGTTAATAAAACAACAGAACAACCCGCAAGGGGGCTCTGTGGGGGATATTGCTCTTCCTTCACTCCTCCTTGCCAAGCAGCGGGATGCCTTTGTCACTGACTTCATCTGTCGCTGATAGGTGTACATGGATATACAAGGTCTTGGGGTTGTTCATGAAGAGATTCATTTTCTTGAGTTGTTTTGGCAATAACAGAATGTTTATTAAATTGGAAATCAAAGACATACAATTTGTATGTTTTTCTGACAGACTGACAGTGTTACGTCATTATGATTGTGACATCGGTTAGCGTGTGACATAATAGATGGATCCATTTCTAGCTATGCCCCAGACATTTCTAGCTAAGCTCTGCCAATTTCTAGCGATACTTCAGCTGTGGTTTGCGAGTGTTGGGATTGATTAAACCCTGAATCCTCAGAATCTCAATATCAAGGTAACTATACCGGTAAGCTGATGAACATTTTGAAACTAATTTGGCCGAAGGATGCGGCGCCCAGTCAAATTGGTTTCAAAATTTTCAACAGAATGTTTATTAAATAGTAAATCCATCAAAGACATTCAGTTCCTGCACTTGACGGACTATTTCAGCTTAATGATGGAGTATTTCTGTCAATTATGATTGAGATGTCAGCCTTCATGCGCCGTAATTGATTATGACATCATAATGAGATCAAATTCCTCTATATTGTTTATTTATTTGGTGTGTTGTATGGAATGGTTAACCCTGTGATTGACCACTTATACCCCACATTCTTTATGTTGTAAGAAATATTCTGTTGAATCTTTCTAAGCAAATTTGGTTCAAAGCTGTTGCAAGGACTTGGTTGCTTTTATATAAATATACATCTATACATTAAGGACCTGTGTGTCTTCGATTCATGAATGATTGGGCATTATCATAGTGATTGATTCACATTTAAAATTTTGAGTAATGTTTTGTGGAGATTAAGCTATTTTTTACATCACATGATTTCATTTTGCGGTGCGCTTCGTAATCTAAATTTATCGATTACCGATGTAGCGAGTATTCAGTGTGACAGAGTATCATATTTTGGAATGTACTGGCAAAATAATTTAAACATTTATTCATGGGTTTTGTCTCTAGGTACGCTTTATTGAAAGCAATCAAGTCGATGTCAGAATACATTCCACAGGGACACCTTATCTCAGTTTTAACACATTTCATATTGAATTCCTGGAAAGCTGGTATCAAGGGAACTAAATATATATGCTGCTGAATTTTGATAGCAAGCTACTGAATTTTAACATCATTCTGACTGAAAGTTATTGGTGGGTCAGAAAATGTTCAGCAGCAGTTTAGCCCTTTAACACTTAAGCTCGCCTAAATGGCTTTCACAGTGGTCTTAACAAATGTTATGGCATTAACAAATGAGCCCTTAAAGGGTTAATAAACATGTTGAATATTTTGAAACTAATTTGACTGGGTGCTGTTTCTTACGTGTATAGATCAATGCCAACACATGCGAAGTGTGGATGGAGCTTAGCTAAAGATGGGTGGGGCATAGCTAAAACTGGATTTCTCCATTCCTTGTGCTTATTACTGTTTAATGTTAACCGCAACCGGTACCACGTGGACATAAGGAATTATGGGAAAGTGGCTGAAGAACAAATAACATGGGTCCAAATTTGGATACTAAATGAAGAGAGAAATCAAGATCAGGAATGCGATACCAATAGAGTAGAGTAGACAGAAAAAAAGCACTAAACAGATGCAACCTTTCATGAGACACATCTAACTCTCACAAAACCCCCAGAAATAGCATCTTTATGAAAAGCAAAAAATGTATCAGTGGTACATGTACTAGATCAATTCATTCATCAGGAGATCGTGCAAGGTACCTAGCAGTAGTTCCCCCAATCTCAAAGATCCCTATTTACGAAGGGTACTTAACCCTTTAATGGTCAAGCCAGCCAAAAACGGCCTCTGCAGTGGTTTTGAGGAATGTCTATTTACAAGCCAAGTGAACATTTTTGAAAATTTACCACAGGAATGACTGGCTCAATAAAGTAGGAAAAACTTTTTAAATCTGGCGTAAGTCCAAAAAGCGCCTAAGTCTGAACTCCCTTACGTTAGATGAATACGACTTAGTCAAGTCTTCTAAGTAGGTGCATGTAGGGATGCGGGTGCATTCCTTAGGTACTCTTCGTGAATACGGCCCCCTGATGTCCATTTAAATTTAAGTATCGCCAATATTCTTGAAAAGTAGTTCACATCTCAAAGGCCGTTTACAGTCTTCTGAATATTATGAAAATTAATCAAATGCAGTTTTATTATTCCTCATCTGTGTATAAAATTTCTACAGACGTCCAAATGTCCAGATATAGTCCCCATAAGTATTCCTATTCAGGTTCATTATTAATTTAGCATTGTAGAAGTTCTTTTGGAGTTCTATATTGAAATTCCTTATTAGATTACCAGACTTATGCTGCAGTTCATAGCTAACTTACTGAAGCACTTTTATAGTCTCTTTGTGGTTTGAAACTCCATGATGGTCTGAACCTGTTGTTCCATAAGAGTTATGCTACTTTATATGAAAATCCTCCGATCGCTAATGGCTCAAAATTCAAGATGGCGTTCTCCGTTATATAATATTGGGAATATAATGATTCTGCACACATGCTGTGATTTACGGAAGTAGATTGACGCTGGCCAAGAAATTAGATCTGAATAACGTGTGAAAAATAGTGAATTCTGTAATTAAGTGTTTCTTCGTAAGGCAGAATTCTGGCAGGCAGTTTATTGCGTGATTAGTCTCCGTCACTCAAGAGATAGCTCGCGGCGAGAGGACACGGGGAACTTATCTCATGCATATTCCTTTTACGGCAGATTTAGTGTGCTTAGGCCTTTAAACCCGGTAGCCCTTCAACACTCATATCAGCAAAAAAGTGGCTTGTTCAGTGGTCTTGAGAAACGTCCACTTACAGACAAAAAGAAGACTATTTTTGAAAATTTACCACTGGAATGACTGGCTCGATAACTGAGCCAGTCATTCCGGTGATAATTTTTCAAAAATAGTCTTCTCTTAGTCTGCAAATGGAGATTTTCTATGAGAAAAGTGAAATTTTCTTGAATAAATTCGAGGGTTAAATGGTTAATGTCCACCCTACAAAAACCAGCCATTGCAGTGGTCCTTGGAAATTAATTACCATTGGCAGATCATAAGAAGACTATTTGTGAAAATCTATCACTGGAATTCCTAACTATGTAACTGATCCAGTCATTCTAGCGGTAAATTAAAAAGAGTTCTGTTGGTCGGAAAATGGACACTTTCTCTTGGAATATCAAAATTTTAATGGAAAACTTTGACCCTGAAAGGGTTAATCATGCATAACTGATGCAACAGATTCTTTATAATATGCAATAAATATTCCGTCAACTATTTAGAAAACCAATTTGCCACGTAGAGCCGCAGCAGAGCAGCAGCCTTTATTTTGCAGACGCTAAGCTAGTAAAACGTGGATAGCCACAGTCACTAGTGATTGACACCTGACGGTGTTCTCGAGTTGAGAACGAGGTCAAGTATTAATCACTAGTGACTGTGGTTATTCACGTATTACTAGCTTAAATCAAACCCAGCCACTGCATGGTTGGTGACAATACAGAGAAAACCTCCACCTGGAGGGGAGCCTCCACAGATATAATTTTGTTCTGAAACATTTCTAATCTGCGAAACTAATTCTCTTTCCAAAGCAGCATACCACAGAAATAGACCCGTATTTCCGAACTAGTAAACTAATATTACCCATCTAAAAATGAGAACGGTTACTGTTAGTAACACTCCCAATATATGGAGAATGTTGACAGCCTCGGCAATATCATGCATGGACTGGCCACCATGCATGACAATTAAATGGATGTCATTTCCCATCAATCCACCTATGAGGATAACACTGGACAGAACACTGTTCACAATGGAAAGACAACTTCCAAACAGGAAGTCATGTTCATCCATTTTGCCAAGCAGTTCTTTCACATATTATGGGACAGACTAAATCTTCTGGCTTTGGAGAAAGGAATCCTCGACCCAACCATTTGATCATCTCGACACAAACATCTCAGGTTTACAGGGTCACCCGATCCCATAGTCCACAATTAAATCTACACATCTGTGTCATGGAACATATTTCATTATGCATTATACAGGTTTTAAGAGGGGCCTCATTGCGTGAATCCAAAAACCTCAAATCAGGAGAAAAAGAAATCAGTAGATCCCTCAAACTCCACATTATGGAACCTCTCAGTCCAACCATATTAGATGAAGGCTCCCTATTCCCCTCTACCCACATTTTAATTGCTTTAATTTGCCGACACACGTATGAAACGGACAATATGATTATTTGAAGCCAGATCATTTACAGTGTGACAAAGATGGAAGGGTAATGGTCTGAAATCTCCTATTGCTCTTGGTATGAATGTTACATGGTTGCGGAAGACACTGTGCTAAACTGGAACCTTTCCTTCTCTTTGCTATAATTTTCAGTATGATGAGTTCTCAGTGTCTCGAGAAGTTGCTCTTCAGCTGGCTGGTCTACAAACTCAAGTACTTCATGGTGATTATGAACCAGGGAAAGAGTCCAGGTATATGTCAAGATACTGACTGTCATACTAATTTATATTCGGTTCAATATGTGTCTGTAACAACTGACATTTGCTATGGACCATGCTACAGTAGCAAAATTAAACATTAGGGTTGCTTTTAACCATTTAACTGTCTACCTACTGAATTTCTACAGTCTATATTTTCCATGGTGTTTGACTCTGGATATGCTGAATATTTTAAAAACAATTTGACTGAGCCACCAACAACTTTCAGTCAAATTGTTTTCAAAATATTTAGCGTGTCCAGCGTTATTGCCAATTAAAATTATTGTCTGGTGGCTTGCAGCAGTCAGAGAGTTAATCAGTTTCAAGACAACTGATTAAAGCTATTTTGAAATTAATTCGTCTGGAAAAATAGGGTTAAAATAATTATTTAGCAGATTTACAGTTATAAGATTATAATAAATAACATGATTTCAGGAAGTTATAAATGTTGAGAGGGGTAAGGCACTCTGTGTTTCCTGCTCTCAACTCGACTTTCTATATTGAGAATCCAATCTGTCACTCAAGTATATGACGTCACCACCAATTAGTCATCATGAGTAGGCTGACATCATGATCATATTATGTAATGAATGCCATAGCTAAGTCTTTCATGAACATTTAAAAGTCTGTCAGTTATATGAATTGTATGTCCTTACTATTCAATAAACATTCTGTTTAATATTTTGAAACTAATTTGACTGGTCGATGTTGCCATAGGCAGAAACAGCACCCAGTCAAATTAGTTTCAAAATATTCAATGGCTTACCTGTATAGTTTTATTAAAATTGTGGTTTATGGAGTTCAGGGTTGGATCAATCCCAACATGGGCAAAATGTGGGTGGAGCTTTAAGCTAAAGTTCGGCGGGGCATATAGCTAAAACTGGATTCCTCCATTGTCTTGAAGAAAGTCCATTTGCTGACCAAGAGAAGACTATTTTCTGAAAATGTACCACAGGAAGTACTGGCTCGATAACTGAGCCAGTAATTTCAGTGATAAATTTCAAAAATAATAATTTGATCTGCAAAATAATGAATATTCTCTATGTAAAAAAAAATATTTCTTGAACAAATTTATGGGTTAACGGGTTAATGTATAAACTCTTGCTTTATTTCTCAGGTACAAAGATGTGGAACAGTATCTGAGTCGACGTATTCTCTCACATAGCGCTGACTGGCCTAAGGAGCTGGAACTAGCTCATAAGGTATATACCGGTATTGAAATTTATCTAGTTCTAGTAGATATTGAAACTAGGAAGCATCTTTTTCATAGATTACCATGTTAGACAAATACACCAGTGTCTTAGAAATGTTGCTGTCACTCTTAGGGTCACCAGGAGGTCCACATATATGTCTATTTGGGACACACCCCAGGTCATGTGGTCTTTATGTTGGATTGCATAAATTCCATCTTAACCTTTTCACTGAGAAATCCCTGGAAAAGTTACATAAAAACGGTTTCTGCAGTGGTCTTGAGAAATGTCCATTTGCAGACCAAGAGAAGACTATCTTTTTTAATTTACCACTGGAATGACTGGCTCGATAACCGAGCCAGTCATTTCAGGGGTAAATTTTAAAAACTAGTCTTCTTAGTCTGAAAATGGGCATTTGCTATGAAGAAATTCAAATTTTCTTGAACAAATTTGATTGTTAAAGGGTTAAAGAGGTTAAAGCTGGTAGAGGTAAATAATCGTGAAAATATTCTGTATTTTTGTTTTAGAACAATCTTGGTGTATTATTACACATGTCTGTAATGGACACCTGGTTTTTGAGCAAAGGTATGATGTTTCTTTGAAGCAGGTGTCCATATGACCACCTGTCTTAATCATCTAATGGTAAAAATTGTTAAAAAAGAAATAAAAAAATATGATTTGTGGATGACCATTTGTAGATCAAGAGAAGACTATTTTTGAAACTTTATCACTGAAATGACTGGCTCGATTACCGAGCCAGGCATTCCAGTGATAATTTTCAAGAAAGAGTCTTCTCTACAAGGGAACCTTCCTCAAAGCCATTGCAGAGGCCAGTTCTGGATGGCTTAACCCATAAAGAGCTAAAGACCAGCCAATCATTTGACCACCAAAATATATTTACCATAGTAAATAGGTGTATTAAACAGCCATCTGCCTTTAGTGACCACATTTTAACATCAGATATAGGTGAGCCTGACTGTGTAAATTAAAATTAAAATTTATTTATATTTAATTTTTATTTCAGCAATTTGGTAGTGGTAAGGCAGACATGGAGGCCAAGGTGTGGTACCTGACCTGCGTTAAACAATTCCCACTTTACGGATGCACGTTCTTCCCCATAACCCACAAAGGACTCTGGTCGCATAAGGGCAGTACTTTACTTGCGATTAGCATGAATGGTATTAAATTCGTCAAAGCTCGTGATAAGTCTGTGATTCATGAATTTGATTATTCGGAAATTGAACGTTTTAATGTGGATTCGAATGAGAATTATATTTCTTTCGAGCTGAAGAATGATGTAAATACGGACTGCCCACAAAGGTCTTTTATCTTTGAGACTAATCAAAAAGAGGATATTGGTTGCTTGGTGGCCAGTTACTCTGCATCACATACAACATGGCTGAAGACTGATACGGACACATATATGAAGGTAAGACATCATGAATTAATCGTTATAGTCCGCCTTTGATGCTTAATATTCCGACACATACAAATTGCATGTCTTTACCATTTAATAAATCCATAAAAATGTCTCTATGACAGGTCTTCTACATACATATCACCTAGCTAAAGCAACTGTCATCACGTGATTCCACCCAATAAGATCAATTCGTTTATCTTTGTAATATGTGACCATCTGTTCCAAAACTCAAAAGTTATAGGGACCACTACTGGAATATAACATTTTCATTTTGGCCAAGCAGCTTCATAGTGGTAGGCGTTGAGTTCATCTGACGGTCGGTCAGTCGGTCGGGCGGTCGGTCGGGCGGGTGGGCGGGCGGGCGGGCAGGCAGGTGGATGGACTGACTGACTGACTAACTAACTTTGTTTGTTTTTGTTCTGGAAACATGTTATAATATTTATGAGTTGTACTGTAGTTGTCATTTCTGTTTCCACTCACGATGCTCACAGATGTCTACTGTATTGATTTGAGAATGAAGAGCTGCATAATTAAAGGAAGGGAAAGGGGAAATAGCAAATGATGTTTATTGGTAATTTTATACAATATTAAATAAACTACCATCGGTAAAAAATGGAAATGAATCAGGATTATTTGAGAAAAAACATTTACTATATATAGGAGCGCCAAACTTGGAGCCAATTAGTGATCGTGCTGGTGCTTCGCACTCCGGCGTGTGTAAACTGTGTGTGGCATACTACACAGGCCTCCCTGAATATAATGAAAGTGCATCTGAATATAGTTTGTAAGTGGTAACAAGTTTCGGTCAAATGATTTCAAAATACACTGCAGGTTTCCAAGGTCGCATTATATTGCACACTGAATATTTTTTTTTAAATTTGGTGTGACTGAATGTCTCTGGAAACAACAGCTTTCAGTCAAATTGTTTTAAAACGAGACAGTGTTTTACTTGCAGGAAGTAGTGGCTAATCAACTTAACACGAATATAACAGCTATAGTGTGTATTATTTATTCGCTCTGCATACACCGGAGCATATAGGTTGAGCTACATCAGTAATTGGTTCCCGCCAGAGTGACATAAATGGTATTTAGCTACTTTTTTCTAATTATTCTGATTTTTTTGTGTTTTTTACTGTGGGGTTGGGAGTGGGGGTGGGGGAGGGGGGGGGGGGGAACTATGGGTTGATTGTTATATAAAGCTTTCATTCAAGAGCATATGTTGGTTCCCTGATCCTTTCCTTTAACACATTAAAGGTCAAGCCAGATAAATTGGCTTTTGATGTCGTTTAGAGAAATCTACATTTGCAAGCCAGGATCTGAATTAGAAAAATCATGAGAATTGCTGGCATGATACCTGATAAAAATTGTCTTCTCTTAAATTGGCTTGCAAATAATATATGCACTTAGCAAAAATTTAGATTTGCTTAACCAATCATGACCATTAAAGTGCTTGTCATTTTGGTAGACATCGCAATTTTGCTTTCTGTTTTATAAACCTCAAACATTCTAAAGAAGAGCTTCTTGATTAACTTATCATGATGATTGCATGAGTGAAATCCGGAAGGACAGATTGACTTCGTAGTTCCAAAAGTTCAATAGTCCTATTCAAATGTGACTACTAAGGGCAATGGAGGAATCCAGGTTTAGCCATGCCCCGCCCATCTCTAGCTAAGCTCTTCTCACACCTCGCCAGTGTTGTGATCGATTAATCCCTGTGCTCTCTGAATCTCAATTTCCAGAAAACTATACAGGTAAGCTGTTAAATATTTTGAAACTAATTTCACTGGGTGCTGTTGCTGCTTATGGCAGCAACACCACCCAGTCAAATTAGTTTCAAAATATGTAACAGCATGTTTATTAAATAGTAAAGACATACAATTCACACAAAAGCACTTAGTATGTCATCAATTAAGCATCCGTGACAAACCTATCTAGTCACTCATGATGTCATTGATTATGATGTCATTCGACACGTCACATAGTTGATTATGATGTCATATGGTGGTAGATAAACTGTAAAGATCCATTAATACACATTCTAATTCTGTGCATATGGCTTGCAACTGATAACTCAAATTCTGTTGAAGTAATCTTGATTTCATTATGTTGTGAGCCACCCTATTGATTTAGGGAGGGTGAGGTCATTATGTTGTGAGCCACCCTATTGATTTAGAGAGGGTGAGGTCATTGGCCTAAGTAATACTATTAACCCTTTAACACTCAAATCAGCCAAAAATGCCTTCTGCTGTGATCTTTCTAAATGGTCATTTGCAGACCAAGAGGAGACTATTTTTGAAAATTTAATCACAGGAATGACTGGCTCGATATCTGAGCCACTCATTCCAGTAGTAAATTAAAAAAAAAAAATCTCTTGCTCTACAAATGGACATTTTCTGTTAGAAAATTTAAATTTTCTTGATCTATTTTAGGGTCAAATGGATAAGATATGATGAACATTCCGCCTGATAACTCCCATTTTACTGAAGAAGACTTCACCAAAATTATCAGGGTCTTTAAGTTCCCAAAGCAAATTGTTATTGATTTCTGTGTCAACAACCTTCACAGTCATTTGTGACCAATTACGGAAATTGATATTATAATTTTATCTATGCAGTTTCCATATAATACTATGAGTTTCCATGAAGATATCTTTGGCAAACCTGAAATGCATGTTGCTATTGATTTGAGAAGGAACAGGTCAAGCGGCACGATTGTCGGTTGTTTTACACTGCTAACCAATGTTCCTGAATATATTGATCCCATGTGTATGTGCATGCAGGCGTGCGTGCGTGCATGCATGAGTGAGTGCATGCGTGCATATTTCATAGTGATGCTCATTCATCCATCTAAGTAAAGAAGAATCCTGCTTACATTTTTGAGATCCCAAAGTCAAGGTCAAGATCAGCTATGAAGATAACATTTTTTGTTTCCATATTATAATTGTTCTGCCAATGAGAATTGGATAATATTCGCTATATTGATTAATTTCTTTATGAGGAAGACTTTCTGTTGCTACTTACAAAAAAGATTTTGAATTTTCCATCAGTAACTATCATTCGACCAATGGGCTTCTGAGAATATTTGATTTGTTGTTGACACCATGTAAAATAAGGATTATTTTTTTAAAATATAACGGTCATATCTGAACATTCGATTGCTAAAGCAAAACCTTTCCAACTGTAACAATGGCAGTGAGTTTAAGTGTTGTGATTTAGTTCGTCATCTTGCTGTTAACTGTCAGTAGTGATTGAGCCTATTAGAACTAAATTTTGCTCCATGATAACCAATACCAATAGGATGCAACATGACATGAAGGTCACTAAGGTCAAAGTTGAAGGTCAGCACTTCCTGGGTACAAAACAATATCAAGGTTAATTCTTTTATCTTTAGCTTGACATCAAGTCCTCTCTAAATTCTGGAATGGTTAAATTACTTTTCTGTTCAGTGACTATTGTTCAGTAACTATTGCTCTACAAGAACTTTTGATAATATTTGCTATGTGGCTCACAATTAGTCAGATGATGGAACCTATTGTTTTTTTAGGTGAAATAGTCAATAATAAAAGGTCAAGATTAAAAATATCATCTTTATTTGTGCAATTGTCTCCGATTGCTATGGCAATTGGCATACTGTGGGGTTCAGTGTATTGTCTAATCTATTCTGATTGCTTAATAGGGTCGAGTAACCGAGGAGGATCGCTTACGAGTTTATGATGAGATAGTAGGCTGTCGCATGATGCTTATTGGAGGACATATATTACAGAAGCCTCCAGAGGAAGGTATCGGATTCTTAAAGAGCACATTTAGAAGGTAATAATTTTAAAGCTGTGTTATAATCGCGCTGACATTAAGCTTCCAGTCATAAGAGACAATGGGGGGGATCCAGCTGTCAATCAGATATTTGATGTCATAATCAAAACATTTCACTTGTTAGCAGTATGTCATCATTAAATGACAAAGATCTGAGACAAAAGGAGCTAAATTTTGACAGTAATCATCTGAAATGTTTGTCTTTAGTGAATTTACAATTGCATAAACATTCTGTTGAATTTTTAACTCACCTGGCCTGAAGGGCCAAGTAAGCTTATGCCATGGCAGCCGTCCGTCATCCGCCTGTCATCTGTCCGTCAACTTTTTCTTTAAAAGCCTACTTCTCATTAACCACTTGACCAATTTTAATCCAGCTCGGCTGGGAGGATCCTAGTTTGGTAGGTTTCAGAACTTGTATACGGAATTGTGATTGGTCAATTTTCTCGGCGCCCATCTTGGATTTTCTGAAAATTTCTGCAAATCAGTTAAAAGCCTACTCTTCATTAACCACAGGGCCCCAATTTCAATCAAACTGAGTGGGAAGGACCATAGAGTAGTTTGCCTCAGAATTTATATACAGAATTTTGATTGGACAATTTTTTCGGTGGCCAACTTGAATTTTCCGGTAAAATGGCAGGAAATTGTTTAAAACCCTGCTCCTCATTAACTGCTTGGCCAATTTCAGCCAGACTTGGCTGGAAGGATACTAGAGTTGTAGGTTTCAGAAGTCATATACAGAATTTTAATTGATCAATTTGTCTGGTTTTCATCTAGGATTTTCTGAAAATCAGTTAAAAGCCTACTCCTCATTATCCACTTGGCCGATTTCAAGCATAGTTGGTTGGAAGGACCCTAGAGTAGTATGCTTCAAAGCAAACACAGAATTTTGATTGAACAATTCTTTCTGTGACCATCTTGAATTTTCTGAAAAATGGTGGGAAATAGTTTAAAACACTACTCCTCATTAACTGCTTGAACAGGTTCAACCATACTTGGCTTGAAGGATACTAGGCTGGTAGGTTTCAGAACTTGTATACAGAATTTTGATTGGTAAATTTTCCCGCCGTCCATCTTGGATCTTTTGACAATTTCGGGAAATAAGTTAAAAGCTACTACTTATTAACCACTTCCTAGGGGTGTGTGCTTCAGAGCCTGTATGCAGAATTCTGATTGGAAAATTTGTTCGATGCCGTCTTAAATTTTCCAACCAATGGCTGGAAATCGTTTAAAATGCTACTCCTCATTAACTGCTTGGGTGATTTCAATCAGACTTGGCTGGAAGGACCCTTTGGTGGTAGGATTCAGAACATATGTGTAGAATTTTGATTGGTCAATTTTTCCAGTAGCCATCTTGGATTTTCCGAATTTTTTTGCAAATCATATAAGAGGCTACTCCCCATTCCTGACCCTAGTCTGGTACATTTCAGAACTTTTATGCAGAATTTTGACTGCTTGATTTTTTTCGGTACCCATTTTGGATTTTCCGGAAAAGTGGATTTCGTTTAAGACGCTATTCCTCATTAACCACTTTGGCGATTTAAATGCAAGGATCCTATAGTGGTAGCCTCTAGAAATTCTATTCTGAATAATTTTGATATGGTCAGTGTTTTGGTGGCCATCTTTGATTTTCTGAAAATTATCCAGAGCCATTTAAAAATGGTACTCCTTAATCAAATAGTCTGATTTCAACAAAACTTGGGTCGAACGATTCTATAACGGTAGGCATCAAATGTCAAATGAGAATCTTGATTGGTCTATTTTTTTGTTGGCCATCTTGGATTTTCCGAAAATTATCCATCATGTCTATTTAAATGCAAATCGTTCAAATTTTAATTGTCCAGATGAGCGTCACATGCCCTTGGGCCACTTTGTTTAAACTAATTTGACTGGGAGCTATTGCTGCTATAGGCGGCAACAGCTCCAAGTCAAATTAATTTCAACATCGTGGGCCCTACTTGCATGGTTACCTTGAAGTTGAGAATTTGCGAATTCATGGTTCAAAATGTTAAAAATTGATTCAGACACAGGTACAAAGTGGGTGGAGCTTATATAGAACTGGGTGGGGCATAGCTAGAAATGGATTCCTGTATTACCAGTATGGAAGATTTTGGTTTTTGAAGCTTTTTAGTGGATATGAGTGGCTCCTTACTAGATAACGTCCAGTCACATAACTAGAGAATATTTTACCCTTTAATGGTCAAGCAGACCACAACCGGCCTCTGCAGTGGTCTTGGCAAATGTCCATTTGCAGGCCAAAACTAGACTTTAAATTTCAGAATTTTCTACTAATGACAGGCTCGATAAACGAGCCAGTCATTCCAGTGTCAAATTTTCAAAAATAGTTTTCTCTTGGTCTGCAAATTGACATTTGCTATGAGAAAATTTATATTTTCGTGACCAAATTTGACCATTAAAGCGTTAAACTATTGATGCGTTGTTGTTTTTAGGGGACAAGGGCTATCTGTTGTTTTTAGGGGACAAGGGCTATCTGTTGTTTTTAGGGGACAAGGGCTATCTGTTGTTTTTAGGGGACAAGGGCTATCTGTTGTTTTCATGTGATGGGTAAATGGCTTAGATATGGTCTAATGTAGATTAGTGAAAATGCATTCATAAAGCTATTGACTGTCCGTCTGCTCAATTTCTGTAGACTACATTTTCCATGCGGTTTAACTCGGGATATGCCAAATAGTTTGAAAAAGCTAAGCCACCAACAACTTTCAATGAAATTGTTTTCAAAATATTCAGCAGGTCGACAGTTATTGTCCAGTGAAATTATTGTCTGGAGGCATGAAACAGTAAGACAGTTAAAAATATATTCTAATGTATTCTATGTTCTAGGCTAACAAAGACAAAGATTGAAAAACTTCGTAGGCGCTATTCCGTTGATCAGCTAGACACCGCATTTAATGCTGAATACTGGTCGTACACAAAGGTTCCGACACGACAAGCATTGACACGCTTTTCTGATCCGGTCCTTGAGGATTTAGCTGTACAGATGTTTAATTCATGTTTAGGAACTGAAGCTGGACAAGAATTCCGTAACAATTTTTCTTTTATAAAATATGTTTTCTGCGTGCTGATATTATTGAAATTGTGCTGAATACGCTGACAACACTAATAAGGCATCACTGTATTGTAGAAATATTCAGCAGGTTTCATAGTTCAGCTTTCTTGTATTGCAAAATCAACCTTCACAAGCACACATTCATGGGCATGTGCATGTACATATGCAGATACACAAACACATGCACACGCACGCACACGCATGCACACGCACATGCACACACACACACGACTATTTTTTTTAAATTTCCAGCTAGAATGACTGGCTTGATAACCTAGCCAGTCATTCCAGTGGGAAATTTTCAAAAATAGTCTTCTCTTGGTCTGCAAATGGACATTGTCTATGAGAAAATTTAAATTTTCTCGAATAAATTTGAGGGTTAAAGGGTTAAAACTCAAAAGACCAGATGTGACAAATTATTTATGATCAACAGGTTAAGAGTGAATAAAGATGATAATGGAGCTATCTGATCTGCCACTCAAGTATCTGACATCATAATCAATAGGTCACTAGTTAGCTGACATCACAATCATAATGAAGCACAGCTCCATCATAATAATCGGAGTGTGTCACTAGTGTACCAATTGTATATCTTTGATGAATTTAAAGTTTAAAAATAAACATTTTGTTGAATATTTTAAAATTAATTTGACTGGAACCTGTTGCTGCCATAGGGCGCAACAGCACCGCGTCAAATTAGTTTCAAAATATTCAACAGCTTACCTTTATACTTACCTTAAAATAAGGATTCTGTGAATTCATGGGTTCAAAATATATAAATCAATTCCAACACATGTAAAAAAGTGTGCTGAGCTTAGCTAGAAATGGGCGGAGCCTAGCTAGAAATAGGAGGAGATTAGCTAAAAATGGATGGCTCCATTATACATGATAATTATCTCGTTTAATCTCTTACAGGTAATGAGGTAAATGCCCACAATCAGATGGAATTAGCTCAAGCATTAGCGCAGAAATGTCTAGATTCTGATGCTATCTGTAATGAGTTTTTCCTGCAGCTTATTAAACAGACTACCGAGAATCCAGGTATGGAGGACAATTTGAAGAGTACATGTGTGTGATGGAATGAAAGAACTGATTTGATGTAGATAAAGCTACTAATACAATAATCCACTTCTTAGAAGACTTCTAAGCGGTCTAGAGCTCCTCATTTCATCAAAATAAGTATCTGGCCAGGATTAACTTCTATTGTGTGACTATAGGCTACATCTGTTGTTTATGCTTATACATCACTACCCTCACTAGATATATGTGACAGGTGTGTGCATGTGCGTGTGTGTGTGTGTGTGTGTGTGTGTGTGTGTGTGTGTGTATGTGTGTGTGTGTGTGTGTGTGTGTGTGTGTGTGTGTGTGTGTGTGTGTGTCTGTGTGTGTGATATATCATTTGCTTCATCCATCCGTTTGTCTGTTACTCCATTTGTTTGTTCAGGATTTTATTTCCTTGTGCTAACTCAGGTTCTAGTATAGCTATCATCACGGAACTTGGGTTGTAGGGTGCCATTTTGGTCCTAAAGTACCCTAATGATTTTGGTATCAAACGGTCAAAGGTTGATGGCATGATGACCCAATTACAGAAATTGTGTTGTATCTCTGAATGATAACTCAAGGTCTACTGAATTGATGATATCACTAAACCTGGCATGTGTTTGGATCAAAAGGTCAAAGGTCAAATTCACAGCTATTGAATTAAGGAATTGGGTTGCATTTCCGGATGACAACTCAAGTTGTTATTACACCACAAAAACATATTGACCATTCAATCCCTACTTGCTAAATCAATAATCTGCATTTAGCCACCAGAATAAGATTTTTGTGCTCGCTTACATACCCTCTTATGCCTATTCCATCATCATGCATATCCTTAACCAGGCTACTGGTATGGATCACCCCCAGCATAAGCCCTGATAGAGACTGGCACCAGTCTGTACTCACTCCTAGGTGACGCCTGTCACTAAGCATGCCTGCGCATGCGCAATAGATCCCAACTAGGAAACAGATTCACTTTTCAAATATTCTGCAAGCAGAACAGTTGGCCTGCTATCCAGCTTAAGTTTTTATTGCTTTGCGCTGAAGTTCAGCTACATATTTAAGAGTTACTGATACAGGAACCATGCCTTCAATGAAATCTATTCTCCCTAAGTTATATTTAATGTATACTTAGTGGTGTTTTTGAGGTTTTTAACTCTGGTTTATGAGTTACTAGTTTTGCTGTCAGTACCCCTGTTTTCAAGGTACTCTATAAACATATGCTTATCGTACTATCATCATCAAAACATGCTTTAAAAACCCTTATTACTCACTTAATTAATTCTAGTTTAGTGCCTATATAAATATTCAAACAAAACTTTGTGAAATCCTTTGCTCTTTCAGTGAGTTTCAAATCCGGGGTTTTTCCCGCCTTTTGTATAGAGGCTTTGTAATCTTTAACTGATCTCCTAACTAGAGAAATCCTATTAGTTTTCTTGGAGCTGTTGCTTCATTCTCATATTTATTTTAATCTTAGGAGTCAGTATTATAGTCTGAGAGAGTGAAGTGTACTTCCTCCTAGGCGATCGTCAACACGCGAACAATTTGGATGCCATTATGGCATTATTTGCTCGGTTCAAGCCATTTGCTAATGTGCTTACAATTTCACTGATGAGCGAATATCCTCTGCCATTCATGCTTCTAAAGAGGATTCGTCTGAATCAGATGACAGTCATAAGTCTTGCGGGCATACTCGCAAATGGGGGAAATTCATCGTCCCTCTCGACTAGGCAGGAATTGCGTTCATCGCAGTCTAAGTCTTTAGAATCTCAGAAAAAGTCTGTTAAAACGACTTCCGGTAAGTTTCAGACCACATAAGCCTTGAGGGGGTGGGGGTGGTTGGGCATTACCCTCATGCAGTGGCGTCGGTGACGGAAGTTACCGATCATACATCCCATGCTATGGTCCTTTTTTCTGTTTTACCTATTGCCAGTAATGTTAAGATGTCCGCTCCTGTTATTGCTCCTGGCTTGTCCGGGCAAGCAGGTTCTAAATCCGGTATTGCTGCTGGTTTGACCGGGCATCCGGATATGAGCTGTGTGATTGTTTCTGGCTTGGCTGGACATCTGGGGTCTCATGATCATCTGTTTTTTTCGTCTTCCATTTCTGGTAACGGCTCATCTGTTTCCGGTTTAAGAGGTGCTTTTCCAGGTTTGCTGGATCCGGCCAAGCATCCGTCCGCCATTTCCGGTTCTGGTTTTTCCGCTTCCGTTTCCGGTAGTATCTCTGTGATGACTTCCGGTTTGGCCATACATCCGGCGTCTCGAGATCTGGCAATACTGTACATCTGGGTTGTAGGATCTTGTTCAGTTTCCGGTGTCTACCTCCGGCTTAAGCATTTCCGTTTCTTATTTTTCCACATCCGGATTTCGTACAGCCGGGGATCTTTCATGGATCTTTCTGGTGTTCTAGGATTATCTTCCGGGTCTGTTTTCCTGTTTTGGATTTCAGGTGATAGAGAACTTCCTGGAGTTCCAGGTTTGTTCTTCAGGTCTGGTTTACATGTTCGCTTTCCTAGAATCTAATCATCTTCTTGCCTAAGAATTAGTCTTATTTCCATATTTGTTTAATATTGGGAATGTTTAATGGCTGAAAATATTCATACCGAATCATTGCCAGTCTTGTAGTCTTAATTGGATCTGTAGTCTATTCAGACATTTATTCGTTTATTAGTGACAATTTTCAAAGTAATTAAAGACTTCTGACGGGTTGCCATATGGGTTTTTTGTTGTAGCTTATTTTATATGCGCATATCATCAGCCGATAAGTCAGTCTGTATTCTACGCATTATCTACAACTTTAGATGGCCAGTTGTCTTTTTTCGCGCTCCTTTTTCCTCTTATGTCAGCAGGTTGACATATTTCTTTTAACCAAAGGGAGTTAATTTGTGGATCAAAACCCCTGATTGTTGCGTAAATCGTAGTCTAATTTTGTCAGCCGCTAAATGGAATTAGACTCAGGAGAGGTTTCATAGCGATAAATATGGCTACAAGATTAATGTCTACAAGAACAATAGTCACTATGAAAAGATAATCAAGCGAAAAAGGGGGCAGGAAGAAGGAATATAAGCCAAATTCCTCTTCTGCATTGTCATAGTTTCGGTGAATTCGCTTTGCTTTCATTTTTTCCGGATTTTTGGTTGTTTTCCCTTTTCTAGCGTAATTTTTTGCTCTATTTTGATGGGTTTGCTGCGGGCCTCCGGACAGTGTTTTCTGTGGGCGGGGACTCGGGATCTGCTGGGTATTTTGGGGACAGTTTGACTGAGGGTTGTTGGTGAAGCCACCGACAACTTTCAGTCAAATTGCTCCCGGACTGCTCGGCGGGTCTTGGGTTTTTGCTCATAGAGGTTGTTGTCTGGGGGCTGGTGGCGGGACGGTTGGAGTGGGGTTGGGGGTTGTGCTGGTGGTGGGGGGTGGGGGAAGAACTGATGTGGATCTTTGGATTTAAGCAGCCACCAACAATTTTCGGTCAAATTGTTTTCAAAATATTTTGCAGGTCCAGAGATATTACAGTTGTAATATGTCGTCTGCAAAATTCGGTAGCCAGACAGTTAATCAAGTATCGGTGTTTTGTGTTTTTAACATTCGAGTTGACCCCGGAGATTCATTATTATTCAATCTTTCCCTTTATTGGGATTTCAAACACAATGTAATTTGTTATCACAAAGATGAAATTATTGGTTCTAAGTCTATAATTATAAGAATCAATATATATATAAACAAATTTACAGGTATAATATGTAGGTCTATGTTTTAAGTATTCTGCCTCTTGGCATAAATATCAAATTGTTTAGAATATCTAATTAATCAGTATACCTAATGCCAAGTCTTGAAGCTGGCTTGTTTTCCAATGAAATTAATATGGATGTTGATTTAAATATAGGACTCAGTTTTGCAATCATTATAGGATCCTGTCTCATGTTCAGGATGATGATTTACCAGTGATTTACCAGTGATTGCAGTCAAATACTTCAGTGTAGAAGTGTGTGCAATCTTGGGAGTTAGTCGACTTTGGGTCTATATAAAACACTCTGACTTGAAGAATGAGTCTAGGTTGTTTTTTAATGTGTTTAATGTTGGAGTGTTAATTGCTTCTGTTGGTAAAGAATTCCATTCATTAACAACTCTATTTGTGAAGAAATACGTGCATAGATCAAGTATTATTTGACAAGATGACAAGATGATCTGACAAGCCAGAGCGGCTAGGCAACCGTTGATGTATTCAATAACAATTTTTTATTAAATCTCCCATTATTATACGATTTTAAAATTAGATAGTCAAAGGTTTGCCATAGTTCTCTTAACAGGACCTTGTCATGCATTCTATTCATAGAATTGTGATGATGTCATCACAAGTAAGTTTCCCTTAGTTCATCATTTCGAGTGGTGGTTTGCGAAACCGTAATTTCTTTCTTCATTCGATCTTGCTAAATTCTGTCACGATTTGAGGTTTTTGAATTCCAGACAGGAATATTGCAGATTCTCAGGTACAGGAGTTGGCTATATCTTGATTCTAAGCACTCCCATCGGCTTACTATGGATTTTTGGTTTGCCATGATATCTGGTTAAATCTCTATAAATAAAAATATCTATAATTTTTGCAGTTACTTTAGCATTTTAATAAGTTAGGCTATACTGATATGAGACTTTTTTCTCCATTCAAAGTAAGCGGTATTATTAAAATATCCATAATAAATGTGAGTTACCTCTTTCATGAGGGCTAAGCATAAGGATATAGCCCAGGATTTTTGGTTGGCGCATCATGGCATATGTAATCTATATGGTTTCTATGAGCAGTCCTCTTTAGCATATAGTAAGTTTGCCACATCTTTAAGAGCGGCCGTTATTAAAAGGGCCAGATATTCTTGGATCTAGAACCCTTCTCTGCAGTCTCTTCTCCCAAATGGTCTTCTGTTCCTTCTAATCAGAAGCTATTAGCTTTAGAGGGGTTGTTGTTTTCTATGATTGTCAAGGAGTCTATAGAAGAGGCTCTTCTTTGGAAAGTAGATCCAGGCTTCTGTTCATTGGTTGTATTGTCTGATAGGTATCTAAATCTCGATTCGTTCAGTCATTGCCATGGGGTTTTCTTTCATTTTGAGAAGGAGGAATGAGGTTTTCTTGGGATGTGACTAGATCCAAATCTGTTTGCGAGATGTCTGATTGCCCAGATTTTATCTTTCATGTCTCCCTTTTCAGACAGTCAGGTTTGGGCGATGATCGCACTGTCTCTGTTCTGGACAGGATTGTTTGATTTCATGTTCCTTCCAATATTCCTGATTCTAATGGTTCTGAAGATAGTCATGAACCATTTTGAAGAATTTCTTCTAGCTACTCTCTTTTGGTCAAAGAGGATCTGAATGGTAGCCTTTCTCGATCTTCTGGTAAGATTTTGCTAGCCGTCTCCCAGTATCATCAGATCTCGCTCAAGTAAGGGGCTTTCATCATCATCCAATCAATAATTCTTCATCTTGTTTGTTTGGAGAATTTTCGAGTGTCCGGTCTCTGTGGGATCATTTTTTCTTCAAGGTCACAGGATATAATTTTTTCTTCCAGGAGGGAGTCGACCTGTCGAGTTTGTACAAAGGTCAACTATTAAATCTTTGGAGTATGGTTTTTTTAAAGCACGGTTTCTTGCATGATTTCATTTATATTTCTAAGCCTTTGCCTCCCTGGAATTTGGCCTTGATTCTTAAAGTTTTGGCAGGTCACCATTTTGAGCCAATTGGATCTTTCAGTCTCAAACAGTTGACTCGTAAGGCTGTTTTCCTTGTTGCTGCCTCTTCAGCTAGGAGAAGATCCGATATTCATTCTTTTTCCACAGAAAAGGACAGATTTATCGATTCGATATTTGGCATAACCAAACCAATAGTTCCTGTGTTGGTTATGCAATATCGTTAAGTGCAGACCAAAAATTAGGTTACGTAAATATGAGTTCTTGATTTATTTCAAGTGGAGAAATAGTCAAAAGCATGTTCAGTTTGTATCATAGACTAACAAGGCATCTAATAACTTGGAAAATCTTTTTGCTGTATATATTAGCCTCTGAAAGCAAATATTAAGGGGCCAATCTATGAGTTTATGCAATATGACTGGCTCACATCTGAACTATTGTTTACATGAAGGAAATACCCGTAACCTTTTAATAGGTTACACAGATTTTCCAAATTTCATGGCCTGGGATGGTCTAATTTTATATCCCAGAAGGAATTGGTGTTTTTTTTATCGAAGACCCAGTCTAACCGTTTCTCAGCCAAACCTATTATTCTTAAATTTGTATTATATTTTTTGCTGTCGGACAGATTCTGGCGTCCTGTCAGGGCCTTAAAAGTCTATAAACATCGTACAAATTTTAATAAGATTTAATTCTTCGCTCTTATGGGTTCAGTACGCGGAGGAGGTGGCTAGACCAGTTTCTAAAGCCACAGTTGTCAGATGGTTTTGTGAGACCATAAAATTATGCCATGAGATTGCCTCCCTAGGTGAGATTAATTTAACCCATGTCAAGGCTCTCAACCTTTGAGATATGGCTTCCTCCTTCACTCTTTTTGCCGGCTCATCATTGGTTGATGTCATACAAGTTGCAGGTTGGAAATCTGAATCAACTTTTTCCTATTTCTGTTTAAAGGTTCAAAGGCCAGTGGCCTCATTTTTCAGAAATATAACGTTTTTAACAAAACAAGACAAGGACCATTTACCAAGCACATCTCACCAATTTCGTTAGTCTGTATATCTGTCAGATATGGTGAGAATATTCTTTCGTTTTGTTTATTTCATTGAGTTGACAATTTTCCTTGTCTGATAATCACTGTGTGATTGATTAAGATGCACCATTATGTTATGTTATTAACATTTGGTTATGTTTTGTATTAATTTTTATCCTTGCTTATGGATGCTCAAATCTCCCCCCACCATGTGTTTACAGTGGTGCACTGACCAAATCAACAGGTTTAGCAAGTAGTGATTGAACAGGCAAGATGTTTTTGTGGTGTAATAACAACCCCCAACAGACCCCCTCCCCCCCCCCCCCCCCCCCTCCTTTAGTGGGTTGGTCTGTAGTTGTATTAACCACTATAAAAACATACTTACCATTCAATCACTATGACCCGTTCTCAGCCACCCAGCAGGGGAATGATTTGAGAATCTATTCAGGATATATGGCACTTAAATTTAGAAAAGTGAATCTGTTTCCCAGTTGTGATCTATTGCGCATGCTCAGGCATGCTTAGTGACAGGCGTCACCTAGGAGTGAGTACAGACTGGTGCCAGTCTCTATCAGGGCTTATGCTGGGGGTGATCCCTACCAGTACCCTGGTTAAGTGTATGCATGATGATGGAATAGGCATAAGGGGGTATGTAAGCGAGCATAACAATCTTATTCTGAAAGCTAAATGCAGATTATTGATTTAGCAAGTAGTGATTGAACGATAAGTATGTTTTTATAGTGGTTAATAAAACTACAGACCAGCCCACTAAAGGGGGGTCTGTTGGGGGTTCTAGTAAAGAGATATTCACCAAACTTGTGCTGTGTGTTGCTTTTGGGATCATTCAGAACATTATTCATTTTTGGATAGAAAGTTCCTTGTCACAGTGACCCAATTAAGGATATTGTGAAAGTCTTGGTCCGCAAAGGGACATCTCTCAATACCACTGCAGAAGCCATTTTGACCGGCTTGAGTGTTAAATGATTAAGATTATCAAGCGAATGATTTATACGAATATTTAATTTAATTTCAGATTTGAATAGTGAAATTAACTGCTGGTACTGGCAGGTCATAGCCGTAATTATATGCACCTGTCTCCCTAGTAACCCAGTATTGCTCAGCTATGTACAAGTACATCTGAAAAAGTGCTCCAGTGACTCTATTACAGTGGAGGGCAAATATGCACGCTTCAGCCAAAAGGTGAGTACATTAGGAATTCAAAGCTATAAAAACTATCTAACGGGATCTATTTCTAGCTATGCCACGCCCATTTCTAGCTATGCCACACTCATTTCTAGCTATGCCACACTCATTTCTAGCTATGTTCCACCCACTTTGTACATGTGTTGGAATTCACCTTTCCAGAGTACCCACCCATCATATGATGTCATAATGAACTGCGTGATGTGTACAATGACATCATAATGAATGATGTCATGAATGACGTCGATAAGTACGTCACGGCCGCATATTTGAAGACGGTTTATGCGTTGTTGTACAAATAGGTGCGTTGTTGTACAAATTGTTTGCTTTTACTATTTAATAAATATTCTTTTGAATATTTTGAAACTAATTTGACTGGGTGCTGTTGCTGCCATGGGCAGCAACAGCACCCAGTCAAATTAGTTACAAAATATTCAACAGAATATTTATTAAATAGTATAAAAAAGGCCCAAAGACCAGGGGGTAAAGTTGTAAAGCCTTTGGCAGCAATGGCTTGCAGTTAAATTAATTTCAAAATATTGAACAGAATAAGTTTTACAACATAAAGAATGTTCTTTATCAGGGATATGTCGGTGAATTGGTTAAAGCTTGGCCACTAAAGCGTTATGTGACCACCTTTTGTTTTTATTTAATTTTACGTTTGACTGGAGTTAAAATTTTGCTGAACAAGATTATTTATCCATCGAGCCATACCGTATGTCTGTGCAGTGAACGGTTGATGGGTGTTAGTTATCCTTTTGATACATCTTTTTTGTTCCGTTTCAGTGCCTCAGTCGAAGTCTGCCTCGAAAGAAGAGAAAATTTCCACCAAGCCTTCATGAAATCCAGTATATTATGCAAAAGTAAGTGCCTCAGTCTAAGTTTCTTTACATTTATTTATTTTTTGTGTGTGCGCGTGCGTGCGTGCGTGCGTGTGTGTGTGTGATGTTGGTTATCGAGTCAGTCATTTCAGTGGTAAATTGTCAAAAAAAGTGTTTTCTTAGTCTGCAAATGGACATTTCTTAAGATGACTGCCGAAGCCATTATTGGCTGATATGAGTGTTAAAGGGTTAAGGCAGATTTGGACAGGAATTGAACTATTTAGAGATGTATTTACGGATCGTATAATGCAGCTAGCAGGATATCAGACTTCGCTTTCTATATTGCATATCAGATAGATGTTTCCCCCACATCCATCCATTAGTCTAGTATGTATCTCATATGTGAATTTAGAAAATGCTGATTCAGACGAGAAATAAAAAACCTATTACACTGTAGCTCAAATGTTACATTTTTTATTCACTTTCAGACAGCAGATCAAATCAAAGATTTTCTTCTTAAGTGGAGAGCACAGAATTATCGAATTTGACTCTGCATCATCGGCAGAAGAGGTTAGATTTCAAATTACGTAATTTCATTCTGTAATCACATAGTTGATAAGTAATATGATATTGATCAAGCCATAAAGATTCAGCTTTTACAGTGGTCTTGAGAAATGTCCATGTGCAGGACAAGAGAAGACTATTTTTGAAAATTTGGCAATGGACTGCCTGACTAGACAAGCTAGCTAGTCATTCCATGGGTAGATTTTTCAAAAATAGTTATCTCAGACTACAAATGAACATTTGCAAAGCCCAGACTAGAGCGCTGCTACATCAGAAGGGAGGCAACTCTTTCATAGAACGCGTTAACACAATCAAGAAGGATAACTCTTCCATTAGGTCTATATGTTACAACGGTAAATAAAATAAAAAGTCTCCTCTTGGCTTGGAAATGCACATTCCTCAAAAGCACTGCAGAGGCCATTTTGGCTGGCTTGGTGATTAAAGTTTAAGCTTACGCAAGATGTTATAAGTTATGTCTGAAATCACATGACTTAATAAAGTTAGTTATAAAATTCCTGGAGTAATCACAGAGGCACCTTTCTGATAATACTTTGCGCTGCAGTAACTAAACCTTCATTGGTAACTACATCTTTGTTGGCATGGCATCACCACTTTATTGATATGTAGGTCTGACATTGGTGTTAATGCATGCAATGGAGTAGGAATTTGTGTGAGAAATTTTAATGGCTGGTGAGCCTATGAGATGTAGATTAGTAGACAGAAAAATTGATCCTGGTAAGCTAATCCATATATATATATATATATATATATACTCACTTTAGTAGTTAGGCAAGTCTGAATGAATGTCTCCTATCTAACACTCAAGTATAGGTCATCATTAACAATAGACCTTTCCAGTTTTAGCTATGCCCCACCCATCTCTAGCTAAGCTCTACCCACACCTCGCTCATGTTGGGATCGATCCCTGGACTGTCAATTTCCATAAAACTATACATGTAAGCTGTTGAATAGTTTTGCAACTGCGCCTAGTCAAATTAGTTTCAAAATATTCAACGGAATGTTTATTTAATAGTAAAGCCATACAGTTCGTACAAAGTGTCAGACTATTAAGTGATTAAGATGGACTAAATCGAGTCATTCGTACTGTAGTCGATTATGACATCATCCTACACATTAATTATGATGTCATATGATGGATGGATAAACGGGAATGGTCCAATGCGTCACACTTTGCTGACATCACAACAAAACCAAAAAGTGTGTCGCTCGTGTATGAATTGTTTGTCTTTGATGAATTTATAATTTAATAAATGTTCTGTTGAATATTTTGAAACAAATTTGACTGGGAGCTGTTGGTGCCTATGAATTAGATTCACAATATTGAACAACATACCTGTATAGTTATTTTCAGGTTTCAGTTTTAAATTGATTCCAGTTTTGGTAAGAAGTGGGTGGAGCTTAACTAGGAATGGGCGGGGCATAGCGAGAACGGGATCCTGCCATTATATGCAAATGATTCTATTCTGATTTTATTTCACAGCTGATCAAGGCAATAAAGACAAAGATTGGTATGCGGTCAGATGCAGACAGCTTTGCACTTTATGAGAACATGGGAACCATAGGTATTCTATTTGTGCTATAAGGATGAAGTGGCCACAACCTTAAACAAGGGCCATAACTCTGGTTCATTAATGCGTTTTTAAGTATTGAAGCCTATGGGGAAAATACATTTGTGGCACGTTTCGTTATTTATTGATGGATTAAAATCTAATTCAGCAGATATGCTCCTTTAGGCAATATTTATTTGGGCTAGGAATATGAAGTGCCCACGCCCCCAAACAGAAGAGTTATGTCCCTTGCTATATTTTCAAAGTATTGACACCTATAGGGAAAATATGTTTGTTGCACTTTTCGTCATTTATTGCGGGATTACAACTAAATTTAGTAGATATGTTCATTTAGCTAACACCTATTAGAGCTATGAATATGAAGTGACCACACCCTTAAACAAGGGCCATAACTCAGATCCACTGAGCTGTTTTTAAGCATTGCGCCATCTGCGGAAAATACATGTTGTTATTACACCACAAAAACATCTTAACCGTTCAATCACTACTTGCTAAATCAAATATCTGCATCAGAATAAGATTTTTATGCTCGCTTACACTCCCTAATGCCAATACCATCACCATGTCAACCCTCAACAAACCTTCTGGTAGAGGAACCCGCTGCATTAGCCTCACAATAGACTGGCACCAGTCTGTACTCACTCTTTGGTGACGCCTGTCACTAAGCACGCCCGTGCATGCGCAGTAGGTCCCAAATATGAAAACTGATTCACTTTTCAAATATTCTGCTAGCAGATCAGTTCACCTGCTATCAATCTTAAAGTTTTATAGCTTTGCGCTGAAGTTCAGCTACATTCATCACTGATACAGGAAATCATGCCTACTATGAAATCAATTTTGCCTAAGTTATGTTAAATGTTCACATTGTGGTGTTTTAGAGGTTTAACTCTAGTTTAGAGTTACCGGTTTTCGTGTCAGTACTCCCGTTTTCGAGATTTGAAAAACCATGCCTAATATTATACCATCATTAAACCATGCTTAAAATAGCCATTAGTACCACTCTTATTTACGTAGTGTCCTAACAGTGCATAACAAACATTATTCATGAATCTTTGTGATTCCTGTCTTCAGTCAGATCTCTTAATTTCGTTTTTTGACGGTTCCTCTTTTAGAGACATTTATTATTAGCTATAGCGAAGCTGTTGCTTTATTGTCCTGTTTATTTTATTATAGGACCCAGTTTTAACTTCTGAGAAGGTCAAATGCTCGTCCGCAAAATGTGACCGTTTTCACACTAAAGCTTTCTCCGGTCATGTCTGCTCGAAGTGCACCACTTGCTCCCATTTCAAAATGTGTGGGATTTGTAAGGGCTGGCCATTAGTAGATTCTAAGGCTTTTTTCAAAGATTTTGTTTCCAAGCCTGCATTGCCCTCAGGTCGCTCTCTCCCTCTGTTGTTGAGTCATCTAAGGCAGTTACATCTGCCAGTGCCTCTGTTAAAAGATCTGTAACAACAATGGAGGGGGCTCCTCTTCAAATTCTTATGCTGTTATGGCATTATTTGCATGTTTCGAATCTTTTGCAAGTGTTAACTAAGTCTCTGAACGAGCGTATTTCTTCAGCTATTCAAGCTGCTGAAGAGGAGTCGTCAGACTGAGAATGGTTCCAAATCTTGCGGGCGCTCTCATAAGTGGGGTAAACCTATGTCTCTTACTACTAGGCAGGAGCTGAAATCTCCTAAAACCAAATCTAGGAAGAAGTCTGGTAATGTATCCTCAGGTAGGAGCCAGACTAAAGACCATGTAAATCTTAAGGGGTCGCATTACCCTCAGGTGATGGCATCGATGCTGGAATCTTTCGATTTTTCTTCTCATGCGAAGGTCCATTCTTCAGTTATCCCGATAGCCAGCAATGTTATGAGATCTCCGATCTCTATTTCTGCTCCTGTCTTTGCTCCTGGCTTGTCCGGGCAAGCGGGTTCGAAATCCTGATTGTCTTCTGGTTTGACGAGACATCCGGATATGAGCACCGTGATTGTTTCTGGCTTGGCTGAACATCTGGTGTCTCATGAGAATCTGGCTCTTCCATCCTCCATTTCCGGTAATGGCCCATCCGTTTCTGGTTCTAGAGATGCCTGTCAGGGTCTGTTAGATCCGGCTAGGTATCGCTCATCAACTTCCGGTTCCGGTTTTTCTGCTTCCGTTTCCATAGTGGTGTTGCTACTTCCAGTAGGAGAAATGCATATCTGGGTCTGTTAGATCCTGCCTTGCATCAGTCATCTATTTCCGGTTCCAATTTTTCCGCTTCCGTTTCCGGTGGTAGTGTATCTGCTTCCGTTATTAGAGGTGTTTTTTTGGGTCTGATAGATCCGTCCTTGCATCCAACTTCCATTTCCAGTTGTAGCGTATCTGGTTCCGGTAGTAGTGCTTCTACTTCCGGTTTGAGAGGTGCTTTTCTGGGTCAGTTAGATCTGGCTAAGCATCCTACTTCTGGTTTTGGGTTACCAGTTTCTTCTGGAAGCTATTTTCGCGTTTCTGATTATGAGTTGCCTGTTCATTCAGATTCTTATTCTAGTAATAATTTTGCTCCTTCCGATTCTAATTATTTTCACGCTCCTGCTGTTCAAGTTTTTTCTAGGCATGATTTTGATCATTCTTCGGCTCTTTCTCAGTCTGTCTCTGAGGTTCATTCTTGTGATTTTGTTCACCCTTCCTTTAGAGAGGTGGTTTCTAATTCTCGTTCATCTTCTTCGAGTCTCACCTTCCTTATCTAAGGGAGGTTCTGTTCTTTCTTCTTCCTCTTCATCTTTGTCTGCTCTGTCGGCTAGAGATTTTTCCTCTAGTCACGTTTCGCAATCTTCTTTGTTTAACTCTTCGACTATCCATCCTCTTCCAGGTTTTCATCATTGTCCTTCTTCTGTTCATCAGAATTCTGTTTCTTCAGATCACGTTTTTTCTTCTTCCTCTTCTACTCCTTCCATTTCTTCTTCTCCTTCTTATTCTTCCTCTTCTTCTCCATTATTTGATCATTTGTACCCTATTGTGTCTCTTGTTCTTTCTCCGGAACTGGAATTTCAGATAGTAGATTCAGTTTTAGATTTTTCATTATTTTTATTAGTTCAGGATTCTTCTCTTCATCGCTCTTTTGTTTCTGCTAGATCCTCTATTCTCTCTAGATTTTCTGCAAATGGTTTGGGATCATATTCTTTTCCATCTAGCCAGAGTAATGAGGTTGATTTAATTCCTTTGGATCAGGATTCATCGGTTTTGGATCAGTTTTCTTTGTCTGATTATAGCGGTTTAGCTTCTCCTTCCTCCTTGAGGAACTTTGATTCTTCAGCTTCTTTAGATTCTGACCTTTATCCTCCTCCTTTGTCTCCATCGTATGCTTCTGCTAATACTATCCCAAGATCAGTCAGGCCAGGGATCTTAAGATGTTTTACCCGGTTAGGGCCTCTGCAGATGATTGGTCTTCGACTCATCGATGGATAGCTTCTTCTCTTTCTCTTCCTCTTCAGAACGAGTTTTCAATTGATCCTCCTTCTTTTGGATCCACTCTGTCATCTTCTGATCCTTCTTCTAGCGCTCCTCGTGTTCTTCCAATAGATAACTTGGTTATAGATATGCTTGACTTTTATGCAAATGAGGTCCAGTCGAAAGAATTCACACTTACTCCTATGTTAGATGCGGCAGTTCAAGTTCCCAAGGATGATTTTATTAGAGTGGCTTCTACTCAGTCTCTTAGTGGTCTGACTTGTGATGTTCTTTCTTCTAATCTGAAGGTGTCAGCTAGGGTTGAGTCATCTTCGGATCTTTTCAGATGGGGAATCTGTATGTAGAGCTCAGATTAAATCAGCAAATTTTCTTGCTCTTCTTTCAGAGGCTTTACTTAAGACTCAGGAGAAAGGTGATCAGATTCCTCCTGAGGTCTTTCGTTCTTTAGCCGATGTTTCTAGAGGTTCTTTGAACTCGGTTTGTCAGTCGTTAGGCTTCATTACCTCTAAAAGAAGAACTAGGAAACTGTCAGAGGTCAATATTTCAAGTTCTCTTAGGACCAACCTTATTTCGGCTCCTCCCTTCGGCTTGGATGTCTTTTGTCAGGCTTCTTCAAGTATTCTTGGGGCTGAATCTGACCGCCTTAGATCAGCCAAAGATCAGATCTCTATGTTAAAGCCTTCAGTGAAGAGAGACTCTTCCTCTGTCAAGAGTCCACTTTCCTCCCCTAAAAGGAAGAGTCTCAGGCCGGATGAGTTTGGCGCTTATCCTTCTAGGATAACCACAAATTCTAATCAGTCTTCTGGTTCCCAAGCCCGATCCGCGGAGGAGGATCGATTTGAAGCCATTTCATCTCATAGGCCCAGATCCCAAGTCCATCAAGCCCCTTCTTCTCAGGTAAGAAGGGGCCAGTCTTATTCTCGTGGATCTAGATCTAATTCTAGAGGTCGCTCCTTTAGAGGTTATCAAGAAAAATGAGTTTGAAGGGATGACCGTAGCCTGGGTAGGCCAATCACTTCCTCTTTTCCCAGTTTTATCTTTTCCTCTTCTCCCTCTTTTGAACCTGTCAGTGCAGTCTCTTTTACCCGATGTGCCAGTAGGAGGGTGCCTGTCTCTGTTTTTGGGAGACGTGGCAAGCCCTTGTTCAGGACTCCTGGCTTATAGATCAACTCCGATGGGGTTATGCACCATAATGGATCAATCATCATCCTCCCCTGTCTTTCCTTCCCAAATGGACTCTGGTTCCTTCAAACATGGAGAAACTTGGAGACCTGGAAGATGAATTGGAGTCGATGATTTTAAAGAAAGCCATAGAAGAGGTTCCTTTATGGAGAGTAGACCCGGGCTACTACTCAACTCTCTTTCTGGTCCCCAAGAAAATGGGTGGATGGCATCCAATCATCAATCTGAAAGGTTAAATCTTCTAATCTCAACTCCAAAATTCAAGATGGAGACTGTATCTCAGATTATCACCAGTCTGTCTCCAAGTATGTGGACCTCTTCCATAGACCTGAATGACACCTACTTCCATGTTCTCATCCACCCTTCGTTCCGAAAATTCATGAGGTTCACTTTCAAGGGTCGGGTATGGCAATTCAGAGTCATGCCCTTCGGCCTGACCACAGCCCCATTTTTCTTCACCTGCCTAGTGTCATCTGTGGCAGGGTTTCTTCACCGTCATTCTATTCGCCTTCACGTTTATATAGACAATTGGTTAGTAAAAGCAGAAGTTTCCTCAATTCTGTCAAGAACCATTCCAGAGGTCTGCAGTATGGCTTGCATCCTAGGTTGGGTTATAAATCTAGAAAAGTCGAGCTTGGTTCCATCTCAGATTTTCACCCACCTAGGTGTTTCATTCGATCTAGCTCGAGGTCTAGTTTTCCCTTCAGATCTAAGGGTAGAAGCCATCTTAGCAGCAATGGAAATTGTGTCTTCCTCTTCCGTTGTCAGAGCAAATTTCTTCCTCAGGGTAAATGGCTTGATGGTCAGCGTCGAGAGTATCATTCTGTGGGTGGCGCTGATGAGAAGACCTTTCCAAATGTATCTTATGTCCCTGTGGAAACAGTTGGTTCACTCTATTTACTATCAGATCCCCATCAGAGAACATTTAATTCCCCATCTAGACTTTTGGAAGGATCATTCTCTGCTTCTAATGGGTGTTCCTCTGGTAAAGTCTTCTCCTCAAGCAATTATCTTCACAGACGCTTCCCAGGACGGATGGGGAGCGATCTGGAATTCCATGTCAGTCTCCGGCCTGTGGTCGTCAGCCCACATCAACATTCTGGAATTGTGTGCTGTCAAGAAGGCTCTCCTTTCTTGGTCGAATCGAGTAAAAGGTCTCAAAATTTTGATTCAATTGGACAATTCAACAGTAGTCTCTTATATCAACAGGCAGGGGTGCACGAAGTCATCACTCCTCTGCCTGGAAGTGTGGAACCTCCTCTTGTGGTGTCGCAAGAATCAGATTTTTCTAGTGTCCACTCATGTCCCAGGCTGTCTGAATTTTCTTGCCGACCAACTGTCTCATACCAACAAGTTCACCCACACAGAGTGGCAGTTAAAGATGTTGGTTGTCAAAGCAATCTTCAACCTCATGGATCATCCCAATGTAGATCTGTTCGCGACTTCTCTGAATGCCCAGATCGCTTTCATGTCTCCTTTTCCGGACAATCAGGCATTGGCTGTGGATGTCTCAGTCCTGGACAGGAATCTTTGCTTATGCATTCCCTCCAACAATTCTGATTCCTTTAGTGCTGAAGAAGGTCAGGGACCAGATCTGCGAAGTCCTGCTGATAGCTCCCTTTTGGCCAAAATGGATCTGGTTTGTATATCTTCTCGATCTTCTGGTAGACTTCCCTCATCTTCTTCCAATTTCCCCAGACCTTCTGTCTCAAGTGCAGGGATCTTGCCTTCATCCAAACCCAGGAATCTTCAGTTTGTGTGTTTGGAGAATATCGAGTGTGCTGTCCCTGAGAGTAAATTTTCTGCAAGATCTCAGGAAATCATTGATTCTGCCAGGAGGGAGTCGACCCGCAGAGTTTACAAGGGTCAACTTAAAATTTTTGGAGAATGGTGTGCAGATCATGTTTTTTTGCCCAATTTTGTTTCTATTTCCCAAGTGTTAGATTTTTTATCTTATCTTTTTGACTCCTTACATTTGTCTGCTAACACTGTAAGAGGATATAGATTTTCTTTAGCATCTTCACTACCTTGTCTGTTGACTGCTGATGTTAAAGATACAAAGGTTCTTAATGGCTTCATTAGAGGTTTATGCAGCATTCATCCTCCAATAGCTAAACCTTTGCCTTCCTGGAACTTAGCTCTGGTTCTTCAGGTTTTGGCAGGTCGTAATTTTGAACCTATCTCTTCTATTAGCTTGAAACTTTTAACTTTTAAGACCGTTTTTCTGGTGGCCTCTGCTTCTGCTAGAAGACGATCCAAAATCCATGCTTTTTCCGCTGAAAAGGACAGGTTTATCGAATCCGGGGACAGTCTAGTATTATATCCTGGAAGGGATTTTTTATCGAAGACTCAATCTAATCGTTACCCAGCTAAGCCGATTATTTTAAAATCTTTAACCTCCTTTTCGCCGTCTGACAGATTTTGGTGTCCTGTCAGAGCTTTAAAAGTTTACAAGCATTGTACTGATTTTAAGAGATCCGATCCATCCTATTTCTGGGTTCCATATGCGGAGGGGTTAGCCAGTCCAGTCTCTAAGGCCACTATTGCCAGATGGATTTGTGAGACCATCCGCCTTTGTTATGAGCGTGCTTCTCCGGATCAAATTAATCTTTCTCACATTAAAGCTCATGACGTTAGAGGGATGGCTACCTCATTTGCCCTTTTCACTTCAAGAGTATACTTACCTCCCTAATACTTTTGATATTGCTAAATATTGGCTTTCACTCAATAAACACTCAGATTAAAACAGTTAGGTGCCCCTACTGGGCAGGGAGTCAGAGCGTAGTCTGGCGGATGCCAGCCCCACCACCGCGCATGCGCAGACTAGCACTACCTCTTTGCTAGATTATTGGCAAAGAGATCACACATGTTTTTTTGTTCAATAGCTTTTTCGCTCTCTTAAACTGTTTAAGTGGTGTTTGTTTGGAGTGTTAGTCACTTTTTTGGATGGCGGATAGGAATACGTCGCCACAGGAGGACGGAGGACCTTTAAATCAGGTGACTTCTAGTAAAATTAGCGAGTTTTCTTCCCGGTGTATTGTGTTTCCGGGACTCGCGTTTACCGTGATGAGCGCCGTGGTTGGTTGGGTTATATCAACTTGGTGCTACCTAGGACTATTTCTCTTTCTGTTTATGTCCACAGGTCTGTATGACGCTAGGTGGTGACGTCACAGTACCAGAGAATTAGTTTTTCTCTCCACCATGGTTCCATTTCCTACTAACACTGTTAGGTTATCTAACCAAATGAAAAATTATGTCCAGTGAGTTGGAGGCCTGGTATAAAGGTCTTCTCACTTTGCCCTCTTGATCCAATTCCTTCCCCATGAGGTGGAGAGAGTTAAGAGGTGTGCAGATGGTGGAGTTTCCGGTTCGTCACGTTGGATGGTTTGTCTATACAAAGTGTCAGGTATCTAGTTATTGATAATGTGGTGATGTTAATTATTGTAAACAAACAAAGGGAGATAATTAACATTTTTGCCAGAAAAGAGTTATCTATATGTATCTGATGGTTGTGTAGTCAACTTATCCATTCAGCATACAATTCGTCCTTGCACTTGGATGTTTTGTTGGGATCGATTTTTTCCTGTCACGGGATTAATGACGTCATAATCAGCCTGGCTATGTATTTATCAGCAATTCAAGCGCTATGCTGGTTTCTGATGTGTATTGATCTTTATGATCGTTTTCCTTCTCTTTGAGTTGGATTCAGTTTCTAAGCTTAACTAGTTGCTCATACTCCTTGTCCTTTGGCCTGTTTCAGGGACCGGGTTGCGCGTCCTGTGGACGTTTTATGCATGTAAAGTTCTGGCCGCATCTGTGTTATCGATGTAGCCCTTGTGGTCCCTTGATTAATTGTGACATATGTAAGCACTGGGGGGGCGAGTTAATGTCCGAATTCTTGTGCTGCTTACAGGCGACGGACAAGGTGGTAGAGGAGGAGAAGAAGAAGAAGCGGAAACGAGAGGTTGTAAGTAGGAAGGGTAAGGGGAAGGTCTCGTCCGCGGTGGATATGGAGACCTTCCGGACCGAGATGTTGGGAGTGATGAAGAGGACAATAAAAGATTTGGTTCCAGGGTTGCTTCGTGGCATGCTTCCTGGACCAGATCCTTTATTGTCCTCGTCATCGGCTTCGGAGCAGGTAATCCCCGCCTCTGGATCGATTTTCCTTAGTCCGCTTCCGTTGTTCGACGATTCAGAGGTGGCCCCATTAGAGGGGGCGTTCCACGGCCCTGGCAGCAGGCTTATTGCCGCGCCGATAGGGGACCGTGGACGGTTGTCGCTGGAACCCGCTGGCTGCTTATCAGTCCAGGGGTATCCGCACGCCACGGTGGCCAGTACCTCCTATGGCACCGTTCCTGGTCAGCCCGGGTTAGCTCTCTTTGCTGACCCGGGGTCTAATCTTTCTGACCAGGGTGATGAGGATTACCTGCTAGGGTCGCCGTCTGACGACGTGGACATGGATGAAGACGTTTGTGCACCCCTCGCGGGGAATACAGGCGCTTTTTTCCACGGTATTACTCACCCTGGAGTAAGGTCCGCGGTTCAGATGGTGGCCCAGGGCGCTGCTGATGGCCAGCGGTACCGCATACCTCGGCTTGCCGAGCGTGTAGCTGGTGCTGGCCGGGCCCGTGGTGGGGCTATATATACCCCGCGCTCTACCGCGGTGCCTGCTCCTGGTCAAACCAGTGATATTCTCATGCCGGTGCTGTCAGGCCCGCATGTTTTCCCTGGCTTGCCAGGTGTATCAGCGTACCTGCCGTCAAGCTCTACTGCTTGCGCTCAGGAGGAAGACGAAGGACCCCGTCTTGTAGAGCGCTCGCAGTTAGCCACGGAGGAGGATTGGTATGACGCTTGCCAGTGGTTGGTGAGCGTTAGGCCTGATCTGCCCGTGGGGCAGTCGGCTAGCCACCGTGTTCACACGCCGTGGTTAGCTGGGAAACCAACTGCTAACGCTATGCCTTCTCTGCCGCTGGCGGAGCATGTCGTTGACATGTTCAAGGCGGCGGAGTCGTCCATTAACACGAGTGGACGTCTCGCGAAGGCCCCTCGCGAGGTGGCCAGGCGTTGTCGCATCGTGCCCCTGGACTACCAGCGGTACGGTGTGGTACCCAAGCCCAGCGTGGATGACCGCGTGGCTTTGGGTGAGGATACGCGGCCAGGCTCCCGTTCTGACGCGGGGGTCTTGTGCGCGAACACGTTGCGTTCGGCGAATACCGCGTTGCGTGATGCGGAGGAGAGTGGGAGGGCTTCGATGGCCGCTCTGTCCCACGTCTCCCAGCTGTTACAGGGGGTAGTAATGGCATCCGCATCGCGCCAGCCAGGCCCGCTCGCGGTCCAGCGAACCATCCAGGATGGTATTAACCTGGCGCTGGACTGTATGACGCGGGCGGTGACCAGGAGTGTCCGGGCAAGACGCACATTTGCCCTGGACAATCTGTGCCCGTCTCAGGACCTGTATAATAGGCTACTCCGTACGCCTATGACGGGTCCTGGTCTTTTTGGAGGTGAGGGATGTCGCCACCTCCAGGAGACGGTCACCCTGGTGAATAACCAGAGGGCGCTGCGCGAACAGTTTGAGGTGCTGCGTCGTGCTAACGTTCGCGCCGCGGCCCCTGCGTATCGTCCCCTGCAGGCTCGAGGTGGTGCTGGCCAAGTCAGAGGCCAGCCGCCGTCGCAGCGCCGGCCTCGGCCGCGTGCGATTCGGCCAGCAGTGAGGGGGGCGCAGGCTCCTCAGCCGCCGTCAGCCAGGCAGCCGCCCGTGCACCGAGGTGCGCGCGGGGCGGGGCGGGTCGCGCGAGGATCTGGGCGTGGTTATCGTTCCTGACAGGGCGCTTACCGCGGTAAGGACCACGCCGGTGTGTATGGTGACGGAGACAGTGCCGCTCTTGCATGCCTTGTGTCCACCGCGGTCCCTAGGTGGACCGGTGGGAGGCCGGCTAGCCGACCACATGCAAGAGTGGGAACGGTTAACTCAGGACCGTTTAGTCTTGCGATGGCTTTCCGTGGGGTATCATCCAGAGTGGATGACAGGCCCGCCGTCGCGACTGTCTCTGGTGCCAGTCTGGACTCCCATTCCGAGAGATCCAGATCAAAGGTTGTGTCTCGAGGAGGAGATAAATTCCCTCGTACAAAAAGGAGCTATTCAGTCGGCACAGAGGTGTCCGGGCTTCTATTCAACCCTGTTCTTAGTAACAAAACGCACCGGAGGGTGGAGACCGATTCTCAACCTCAAGCCATTGAACAAGTTCATCGAGACGCCCAGTTTCAAGATGGAAACGGTGCGCTCGGTGTTGGCGGGGTTGGAGAGGGGGATGTGGACGGCGTCGATAGATTTGAAGGACGCTTATTTCCACATCCCCATCCACGGGAGTTTCTGTCGCTTCCTGAGATTTGCATTCCAGGGCAGACAGTGGGAATTCAGGGTGTTGCCCTTCGGAATTTCCACGGCTCCTCGGGTTTTCACCCGTGTGGTTCTTGCAATCACAGCATACCTCCGCAGGAGAAGCATAGCAGTCCACACGTACATAGACGACTGGCTGTTGAAAGCGCACACCCGGGAAAGTTTGTCCGCCAATCTGGAGATTGTTTTGAAAATTCTCACAGACTTGGGCTGGATGATCAATTTCCCAAAATCAGAGCTGACTCCATCCCAGAAGTTTGTTTACCTGGGGATGTTCTTCGATCTAGAGACAGGATATGTTTATCCTACTCAGGAGAGAGTTCAAATACTCATCTCGTTGATTCAGTCAGTGTGCGACAGTCGTCATGTCCTGGCACGGGTTTACTTGAGAATGCTGGGGTTGATGGTTTCGTTGGAACCAGTCATTCCTCAGGCCGCCTTACGCAGGCGGCCGATCCAGTTGTTTCTCATGACACAATGGACCCAGAGTACAGGTTCGCTGGACTCGAATGTGTCAGTGTTGGCGCCTCTGATTCACCACCTGCAATGGTGGTTGAATACAGAGAATCTCTTGCCGGGGGTTTTGCTAACCCCTCCCCACCCTCAGGTGACTGTGTATACAGATGCATCGATGGAGGGCTGGGGAGCTTGCCTGGAAGAATCCACGATATCAGGGCTTTGGAATCTGGAACAGTCACAGGAACATATAAATCTACTGGAGCTAAGAGCGGTGGTCCTGGGCCTGGAACATTTCTTACAGAAAGTTCATGGCAAGATTGTTCTTATTCGTTCAGACAACTCAACAGTTGTGACTTACATAAACCGCCAGGGCGGAACGAAGTCGCCCAGTCTCTGTATGATGACATGGAAACTGCTTTGTTGGTGTCTGGATCACCAGATTACCTTGAAAGCAGTTCATATTCCGGGAAGGTTAAACCTGCTAGCAGACTCATTGAGCCGAAGGATGAGTGTTTTACCCACGGAATGGCAACAAAATCAATGTGTGGCGGATCGTCTGTTCGACCATTGGGGGAAACCCAACATCGATTTGTTCGCAACGAAGAAGAATGCGAAGATGACGACGTACGTCTCTCCGATTCCGGATCCAAGCGCTTTCGCAACAGATGCGTTAGCTATCAGCTGGGGGAGAATGTATGCATACGCATTCCCTCCAGCAATCCTGATTCCAAAAATTCTTCAGAAAATCAGACAAGAGGAATGCCAAGTGCTTCTGATCGCCCCGGATTGGCCAAGCCGATCATGGTATACGGATCTGCTGGACCTTCTGGTCTGCAATCCGGTTCCTCTGCCTCTGATGGACGATATTATCTTCCAGGGCAAGGCCCTTCACAACAATCCGTCAATGTTCAGATTGACTGCGTGGATGTTGTCAAGGAATCTAGAATTAAGGAGGGCTTTTCTGAGCAAGCATCCATGTTTATGGCCAAAGCCAGGAGGGGGTCAACCTCCAGAGCATATAATTATAAAATCAACAGATTTGCAGAATGGTGCTCAAAAAGATGTATTGATCCAATGGATTCATCTATTCAAGTAGTAGCTGATTTCCTCTGTCACCTCTATGATGCCTATAGCCTCAAGCCTAACTCTATTGCTGGTTATAAGTCAGCATTAATGTCTGTTATTCCTTGCTTGGCTAAGAGGGGAAGTGATGAAGTAAATACATTGAATGTATTAATTAAAGGCATGGGCAATCTAAGACCAAGGAATCCTCCTGTGATTCCGTCTTGGAGTTTATCGCTAGTGCTTCAAGTACTAGGTGATAAGCCTTTTGAACCACTTAGTTCCATTTCTATGAAACTATTAACACTGAAGACTGTGTTTTTAATTGCTGCGGCCTCGGCTAGGCGTAGGAGTGAGATTCATGCCTTATCAGCCGAGGATGACCGTTTTGTGGTTTCAGGGGAAGGCCTTAAGCTGCTACCTAGGATTAATTTCTTGGCTAAAAATCAGTCGTTGAAATATCCAGGTCAACCTATTATTTTGCCTGCTTTGACTAGATATGATCCTAATTCTAAAGCATGGTGTCCCGTCCGGGCGCTGCGCCGGTACAAACAACGTACGGCGGCATGGCGCACCGACCAGTCAGCGTTATGGTTGTCATATATTGAACCCCATGGGAGGGCTTCTAAGGACACCATTTCCAGGTGGATTGTGGAATGCATTCAGTTTTGCCATAAATCCGCCACCGGGAAGCAGGTTGACGTGGCCAAGGCTCACAGTGTCCGCGGCGTAGTGACATCCACGGCCCTATTTAATGGGGTCCCTGTGGATGATATTATGTCGGTGGCTCAGTGGCACTGTGAGTCAAGTTTTACAGACCATTATCTCCGTGACACCTCTAATCCTCTCGCCTTGTCGGTTTTGAAAAAATAAATCGGTTTATATTTTTTGAGGTGATTTCCTCATTACTTATATATATCACAATTAATTTATGGAAACACCCACTTTTTTGGGCCTGCATCAGTCTTTACCGATGGGAAGATGATGTCAGCAGCCATTTTCAACAAGGTCAGTCTTGTTCATGTGTTGTCCGTTGTTGATTGTATTGTCACGATTACCCGTTATTAATATGGTGATGGTTTGTGTATTTGTGTGGTTCATTGTTGAGAGTTACGAAAATGGAGCTTTTTCGTCTCTGTCCTGTAGTACATGGCACTTGTACGTAGAGAGCGTATAGGACATTGAGGTCAGTCGACTCTTCCTCCCAGGAAGGAGGGGGGGGGGAGCGCATATGACATTCGGTCATCTCTCATACATCGGTGGTGTTATCCGATGGTTAGTCAAATCCTGACTGTTTTTTCTTACAGTTTCAGAAGTTTAAGTGCCTTAAACGCAGAAAAGCGTATAGGGATGAGCTGGTCTTTTGACCTCGCCTCCCTCCCGCCAGATTCACTTTCGAATTCTGGCAATATCAAAAGTATTAGGGAGGTAAGTATACTCTTGAAGTGAAATAAACGAAATCTAGGATTTCTTTTTTCACGAGAGAGTTGATACTTACCTCCCTAGATACGGACCCGGCCTCTCCACCCCACAGAGGCTCGGTCTTCAGGCTCTTAATAGTTGCATGTGTGTCAGCCAATAATCTAGTCAGAGGAAGTGCTAGTCTGCGCATGCGCGGTGGTGGGGCTGGCATCCGCCAGACTACGCTCTGACTCCCTGCCCAGTAGGGGCACCTAACTGTTTTAATCTGAGTGTTTATTGAGTGAAAGCCAATATTTAGCAATATCAAAAGTATTAGGGAGGTAAGTATCAACTCTCTCGTGAAAAAAGAAATCCTAGATTTTGTTTATTTCACTGGCTCTTCTGTAGATGAAGTTATGCAAGTTGCAGGATGGAAATCCGAGTATACTTTTACTACTTTTTACTTAAAAGATCAGAGTGCAGCGGCTTCCTTCTTTAGGAATATTACAATTTTAACCAAAAAGGCTGATGACCATCCCACCATTTTCGTTAGGACCGTGCGTCTGCGTGTAATGGTGAGAGTCACTCTTTGGTTATTTTTATTTATTTCTTTATGTTTAAAGTTTTACTTATTTGATAATCACTGTGTGATTGATTAAGTTGCCCCATTATGTTATGTTATTAACATTTGGTTATGTTTTTGTTTGATTTTTATCCTTGCTTATGGATTCTCAAATCTCCACCCACCAAGGACTCACAGTGGGGCACTGACCAAATCTTCGGGTTTAGCAAGTAGTGATTGAATGGTCAAGATGTTTTTGTGGTGTAATAACAACCCCCATCAGACCCCCCCCCCCCCTTTAGTGGGTTGGTCTGTACTTTTATTACCCTCTATAAAAACATACTTACCGTTCAATCACTACGACCTGGCCTCAGTCACCCCGCAGGGTAATGATTTGAGAATCTAGTCAGGATATGTGGCACTTAAATTTAGAAAAGTGAATCAGTTTTCATATTTGGGGCCTACTGCGCATGCGCGGGCGTGCTTAGTGACAGGTGTCACCAAGGAGTGAGTACAGACTGGTGCCAGTCTATTGTGAGGCTAATGCAGGGGGTCCCTCTACCAGAAGCCTGGTTGAGGGTTGACATGGTGATGGTATTGGCATTAGGGAGAGTGTAAGCGAGCATAAAAATCTTATTCTGATAGCTAAATGCAGATATTTGATTTAACAAGTGGTGATTGAACGGTAAGTATGTTTTATAGTGGTTAATAAAACTACAGACCAACCCACTAAAGGGGGGGGGGGGTCTCTTGGGGGTTTTCGCCAATTTTTGATAGATTAAAACTAAATTTAGTAGATATGTTCCCTCAGTCTATTTGAACTATGGATATAAAGAGTATGCATTTTTAAACAAGGGCAATAACTCTGGTTCATTGAGTCTTAAACTATTGAAACCTATGGTGAAAATCCATTTGTTTTGTCAATTGTTGATGGATTAAAATCAAATTCAGCAGATATGTTTCTTCAGTCAACCATCTATTTGGAAAATTAACATAAAGAGCCTGCACCTTTAAACATGGGACATAACTCTGGTTCATTGAAACTATTGATCTCTTTGTTAATAATTCATTTGTTTTGTCAATTGTTGATGGATTAAAGACAAATTTAGCAGATATGTTCCTTCAGGCAATATCTATTCGCCCTATGAATATGAAATAGCCACGACTTGTAATAAGGGCCATAACTCTGGCTCTTTAAAGCATTTTAAGTATTGAACCGTATGGGGAAAATAATCTGTCACATTTCATAAATTGGTAATGGACTAAATGAACTGTTGATCAATAGTGTCTGTGATGGCTGCCTCATTGATCAATGGTACTTTTCCTGGTGGTAAATAATGCCAATGACACCAATATTCCTGCATTTCTTCATCCACATTTTTTACTGTGGCCATTGACCCATTGGTAAATATCATCTGCTGGGTCAATAATTTCAGGGATGGCTGTCCCATTGACCAATCATACCTTTCCCATTGGTCAATAATGTCAATGACACCAATATTCCTGCATTTCTTCATCCATATTTTTACTGCGACCATGGTCCAATGGGTAAATGTCATCTGCTGGGTCAATAACGTCAGGGATGGCTGCCCCATGGGTTAATGGTACTTTTCCCATTGGTCAATAGTGTCAAGTAGAGGAGTTTCAGCATGATACCTGTTACCATTTATCGCATCACTTTGAAACTTCATAGGGTGGTTGGACTACGTCTGTAGAGGAAATCTTTCAAAATTGACAATGATCCGAAATCGAAGATGGTCGCCAGCCACCGGTATATGGTGGTTAGACATGATCTGGAGAAGAAACTCATCAAAACCGACGATAATCCAAAATCAAACATTGCTGCCAGCAAATGGTGTCCATCTTCAAAATTGGTTTCCGGATGATAACCTTATTACCGTTTATCGGATTGCTTTGAAACTTGATAGGGTGGTTGGACTAGCTCTAGAGAAAGAAACTATTGAAGTCGACGTTAATGAAATTGTAGATGATCCAAAATTCAATTTGACCACCTGCCACTGGTGGCCATCTTGAAAATTGATTTCCAGTCAATAACTCCATGACTGTTTAGTGGATTGTGTTGAAACTTCATAGGATGATTTGTCTACTGATAGTTCTCAGTAATTGATTTGTCATCATGTCATGGTATTGTGCACCATTTGTGTAGCTCTTGTTGTATTAGTGGTAAGGATGATTTCCGCATTGGTAAATAAATCTGTCTATGGCAATGGTTATGGTTGCCTGATGGACCAATGATGCTTGTTGTGCATTAATTAATCTAAACATGTTTACAGTTCCTCATCAGCTAGGTGAGCACTGTGGCCATTGGGCCATTTATTTAACCCTCAAATTTGGTAAAGAAATCTAAATTTTCTCACAGAAAATGTCACGTTACAGACTAAGTCAGGGCATGATTATTATTGAAAGGTTTCCACTGGAATGACTGGCTTGAGAACAGAGTCTGTAATCCCCATGCTAATTTCTTAAAAATCATCAGTAGTAGGGTAATATTTCATATTAATTTTACAGCTGGCTCGATACTCCTGAGATGGGGGTTTGGGCATAGGGGTGGTGGTGGTGGGGGTAGGGGTGGGGAGGTGTGGGAGTGGGATAATATAAGAATTAAACACCAACACACTGGAAGATCAGAATAAAACAACGGATTTTTAATGCTTTTAAAACAAGTAAGAAATAGACAGTGATATGTGGTGATTAATTTGCCAAATATATAGCTATTAACAGGGATTAAAATCAAGGACTTTGGTCCTTTAAAATCCTTTGCCCTCGATCTGATCCATATAGTTTCTGCAATAGTCTTGAGGAATGCCCATTTTCAGAAAAGTGTTTTTGAAACTATTCTGGAAACTTTACCACTTGAATGACTGGTTCGATAACGGAACACACAGTCATTCCAGTAATACATTTTCAAAAATAGTCATTTTAAGGGTTAAAAACATATTGGCACTGGCTATTATATTGCAAGCTAAATGTGTATTTAAGCCAGTGAAGCTTTTATGTTTCTGATTTAGCAGGGCCATAATAATATGTGTCCATGTTCTGTTTACTATACTTGATGTGGTAAATTGTTTTCTTTTAGAGAAATTGATGCCCGCTGATGATCGGGTTGTGGATGCTATCAGTAAGTGGGATCGCTGGGTAAAAGGCAATAATGTGAACAAAGAGCTGAAACTCGTATTCAAGGTAGGAATATATTATTCATAAGTCACCTTTCCAGAGTATCCATCTATCAATCTGACGTCATATGATGTCATAATCAGCTACGTTGTGTGTAGGATGATGTCATAATCATTACATCGTAAATGATTCTATATGGCGTGTCTTTAACTTTTAATAGTCCGACACATTGTACAAATTGTATTTCTACTTCAATATACTTACCTACTGGACCAGTCTATGATATGTTTCCTAACATGTCTACCCTTCCAAATAAATCCCAATTTAAACAACACACATCAGGGACCCGTACCTAGACGTGTCTGGAAATTCCAACGCCTGTAACACTGACCAGCTCCGAGTCCAGACCGCCTTTCCACAAAATATTTGCGTGAAATGTGCAGTGTTTTGTTGTGTCTACTTAAAATTTCAGTTTTAGTGTTATTCGGGCTTATTTTCCCTGCAATTCATCAATGATGTCTGGCTCGGAGCTATCCCCCATCTGAAAAGGCGATATTGTTCCATAATTATGTTGTTTTGGACATAAATATTACTGTTGGATGTTTGTCAATTTGTTATATTTTTCAGATTGCCATTTTTTAGCCATTTATTCATGAGGCCTTGTTTGCTACTATCAGTACTCTTTTGATCCTTAGCGAGTACTCGTTGTTTCTGCATCCGTGAATGACCAGGATTCATCATTCAAGATGGATGCCAGAGCGGAAATTGGTTTGTTTTGACAGCTGATTTTGGTAATTTTGTCATTTATCATGCTGTCTTTTGTGTTTTTATGACCCTACTTCGTATTAATCACTTTGGTTTGTATCTTTTGGGTTCTCTGGTGAGGCGAGTGCCTCAATATAACCAGGGGGTGAGCGAAACCTCTTGTAAATCACCGTTTTTAGCGGCGGTAGGTGCGCTTATGTTCGATGGTATGTATTTATTAGAGAAATTTGGTCAGATTTCTCAATTGCCTGGGCTCATATCACATTGGTACATCACTTTGATGCGTTATGAATAAAATTTCATGTGTTTATTTGATTCTACTTCACAATAATCACATTTTTTTATGAACCGTAATAATAAACCTTTGAATTCTGAAATAATTATTTTTTATTCATTGGACTGTTATTAAATGATTTTCACACGTAATCATGGGGAGCAATAAAACAATGAATTTTTGGAGGGTTCTATATTATTGTTCATGCCCAAAGATCAGATTGCTCTGCTTCTGGTGTGTTTATTTCATTCCATGCACCCCAGTATGGTAATGTTTTCTTGTTATTATAAATAATACTTTTGTTCTTCCCCATGTATTTTTCAGAAAAAGAAGAATTCACGGTGCAGTACTGGAAAGTGCAATAAATACTTGAGCTTAATCTTTGAGGATCACGAGTGTGCTAGGTGTTCTGCCTTTGACAAGGATCAGAGGTGTGATGTGTCCCTGGCCTGGTTCAAATTGACATGGAAAGCCTTCCAGAGATCATGACATGAGCAGTCGGGTAAAGCGTCAGTGTCTGAAAAAGACCTTGATGCAGCGTTAACCTCTGTTAGGGCTGAGATGGCTGGGTCATTTCAGTCGATGCTAGATGAATCATTGGGACGGTTCATGATTCAGATGGCATCAGCTGCAGTGGCTCCACCATTGGGCCAGCAGGGGATGGACCCATCGCTTGGCACCCGTCCGGCCATGGCTGGACCTAGTGGTATCCATAAAAGTGGCTCCCATGAGGGTCCATTAGTGGTTGGCTCTGCTCCTTTAGTGACCTGTACCTGTTCTGCCAAGGCGGAACATTACAGGATCTGTAGCCAGTAGCAAGGTTCTCTCGTCCGCGGTATGATCTCCTCGGAGACAGGCCAGGTTATAGATCATGATCTATCAACTGAGGAGGACCAACTACTGCAGCAGTCCCAGTTGGGCCTCGTTGAGTGAATGGAGGTTGATGCCATGTGGCCTGTGTGGCCGTATGGGGGTCCATCTTCATCTGAGCCAGTCCACATTGGTTCAACGGGATCCAGTGCTGGAGCAGGCTGGGGTCAGTGACCAAGCCGCTTTTGCTACCATGGTGTCTGGTATTCCATCAGCACTGGTAGCTGAGTGTTTTTGTTTCATGCCTGATTTGTGGAGTCCACCCTCTCCACAGATGTCTGGATCAGAGCATTCGGCTCCCGGTAGTGATACTGGGTCAGGTGCGGGTCCTGACCAGATGGTTGCCAAGGAGGCCATGACTTGGACGTCTGACATGAAGGGGTGGACCCCATTCTTCTTCCATATGGTCCTTTGGCAACTGAGACTGAATGGATGGAGGCCACAGACTTCATAAGAAATTCTTATGATTTTGGGCCGGATCCAGAGGTCAAGGAGTCAGACGCAAGCTGATGGAGATGCAGAAGTTGCGTATATCGTTTATTCCATTGGATGTTAATACAACGGATATGGCGGTTATCGCTTCTTCAGCGCTCATTAGCAGAAAGCTGCCTAAGATCCCTAGGCAGGCCCGTAAGTGTATCTGGGTACCATTAGATTACTGCTGGAGGCACGTCGCTGCACCGCAGTTGTTGCTTGATGAGAGAGCAACTCTGGGTATAGGGCATCCTCCTTTGGGGAAGGCTGGCAAACCGATTAAGGCCAAACTTGCTGTCCATCCCCTTCAAGTGTATCCTTATGAGGAGGTCTCGTATGTGGAGGAAGCAATGAGAGCAGCAAAAGCATCACTTTCGCACTCTAATGCTTTCCGGAAGGGTGTTTCTGATGCAGGAAGGGATGGTAGTACTGTGCCATCATCAGTGATTAAGACATTGATGGACAGTCAATGGCTAGCCCAGGACTGTCTGGCTCAGTCTACTGCACCTTGAAGGCATTGCAGACAGGTGTGAAAGGCTGCGCCAGGTTGACTTGGCTCTAAAACAGGTATACCTGAAGAAGAATGTTGTTAAGCCTAAGGTTAAACAGCAGTCGAAGGGTGTATTTGTGAGGCTTACTCCTGCCTCCCACCCCAATCTGCAGTATGCTCAGCAGGCTAATTCCTCTGGTCAGGGGAAGAGGCATGCCAGGGGTAAAGCGGTATTCCAGGCTCAATAGTCGGCATCCAAGAATGGCAAGGTTGATGGCTATGGAAGAGGTGGTGGCAGCGATGCTGGGCCCAGCCGGCATGGTGGCCGGGGTGGAGCTGCTGGCTCAGCCAAGAGATGCCATGGGGCCGATAAGGGGTCTTACCGGGCCTGATGGGCTTTCGTTTTGAACCACTCAGGTGTTTCCGGGAACAGTGGGTCATGTCGCATTGATGTCCATCGGTCATGTCTTAGAAAATGTCGAATGGACAGCCTGTCAACTTCTTCAGCCACTCCAGTTAGGAGGCAGGCTGCAGTTGTTTTCACATCAATGGGCAGATGTGGTACGAGATTCCGTGGTTATGGATAACCCACAGGTATTCTCCAAAATGGTCCCAAAGCGACTGCTTCCACAGACCCCATTTGGACTCCAGTACCAATGGTGTCCGATTGGCTTTTAGCGATTCAAGAGGAGATAAACGCTCTGCGAAAAAGATGCTGTGCAATCAGTGCAAGATCAGCACAGCCCAGGCTTTTTTTTATCATGTTCCTGGTAGCCAAGCACCCGGTGGGTGGCGACCATTGCTAAACCTGAAACCATTGATTCAATTTGTCCAGTCTCAAAAATTCAAAATGGAAACAACAAGGACTGTAATGGTGGGATTAGCAAAAGGTATGTGGATAGTGTAAATAGACCTGAAAGTTGCCTACTTCCACATTCCAATAAAAGAGGAGTTTCGCAATTATCTATGGTTTGCGTTTCAGGGCCGCATATGGCAATTCAAAGTCTTGCCTTTCTACTTCGAATAATACTTACCAGATGTACTATTATGATAATGTCTATTATCTAGTCTAGCTCAAAATAAACAATTAAAACTCCGCACTCTCCTGGTCCTGCCCCTACTGTGTCCGGGAATACCATAGCCGCAGGTACCGAGTCAATTCCCAATCACAGTCAGATTCGTCTATTTTGCGTTTTTGTCAAAGTCGCAATTTTAGTGTGCTCAAATTTTAGTTAATTTAAGCGGTTATCGGTTGTTAGGAAGGATTACATCGGTGGCTTCATGGAGGAACTAGGAAAATCATCACAGGGGCAGGTTGTATCAATCTAGAATTTATACATTCGTGCCATAAATGCTGTTTGAAATTTCCTTAAATTGGCGCATTGTTTTAAAATGTTAGCCATTGTTGGAGTCGCTTCTGTACCCGTTAACTTTTAATTTAATTCGGGTACTCGGTTAATTTTCTCTTGCGACTCGGTTCCTCTAAAGATGGATGCGCCCTTGGCCAAGATGGCGGCGCCCATATATTATGTCGTTCTTGGCTTGGTGTGTCTATGCACTCTGTTTATCGCCGATTTTTAGCTTTCGCTTCGTTGTCGAGGGTGTTTGTAGCGATTGGCGATGTAGCCTTGGTTATTTAACGCTAGTTAAAGGCTGAGTTGTGTGTTTTAAAGAATTTTCACTCAAAAAAGTTTCAAATATTTCCTGCCTAAGAACTTGATTATCATTAATTTAAGAGAAAGTTAATGTGTTTAAGAAATCTTAACTATCAAGTCGATTGTGCGTGTGCTCGTCATCATTTGTCATGTGCAGCGTTTTAATTTTTCTCTGTGTTTGCAGAAACCTAAGAATCCGGACACGTTGTGCCAGAAGTGCAACAGGTTCATGAAGCGGAAGTACTTGGGACATCACTGTGTGGCGTGCGCTCAGTGTAAGGTCGGCAGCCCTTGTGATGTGTGCGTGAAGTGGTCGTCGGCAATGGTGGCAGAGTTTGACAGGGATCGACGTGCGAGGCTGGAGAGGATCGCGAAGGACAAGGCAGCGAAGGTGCAGCAGGCGTCTCTTATGGGACTTGAAGGTCGTCTGAATGAACGAATGGATTCAGCGCTGGGCGTATGGGCGGCCCAGTTCAAGGCGATGTTTGACTCGTTGCAGTCCACGGTCCCGGTGAAGCAAGCTGGTGCAGGACAACCGTTAGGTGGTCCGGCTAGTTCTGCTGAGGGGCATGCACCTGCCCCTTCTCTGTCCTTGGCTCAAGAGCCGACGGTAGAGGAGGATGATCTGCTGCTAATGAAGGATTCCGGCATGCCGGATCTTTCGATGACGGCAATGCCTAGTACGTCCCAGGGGTCGCCCTCGGGATTTGTACGGGTTTGCCAGGCGGATGGTGATGTCGACGTTCCGTCGGGCATATTCCATCCGCTATTTGTGCAACCGGCAATGCCGGCAGAGCCGTGTTTTGCGGTTCCTGCTGGTATCCCGGCGGCGTTAGGTGCGGCTCCTATCGGAGTGACGGTACCAGCCGTAGTTAAGGCGGTCGTAGTCCCGGATCCCGTGCGGGAGCCGATGGATTGCGGGGAATCCGTGTCTGGCGATTCGCTAGACACCGGTGCCGCCGGTAGTCGCGTTATGGATGCGCTCTGTCCTGGCAGAGACGCGTATCGTAACGCCCAGCATGGATCGTCGGTGGCCCTCTCATCTAAGGGAGAGAGGGAGGATGAGAACGGCAGTTCTTTGATGGACGAGTCCGTTTTCTGCACTGAAGCTGAATGGGTGCAGGTCCTTGGATGGATGACCAATCGTCTCGGGTTGGCATCTGATCTAGGATATCAGCGCGATCCGGCGATGGAACGGATGCCAGAGCGTGCGGCTAGCGCTCTGTCAAGTGGCTCTTCTGCCATGCCGACACTCCCATTGGATACGCAGACTTCTGACATGTTGGAAGTTGCGGCATACCATCTGGTTCAGCCAGACTATGCATTACCAAAGGCCCCGAAGGGGATAAGGAGTAGGGTCCGTTTTCCGGAGCTGGCCTATCATCAGTACACCCGGGTTCCACGGCTTTCCGTTGTGGAACAAGAGGCGCTGAATAGGCCGTTGGCTGGGAAGTCCCTTGGTTTCGCAGACCAACAAAGACCCGTTCAATGAGCTTACGCTCATTGAGGATGCGGCCAGGGCAGCCATGGCGGCGCTGTCACACGGGTGTACCGTCTTGCAGGGTATGCTGGACTGCACGGCGGAAGGCGGACAGGTGCCAGAGGCTGCTCCCGGAGTTATTCGGGACACCATGCGCCTGTCTCAGGATTGCCTGGCCAGGGCAATCACTAGAACGTTGGCAGAGCGACGGAGAATGGTTCTCGATTGTGTAGAACCAGGACCGGAAATGAGGGCTGCATTATCTTCTGCGCCCTTCATTGGTCCAGGCTTGTTCGGCGGCTCGGCACGACAAGCGCTCTCCAAGGTTGCGTCAATGGTGGCGGAGCAAGAAGTGGTCGGCAAGTCGTGGAAGTCGACTAAGAGGACTCAGCCGCAACAGTCCTACCGTCAGCATAGACAGGAGCAGCAGAGGCAGCGTCCTAGATCGCCCTTCCGTCCTTCTGGCCGTGATGCCCATAGGTCATCCAGATCGCAAGGACCTGGCCGTTCGTCCTCATACAAGTCCTCTAGTAAGAGGCCGTATGAGGAAGACAGGAAGGGTGGCCGTTCGGGCCGAGGCGGCTACCGTAAGGATAGCCGTGGCGGCGGTTCCGGACCGTCGTACCACAAGAAGCCGCGGGGCGGCCATGGGGCTCATTCCTGACGGGTTTCCGGCGGAACCACTACCGATGGCTTCGGAGACAGATGGAGTCGAGAATCTTCACCCAAGCGATTTAGCTTCTTATCGGCTAATCTTGACCGACAATTGTGTGCAGATTCCTTCCGTCGGAGGCAGACTTCAGCTATTCCTAAACCAATGGGAACAGGTCGTGCGCGACTGTTTAGTTTGTCAGTGGATAAGAAACGGCTACGATCCGGACTGGCTCATCCATCAATCGTTAGTTCCGTTAACCTCGACTCCAATATGGACTCCTGTTCCAAGGGAATCAGATCGTCTAGATGCCATTCAGTTAGAAATACAATCTCTTCATCAGAAGAAGGCCATTCATTTAGTCAAGGATCAGTCTTCTCCGGGCTTCTATTCGATCATGTTCCTCGTTCCGAAGCGTACCGGAGGATGGAGACCAATTCTCAATCTCAAACCGTTGAACAAGTTTATTCTTTCTCCCAAATTTCAGATGGAGACTGTTGCAGCAGTAATGACAGGGCTGAGGAAAGGCATGTGGGGATTGTCGATAGATCTGAAGGATGCATATTTTCATATTCCAATGTCAATTCCTTTTCAGAAGTACCTTCGCTTTGCGTTCCAAGACAATGTTTGGGAATTCAATGTTCTCCCGTTCGGCCTGACCACAGCTCCGAGGGTCTTCACCAAGGTGGTTCTCGCCATGACTTCTTTACTTCGCAGGAGAAACATAGCTGTTCACACGTACATAGACGACTGGCTGCTGAAGGCGGGGAATCCAGTCACTCTGCGCAGCAAACTGCAGGTAGTCCTAGCCTTATTAAAGGATCTAGGGTGGATTGTAAATCTAGAGAAGTCAGAACTGACTCCATCCCAGGAGTTTGTCTATCTGGGAATCTTTTTCAATCTCAGGGACGGCGTAGCTTTTCTGGCGGAGAGCAGAGTCAAAAGCCTGATTGCAGTTCTGGAGTCGGTTTCTCTAGGAGCCTATCTGACGGCGCGCCAGTTTCTCAGGATACTGGGGTTACTAGTATCTCTGGAGAGGGTGGTTCCATATGCGGCACTCAGGCGCAGGCCAATTCAGATGTATCTAATGTCATTCTGGTCTCAGAAAACGGATCTGTTATCTCTGAGGATTCCAGTCAAAGAACCATTGATATTCCACCTTCAGTGGTGGTTATCCGAACAAAATCTCCTGCGAGGTGTTCTGCTACAACCTCCTCAACCTCAGATGTCCATCTTTACGGATGCATCATTGACGGATTGGGGAGCTGTATTGGACAATCAGTCAGTGTCAGGAGAATGGGATCGGACCAATGCGCAGAAACATATCAATGTGCTCGAACTACTAGCGGTGGTATTAGCACTTCGAAAGTTCGAGAGCCTGATTCAAGGCAAAGTTGTCCTAATAAGGACAGACAACTCGACAATGGTGTCTTATTTGAACCGCCAGGGCGGCACAAGATCACCAGAGTTGTGTATGATGGTTTGGAACCTTCTGCTGTGGTGCCAAGAGAAGAATATTATTCTTCGGGCAGCACACATTCCAGGAAGATTGAACATCCTAGCGGATGCTCTCAGTCGAAGGACGGTTTGTCGTCCGACGGAATGGCAGCTCAATCAATTGGTAGCGGAGGTTCTATTCAAACAATGGGGCAAGCCAAATGTCGACCTGTTTGCGATGAATCAAAACGCAAAGATGGTCACTTACGTGTCACCGATCCCGGACCCGTTAGCCTTAGCGGTAGACGCACTGGCAATAAGTTGGGAGGGGATGTACGCGTATGCGTACCCTCCAACAATTCTCATCCCAAGAGTTCTGGCAAAAATAAGAGAGGGGGAGTGCCAGGTACTACTGATCGCCCCGTATTGGCCAGGCCGATCATGGTTTACGGATCTGCTGGACCTTCTGGTCTGCAATCCAGTCTCTCTGCCAGACGCCCAGAGATCTAATCTCTCAGAACAAGGGGTCTGTACCTCCACGACAGACCGGAAATGTTCAAATTGACTGCATGGATGTTGTCAAGCAGCGTGCAATTGAGGGTGGCTTTTCTGAGCAAGCAGCGAAGTTTGTTGCTTCAGCCAGAAGAGTTTCAACCACAAAGACATATAATTATAGAATCAACAAATTTGCACAGTGGTGTGAGAGAGGAGATATTAATCCCTTTTCTGCATCTGTTCAACACGTAGCGGATTTTATCTGTCATTTATACGAAGGTGACAAACTTGTACCTTCCACCCTAGCAGCATATAAGTCTGCATTAGCTTCAGTCATTCCCAGTCTCACTGTTGAAGGAGTGGAGAATGACACCTTGAATGAAGTTATCAAAGGAATGAGCAATCTGCGACCTAGACAGCCAATTCCTATCCCATCATGGAATCTATATCTTGTTCTACAGGTTTTAGGACAAGCTCCTTTTGAACCGATTAGATCTATTGATATTAAACTGTTAACTATTAAATCAGTTTTCTTGGTTGCAGCAGCGTCGGCGAGAAGGAGAAGCGAAATTCATGCGCTTTCTGCCGAACAAGACCGTTTTGTCGTCACGGGTGAAGGTTTACGACTATCCACGTCTTTGTTTCCTGTCAAAGAATCAGTCACTTAAATATCCAGGACAGCCGATCAATTTGCCAAGTTTAACTAGACATGACCCAAACTCTTCTGTTTGGTGTCCTGTCAGATGTCTTAAAATGTATAAGAAACGTACTAATGAGTGGAGGGACGACCCCAAAATCTCTGTGGTTATGTCTCAAAGCTCCCCATTTACGTGCCTCGAAAGATACTATTTCTCATTGGATAGTTGACGCTATTAAGATGTCACACAAAATTGCTACAGGAAAGCAAATTGATCATGCGAATGCCCATCAGGTCCGAGCACTAGCAGCATCATCGGCCCTTTATAAGGGTGTCTCATTAGAGGAGGTGATGTCTGTAGCACAATGGCATGCCGAGTCGTCATTCACTGATTTCTACCTTCACGACATCTCCAGCTCACTTAATCCGGTAGCCGTCGCCAATCTGTCAAACCTAAACTAAGCCACGTCCGACCACTACTTCGCACACATCACTAAAGTCTTCCGCCTACACTGAACAAATGCTATGCACATGACTGAGTACGACCGTGGATTGGGCCAAGCTCCTGTGATGATCAAGAAAAGATCAAGCACTCAAAAATGGTGAGTGTTTACATTAATTAAGTGACTATAAATATATTTACTTACAGTCGAAATACCAGACTGCTTAGGTAAATAGTCTGGTACAAGAGTATTCTTATCCTGTCAACCAGACATTAGACTCATTCCAATTTGAAAATCTAGTCGATATACTGATATTTTTTCAAAGTTAGAAGTTGTAGTAGCTTCTTTGCACTCTACTGGACTGCCCTAGCTGAGACTTGGGGCTGACACAGGTCTGGTGGGTGTTGCATCCCCAGTGACAGCCCTCTGAATTTTGTGCTGACAAAAGAGGGGGGGGGGGGAGCGCGGTCTAGACCCATGGAAGTTTAGCACTCTATGAGTCAGATAGCAGAACCCAAGCATATGCCAGGGTTCTACTCTCTTCACAACCTTCTCTGTTGGATGGTAGTTGAGTGCTGGTTCGAGCCTCACCTCCTCCCACCGGCATTTTCTGGCTGTCAAAATCCGGAGTTTATCATAATAGTACATCTGGTAAGTATTATTCGAAGTAGAATCAAAAAAGCATCCGCTTTTGTTTCTACGAGAATTCTTAATACTTACCAGATGTACTATGGCCCTGCCTCAGCCGCCCCGCTGAGGTGAGGCTGAGCTGCTTTCGCAGTTTGCCAAGGCAAACATAAGACGAATCTGACTGTGATTGGGAATTGACTCGGAACCTGCGGCTATGGTATTCCCAGACACAGTAGGGGCAGGACCAGGAGAGTGCAGAGTTTTAATTGTTTATTTTGAGCTAGACTAGATAATAGACATTATCATAATAGTACATCTGGTAAGTATTAAGAATTCTCGTAGAAACAAAAGCGGATGCTTTTTTGATTCGGTCTCACCACCGCTCCTCAGGTCTTCACGCGAGTGGTTCTTGCTATGACAACACAACTCCGCAAGAGGGGCGTGGCTCTTCATACATATATAGATGATTGGTTGATCAAGGATAATGATCCCTGTGTACTTCAAGGCAGCCTTACTTGGCATTAATGCGGAGACCACTCCAATTGTACCTGATGTCCATATGGTCTCAGAGGAGGGACAGCCTTTTCAAACCAATTCAGTTATTGGAGCCATTCTGTCATCCACTTCAATGGTGGCTCAATCGACAGAATCTCTTGCTAGGAGTTCCGTTGTCTCCTCCATCTCCTTAAGTGACGATTTTCACAGATGCGTCACAGGTGGGTGGGGGAGTGTCAGGGGTGTGGAATCGGTTTGAATGTTTTGAAACATATCAATATTCTGGAGATGTTGGCAGGGCAGTTTGCACTGGAGCATTTTCTGGATCAGGTTCAAGAACAAGATGGTGCTGGTCAGATAGGGCAATTCAACAGTGGTGTGTTATCTGAATTGCCAAGGTGGGACACGGTCACCAGAATTGTGCATGATTACTTGGGCGTTCCTCTGTTAGTGCAAGGAGATGAAAATCATCTTGAGAGCGGCACACATTCTGGGATGGTTGAACATCCTGGTGGACTCATTGAGTCATCGATTGGTTTGTTGACCAATAAAATGGCAGCTGAACCTTCCAGTAGCCGAGAAACTGTTCAGTCATTGGGGAAAACCCAACGTTAGATCTGTTCGCAACAAAAAACGCAGTGGATGCATTGGCAACACACGTGTCATGC